>JAJGRW010000702.1:1265092-1339813 GCA_025461045.1 Carex parvula
TAGGACGTGTCTCGGCAATCTGCACCTTAATCTTTCCGGAAATAGGACGTATCTGTGTTGCATTGGATTTCACATCCTCCCCGGTACCGTAATAGGGAATCTTTTACAATTACTGGATCTGGACCGTTCTGTTTAACTTGGCACGAATCTCAAAGCCCAATAATACTGCCCCTGCACTAGCCCGAATCTCAAAGCCGCTGAGAATTTATCTCAAACCGTAAAGTGAAGGGAATCTTTTGCAGTAATGGAGAGGATACTTGTCCGTTGCATTGCATTGCTCTGAAAGAAAATAACATCCGGAAAAGAAATTATTTAATTGTTATATAGTCATAAAGTCAAACTCACATAAATGAAAGAATTTTAAATTAATATTTTATCCTCATCAATATTTGATTCAAAATTTATAATTGAAAACACTGGCCTCCGTCTAAATTTAACAAAGTTTTCCCAGTCGTTGGATGTGATTTTGGTTCACAAATAATTTCTCCAAATTTGTTATATATAATACAGTTTAAATTTGTGCTGATCGGAGCAATAATTTCTCCAAATTTGTTATATATAATACAGTTTAGGTAGGTAGAATTTTGATGGTCCAGAATTTTCAGAAAACACTGATTTTTCTACCTATCTAAAAAAATAGTAAAAAAATTCGGAAAAATATAAAATTTAGTTTGCAAGTACATATTCATATGGTTATCACATTGAACGGTTGGATCGACCGTTAGAATTTTGAAAAGTCAAATTTTGAGCCGTAGCACGGACCCCATCCGTGCTATGCATAGCACCATAGGCTCACTCTTCTCTTTTTACTCTAATAGTGGTATGTAAAAGTCTCAATAAAATCAATCTCTAAGAATTTAATTAATCATTTAAATTATTGCTTGGCAGTATTTGGTATATATCAATTTAATTAATCATTTAAATTTTTTGTCACGTTATATAACTTTGCTTGGCAGTAGTCTTACCCAATATCTAAAAAAATACATTTTCTACCTATCTAAAAAAATAAAAAAAATATAAAATTTAGTTGCAAGTACAGTTTTATATGAAGATCACATTGAACAGTATAGATTAGATCGAAATTTCCTGTTACAAATACCGATATTGGGCTAGGCCGTATCAAAGCCCAAATGTGTAATTGTGAAAAGAGAAAACAAAAATTGTATTTCCTATATATAGCGCAGCATATAATGCAAATGTTGGATATCATTAATATTCGGTATGAAGAAGAAAATAAAATTAACATCAATATCATACCACTAGACGATTACAAAAAAAGAGTAGAGTTGTGCAATTAGGCCTATAATATTTGCTCATGAAATCAATTTTAGCCCGCAATTATAATGTTAGATGTGATACTCTTCCACTCTTCCATCATTATAATATAAATTCAGATTATATTCGGAGCCTGAAATCAACATCTTACATATACTCTTTCACTTTTCATTCTTCTATTATCAACTGAACACGAACAAAATAGTACGAAATAAAAACTTGTTTTAAATTTCACCACCTCCACTTTTGGGCCCATATTGCATTCCCATGTCATGGTCCCACCCATCCATCTCTAGCCCAATATCACCTACTGGGCCTAATGGGCCTCGGCAGGAGCTCGCTTACCGTCTTATCATGATTCAGTAATGAATTTAAAGCCAGATCATGTTACAATCATTTTTATGTGTTTTGTTGACATTCAATTGTGGTGCCTTTTACTATAACGACAATTAAAAAGGTATGCTACTATACGGGTAGGATCCCACAAAGTAACCCAATTTTTTTAGTATAGATCAGAATCGTCTGATCTAAATTCGGGCCAATCCTGCGTGAGGTGGAATGTACGAAGTCCCTTTAATAAGCGCGCCAGAGCAGATTAGATTGTCCGGATCCAAACTCAAAAGTTGAGTTACTTCAGAGAATCTGAATTCATACTAGATTTTTGGCACACAAAAATAAATAAATAAATATATCATCATACTAGGCGAGTGCATCTCTTGACTCTTTTACAAGCTCCCTGGTCAAAATACATTTTTTTTCTTTTTTTGGTTGCATTGCATGTTACCAGCTGAAGTTCAAACTAGAATAGAATTGACCAAAAGTGTAATCAAACGAACTGCGTTGGAATTAGATTCGAGTCAGATACAAAGAATCCCCAAGTATATTAATGAGTTTTACTTTGCAGCTTTGAAAACATCGGAAAAAAAATAATTTAATTGTTACATGCTCAAAGTCAAACCAACGGTTGCTATCACATCTTAATTGTCTTGTCTCAAATTAATATATATCTAAAACAATTTTGTCAAAAAATATATATCTAAAACAGACAGAGAGAGAAGAGAACATTTCCTTTTATCATACCCTCTCGTATAAAGAAAAAGACCAGCCATTGAAATTACGACCATGGACGAAATGTTTGTCTCGGCTGCCATCTCCACCGTCACAGCAAGGGCCAGCGACTTTCTCCTCAAGGACTTCACCACTGCACTGGGTATAGGAGTGGAGTGGAGCACGATCGCCACAAGCTGTGCAGCCTTTTGCTGATCATGCAATCTGTGGTTGCCGACGCAGAGGAGTGCAGCAGAGCCGAACCTGTTGTTAGAGGATGGTTACATGAGCTCATGGATGTAGTGTACCAAGCTGATGATGTAATATTTATCTGCTTTTGTTCAAATATAATTCACATCACAAAACCTGAATTATATATAATGCGTACGTCAAACTTAGAAAGATAAATAGTTATGATTATTACCACTATTACTTGTTGCATACAAAAAGAAAAAAACAGAGATGCTCAATTTATGTATTAGTTCACATATTATTATTATTATTATTATTATTATTATTATGTACTTAACTAATACACCAGGCTGTCTTATATATCCTTTCAGTTTAATTGGCGTTTTCAAAATTTAGAAAAGCAAAGACTGGCCGCTGAAATTTACCTGTGAACTGACCCAATTGAAAAATTCTAAATGAAATCAAGGGGTTTGAATAATCAGACCTACCATTCTACCAACCTAGGTATCTTCTCCCTTTTTTTGGATTGGATAAAATAGAGCCAAAAAAAAAAATTACAAATGTCATAAAACATATATAACAAGCTAGAAAAATAAGCTTGTTCTTTTGGGGGAGGGGGGTAACAGTACAAAATGTCATGTTGTGGTAAGATTTGTAGATTCCATACAAAATTAAAGTATTCATGTGGGTAACATATAAAAACAGAACTCTAACAATATTTGTGATGTTGTTCTAACAATATTTGTGATGTTGTTCTAACAATATTTTGAGCAAAAAAGAATGGATAGGAGATATATAATATTTGTTATGTTGTTCTAACAATATCAATGAAAATTGAGACCAATTGTTAATTATAATGTGTCCATATGTTGCCCACCTATGGTTTTGGATGAGGGGATATCAAGAACAATATCAGAATTGGAATTACTTTACACAAATCTCAATATCATGTGGTTTCGCCAATGCTGTGACTGATGCTTTTTTTTTTTTAATTAATACAATTATCTGGCAGCTCCTGCCAAGATTTTTTTTTTGAGAGGAAAACCGTAGGCGTTTTATATTAATAAAATTCTAACGATACACGAAACTAAAAGATATAATTGTAAAAACAGAAACACTAGAAAATAAAAAAACAATCGGAATTAAGAACCTGAAACAATAAATAAAAGGCCCGCTTCCTTCCACTTTTAATTAAGCAATCTGAATTAATTAGTAACGAATTAAATAAACAATATTAGATAATTTGACTATATCAAAAAAAAAATATATTAGATCAGTTGTGCTAAGCGCTAGATTAATTAAACAGCTGATGGTGGATAGATTAGTCGGAGCAGTACTAGTGTCAATCAATGAAACAATTAATTATACGTAAGAGTATATCAATGAATTAATCTGCTATTGAAAAGTTTTATTTCCGACTCAGCTATTCATAACAAAGGAAGGCATATATACGATCCAAACCCGCTACATTAAGTTCATAAATGGTCTTATATATTCTGCCCATGTTTTATTTTAATTTAGCAACGATCAACTTCTAATTAAATAAATAAAAGACTATTAATTATGTTCTAATTAAATATGACCTTGAAAAGCCGATGATGCTTGATTGCTTCTTGTAACATATTAACATATCCATTTCACAATATATATATGCCTTATATGTTATAGTTCTACTATATATCACGATTACTAGCCAGATAACATGGGCCACATATAGAGACACCTTGAACTTGAAAAGCCCACAATTACATACATCCGTCTAGGCCCGTCAACCTTGAGCGCTAGCAATTACATATTGGTGATAACTAAAAACTAACCAAACTATTGAATTTTCCAATGTCTTACTTCCCCAAAAATAAATTATAATGTAAATTAACAAAAGCATCTGCCAGTTCAGGAAAAAATTCAGTAAAGAAAGAAATAAAAGAACATAAAGAACAGGACATGATACACACGGCATAAATTCCATTATATGAAAGTCTAACAAACTAAGTACATAGCAAAAATGTTCCTTTTATGTCATAAATAAAAGAACATAAAGAAGTAAGAAAATGATAATGGAAATTAAAGGCTCAGTAAGGCCAGGCAGAAAATGAACAGGATACACACGGCATAAATTCCCACTATACTCCTAATATGATTAAGAAGTGAAATAACGTTTGTCAAATAATTTCTCCCTATTACAAAAACATAAAACATGACAGGAGACCCTATAAAAAGAGTGATAACAAGGAGGATGATGGCGATTGGCAAACAAACTGGAGCAAGCATCACATACAACCCCAATCCAAATGCCACAACCATATTACTTGCTGCAAACAGAAAAGTAATTGTTGCAAATTCGAAGGTGTCGACAAGTATACCTGGTAGAGCATTAATAAGAAGTGCAAATAAGCTTAAGAATCCTTGTATAAAGGCCAAGGCGTTCGCTAGAATAAATGCCCAGAACATATATCTCCTCCCTAGAACTGGTGTACCATGGTCTTGGTTATAACCTCCGGGGATTGTGAAAGCAGCAGCAAATGTCACAGTTGTGATCAATACGGAGCCCAGTCCAATGACTTGAGTTCTCTCCCATTTATTTTCCAAGGATGGTGGTCTCATGACATTCCTAAACCAATCGTTAGAAAATTTCTCACCATTAGTCCGCTCGTAGTCATGAATTCTTGATTCTATCCGCCAATAATCCTGTTATAATTTTAATAACCAATTGAGCACTTAATTACCAGTACCAATAGTTCTAATGAAGAATTAATGATTAGAAATGTGTCACATTTTAATTAATTTATTATCTTTCATTCTTGCAAAATTTAACTAATTAATAACAGTTAGTAGATAACAGTTTTGTTGTATTGAGTGATACTTTAATACACCAAAAAACATTAGAAGATCCAAACAATTAAATTCATAGCACAATTGTAATTTATTATAATATTTAGAAAAGTAAAGAAAATATGGACTAGACTACTAGATTTCACACGTCTAACTCTCAATTATCACAATTAAATCTAATAGATTTGCTACCAGTAAAACCAAAAAATGAATATCTATATTTTTTTTATTGACCTTGGTTAATTGAAAGGTTGAGATCAAATGAAAAAAATTAGTAAAAAATTGGGTACGATAATAAAATTCATATTTGGACTTTATTATTTTGGCCCCACAATTCTCCGACTAATTTATCCCAAAATATATATCTATTGTTCTTTATGCCTCAGATCAAAAGTATATCTACACTTTCCCTATACTACAAGCATTCAATCGCAATTGTGTGTTTTGCTTGCTTGGTAGTTTAGTATTTGATAGCAACACACAAGTTAAGTAAAATTAACAAGATTTGGGAATTTGGACATACCTCAAGATTACTATTTTTTTTTAATTGGTTCCTGGAAACTTCGTATGGTGTTAAGCCTCGTTTGTTTTTGACAGTTTCTGCATTGCAATTCGTCATGTATTCCCATATACATCTCCATATAGTTTCCATAGTCCACCGATTTCCCTTCATTGCTGCAATGTGCAATGGTGTATTTCCTTCATAATCGGTTGCATTATTCATTCTTGTTGTCATATCTTCATTACAACCTACTAAAAAACCAAAAAAAAATCCCATGTCGAGCAACTCTGCATAATCCACCAACTCTTCGGCAACAAAGTGGAAAAGATTTCTTCTACGAGAATCCACCAACTCTGCATAATCAGGAAAATTTGTCATGAAATAAGATACCATACTCCAGTTCATCTTGCGTGCGGCTAAATGAACTGGAAACATTCCATTGGTGAGTTGGGTGCACGCAAGAATAGGATCAACACATAACATTTGCTCTGCTACAACATCATGTTTTTCATCTATAGCTATGTGAAATGGAGAGAACATCTCTTTGTTGACATTGTATGCAACTTCTGAATCCAACTGCATGAGGTTGCAACAGATATCTTCAAAATCGTATCTGACAGCAACATGCAAGGCCGTGTCTCCCTTTTCATTTGTTTCTTGTAGCGCATCCTTGACAACAGAAGGTTCCATTCGAATGAGCATCTTGATGACCTCCTTGTTTCCGAACTGGGCAGCACAATGTAGGGGTGTTTCTAACATCTTGTTCTGCGTTTTCAACAGGGACGGATCTCTTTCAAAAACCTTCAAAGCAAGCTCATTGTGCATCTTAGTAACAAGTAGGTGAAGAACAGTGTCTCCAGAACGGGTTGCACTTTGGAGCTCGGATCGGACAGTCACCTGATTAGACAGTGTAATTAAAATATCAGTAAAGCATCGAAATTAAACATATTTGAAATATATCATATTTTTAGATTGAGAAGATAAGATAGAGGAGGTAACTAATTAACGAATAAGGACACATCTCACAGATATATCATCCTTATTTTGTCCTTATTTTTAATTTAGAAGATATATCATATTTTATGATCTTAGCTCCGCTTAAGAAGCATTAGAATCATTTAATCCTATCTAAAACCACCACCAATCTATTATTTATCTTGTACCATCAAAAGTTAGTGCTTCTAAAGTTCCATAATACTGGACAGCCATTTCGGATCATAATAGTTAATATCAGAGCAAAATTGGACCATAGAAGAAGCTTTCAGTTTACTCACATCTTTCCACTAATTTTAATTAGGTCGTATGTTTCAAGAGAAAAAGAAAAACACTGTTGTTTTTCCATTACATATTATTAAATACATATGTTATATATATGTATAATAAGGTCACTACAATCAATATTAAGAAGCTATTTTGTAAGAATGTATATGTGGTCGTATAATGAAATTTGAGTGTTTCTGTGCAAGATGAAAGAATCTGGTAGATAAACTCCACCGGATATCTTCAAATGAAAATTATTATTGCCGTGATCGTGAATTTATACAAAATAAACTTAAAAATCTTGATTTTTTTACATATATATGCATTAGCAAAGAGTTATTGGCATCGCTTTTGAAAATCAGAATCGGAATCAGAATAGGGTGAATCGGTAAGAATTGGTTAAATTGGATCGGAAACTCGGATTTTTTTGGTAAAAACTTGTTTTGTAATAAAAAATAAAATACTTATTTTTAATGCCATAAATTATGTGAAGCTTGCTGATCACCTCGTCGTCATCCTTTTTAAAAAAAAATGAAGATATTGTATAGCCAAACAAAAAATTATTATTGTTTTTGTATATGTGGTGTTTGGTTGTGGACTAAAGCTAAGAGGTCTAAATTGATTATTTCAACTTAGACCGGTCTAAATTATTCATGTTTGGTTGAGGTCTAAACTTAGATCATGGCTTAAGATATTTCTTGTTTGGTTAGAGTTGGTAGAGGACTAAAGTTTTGGAAGCCTAAGTTAGCTAATATTAACAGTAAGATACAAATAATATAATACTAATATATTAATAATAACTATAATATATTTAATATTATTATAATAATTATTTAATATATTAATAATATAAGATATTAATTATGAGGAGGGATCTACTTACACTCTTTTTTTGTGACACCGAATTACACCCTACATTTTCAAAGTTTTCAAAGTCCAAACAGTCGATCCAAACCGTTCAACATGATGGATATATTAAAATATGCTTGCATATCAAATGTTATATTTTTTTTGAATTTTTTACTATTTATTAAGTATTACAAATCGTTATTTTCAGACCAATTAATTTTTGTACCCATCTTAATAAATAGTAAAAAAAATTCAAAAAAAATGTAAAGTTGGATCTGGAAGCACATTTTAATATATTCATTATGTTGAACGGTTTAGATCGACTGTTTGAACTTTGAAAATATAGGATGTAATCCGGTGTCACCAAAAAAAGGTGTAAGTTGATACCTCCTCATAAATAATAACTATAATATATTATAATATTATTATAATATTATTATAATAATTATTTAATATATTAATAATATAAGATATTATATAATTATATAATTATTAATAATAAGATACTAATTATATAATATTAAATATTAATATATTAATAATAACTATAATATATTATAATATTATTATAATAATTATTTAATATATTAATAATATAAGATATTAATTATATAATTATATAATTATATATTAATAATAATTATTAATAATAAGTTACTAATTATATAATATTAAATATTAATAATAACTACAATATATTCTAATATTATTATAATAATTATTTAATATATTAACAATATAAGATATTAATTATATAATTATATATTAAAACTAATTATTAATAATAAGAATTCGACCCATAAAAACCCTTCTACAAATTTCTTTAATAATGCGTACACCTTGTCTAAATGATTGAAGACTGGAAGATCCTCTGGTGAAAAAATAATACGTACACCAAATCTAATTTTTTTAATAAAGCGTACACCTAGTCTAAATAGACTAAGGGGAGCTTTCTTTCCCAACACAGCTCAACGAAAAATCAAATGGAAATAGAAAGAGCTCGGGATGAACGGAAATGGCTGAGAGAGAGAAGAGAGCCCCAAAATCCGCTTATAAACGAAGAATCAGCCTAACTCCGAATGAAAATAAGTTGAATGGGCCGAGTCAACCCGGTTCAACAGATTTTTTGTGGAAATTAAAAATGCTAGGACGAGAAACTTGGTAAATATCCGCTAGAAGTTTTTAATAATTAGTATCAAATGACACTAGAAGTTTATTAATTAGTCAGACCTATATTCAGAAAATATGTATTTACATATTTATACACTAGAAGTTTTTTGATAAATTTTAAAATAATGATAAGAAGAATAGCAATGTTTATGCCAATAATAATCATGATAATAATAATATTATAATAACTAACATTTGATTTGGTGGCAAAAGGTGACGTTCTTTGTGTGAGAGGCATGAGTTCGGGACCGAATGGGAGATCCTTTGTAGATCCGTGGTTTGAATCTCCGTCTTCCTATAAAAAAAAAGTAATATTTTAAATAAAATGAAAACTAAACGTAACATGTTTTACTATTACATCACGACGCAGACAAGTGTCGTCCCTATGGGATTCCCTGTTTATGAGTAAAGGTTAGAGGTCAAGACACCCAACTAATTAATATCTACAAATGATTGTTTCTTCCGAGTTTCTAACATGCTACTTCCTACACAGAGAGCATTGCATTTACTACTAGATCAAAAGCTGGTTCTCGGAATTCCATGTTTAGATATATATAGATTACAAATATAAGCAAGAAATAGTTTGCGAAATATTACCTGGGTTTCTGTTTGTTCTTTTGTCTGTAATCCAAGACGTCTTATTAACACATCGCTGTCGCCTTTCATTGCTGCATCAAAAATATCACGAGGCATAACTGGGCGTTTGGACACCGTTTCACTTTCACATGTTTTGCTTTGGGAGGATGTATTGGCCATTACTATCACGTTTAGCTTGTTGCTCTTAATCTATGGCAAAGGAGGATAGATTGTTGGGGGTAGATTTGGAGTCCGAAAATCAATAGCGTGCACTATTTATTGAACTTAGAGCATGTTGCATCATGGATGAATATTATCTCTCTTTTTGTTTTGATAAAAGGCCTACCCAATACTTAAGGTAAGTATCTCTCTTTTTGTTTTGATAAAAGACCTACCTAATACCCAAGATAAGTATCACTCTTTTTGTTTTGATAAAAGGCCTACCCAATACTCAAGGTAAGTATCTCTTTTTTTGTTTTGATAAAAGGCCTACCCAATACCCAAGGTAAGTATCTCTCTTTAAGGGCATGTTCGGTTGTCAGGCGGGAACGGAAATGGACTTTGGTTCGGGTTCAATTTGAATGGCCGAAATACTATGCGCGTGGAAAAAAAATTCACTTAGACTTCGTGGAAAAAATCCCACGCGCACAGTATATTGTCAGTTCAATTTCCGTTCCCGTTCCCGTTCCCATTCGACGGCTGAACAGGCCCTTAGACGTTTGGTTGATGGGCACGCATGGGATATTGATGTTGGAGATTTCTGCTAGAGAGATACTTAAAATAATATTTTGGTCTGAAGGACTGAAATCTTCATCATCAATGTGTTTTTTGTAATAGTGAGATAAAAGGAGACATCGGCAGGATTAATGACTTTGAGTATATCCTATCAAGTGTGCAATAAAAAGGAAGATATTTTTCTTTAAGTTTTAATATCAAGTGTGCAATAAAAAAGAAGATATTTTTCTTAAAGTTTTAATTTTCAAAGACAAACTCTAGCTTATTTGTAATATTTAACTAAATAATATGAACAGCATCTTATTATCTATAATAAAAAATGTTTAAAAAATATAGGTGCAATTAATATACACACTCCGTTGAATTGGTGTACATTAAATTTTATTGCAATCCAGGATGTCAAATATATAGTGTCTCCCTAATTAATTAATAGCACATGGGCGGGTTCGCTGATGTCTCCACTTGAATTTCATAAGCAATTATTTTTTTTAGAAATTTAAATATTAATTTGTCAGAAAATATATTGATTATATATTTTTTTTTAAATTGTAATGATTGAACAATTGATTCAGTGCAAGTAAGAGGAGCACCGAATTAATGGTTCATTTCACTCTTTGTCATACCCTAACACGACTTGCAACACAAAAAAATTCAAAAAAGGAGATGAACCAAACAATTGTTACCGTCCACCTAAGAATTCAAAATCCCAACTCAAAGAGAGGACCGAACTATTGATTGGATCACCTCTTACCCTAACTAAATCAATAATTTTCGATCCTTACTGTTATTAAAAAAAAAAAATCAATATATTTGGGTCAATTAGAGTGATTTTCTTTTACTAAATATAAATAATTGTTCAATTAGAGTGGTTTTCTCCCAGCAAATCAGTTTTACATTTACTAAATATAAAAAATTGTTCAATTAGAGTGATTTTCTCCCTGCAATTTTCCCGATGCTTGCTCTGTATGCGTGATTGTGGGACATATGTTTCATAAAGGAGAGGCAGCTTAAAATAATAAAATGGGATTTTGCATTCCGTGCTTTTCGAAAGATGACACAGAAGAACGTTAGCAGGTGTTTCAAATTGTAGGTTCTTCAAATTGTAAGATACTTCATTTACTTTTGAAAAAAAAAATTGTAAGATACTTTATTTATTTTGGAAAAAAAAATTAATTTGACATGTCGTAATAATGTCAAAAAAATAAATTGAAAATAAATGAAGTATCTTACAATTTGAATGTACTAGAAAGGCCACGATAATTTCTTTGTTTACTAGAAGTGCTTTTGAATCGAGATCAATAATTCAAATCTAAAGCATTTTTATTTTTTTCCAGTAACACACCAAGAAATAGTTATTTTTTTTTTACAGCCAGAAAAAATCCTACCTGAAAAATATTTCAGAGTCCTTCTATTACATCTAAATTATAAGATGTTTTATCTATTTTGTTTGATATTTTTTATAACATATTCAAATTATTAGTTGTTCTTTTTATTTTGAAAATTATTAAATAAAGAGTGAGTCTATGGTACTATGCATATCACGTGTTGGTTCGTAATACGGATCAATATTTTTATTTCTAAATTCTAACGGTCAATCCGAACCGTTCAACATGATTTCCATATGAATATGTACTTGCGGACTGAATTTTATATTTTTTAGAATTGTTTTACTATTTTTTAAGATAGATAGAAAATCACTTGATCGGAAAATCATCCAAAAATAGTGATTTTCTACCTATCTTAAAAAATAGTAAAAAAATTCTAAAAAATATATAATTCGGTCCACAAGTGCATATTTATATGAAAATCATGTTGAATGGTTCAGATCGATCGTTAGGATTTTGACAATGAAAATATTGATCTGTATTACGGACCAAATGGTGTTATGTATAGTACCATACACTACTCACTCTTAATTAAATATATTTAAATAACTGTTTTGGCGTTGGTTTCTTTTTGTTTTTGCAGGGCCGCAGCGTGAAATGGTGGCCCAAAGAATGGGGCCTTCATTTCACGTTGCGATTCGGATAAATCTTGAATTTTTACAAATTTATGGTTTTTTAGTTTATTATTTTTTGATTGAGTATTTTTAAAAATTTCCGGAATTTAAAACCAGATCATGTTACAATCATTTTAAATTGTTTTGTTGACATACAATTATTGTGGTGCCTTTACTATAACAACAATTAACAGGTATACTACTATACGGGTCCGGATCCTTCAAAGTAACTCAATTTTTTTAATTTAGATCATAACCGTTTGATCTGAATTTGAGCCAATCTAGTCTCTTTAATATCCGCACCAGAGCAGATTAGATTGTCCGGATCCAAACTCAAAATATGAGTTACTTTAGAGAATCTGAACTCATACTAGGTTTTGGCAAAAAAAAAAAAAAATCATACTAGGCGAGTGCGGAGTGCATCTCTTGACTCTTTTACAAGCTCCCTGGTTAACATACAATTTTTTTTGTTGCTAATAGGAGTACATGCCCCATAAATTATTTATGGGCCAAGTATTAAGCCCATTCGACAAGTCCATTCGGAATGTCCGTACTAAGTCACAACTTCTATTGGTTTGTAAATAATTTTAGAGGAAGGAGAAAGGAGGATAATGTAGTAATTAGGAGAGAGGAGACAATTTGGAGCTCACAAGCACATTTTGTTAATAATTTTAGAGGAGAGTTATTTTGTTTGATGGTTTTTAGAAGGAGGACATTTTGCAAAATATCGCAGCAGGATTGCCAGAAATTGTGCAGCCTTTTGCTGGCCATGCAAGCCATCATTGCTGATGCAGAGGAGCGCAGCAGAGCCGAACCCGCTGTTAGAGGATGGTTGCGTGATCTCTTGGATGTTGCATAGCAAGCTGAAGGTGTGCTTGATAAGTACGATGCAACTAGCAAGGCTGTCGAGACCGCTCTCTCCATCTCTGTCTGTACCCGAGTCATCTTTTTCCACTGGCGACAAATTTTAAGCAGTTTTGGAGAAATTATTTTCAACAATTGCAGTGATAAATTATATGTTCAGCCTTACTAAACATCTTCTCTGTCATTTTGATATGCTGATTATGAAATTCAATATCTGAATCATCAAGTAATGATCAAAATATTTTCAAAATATATCAAGATTTATATTTAGGCAGCGTAATGATGATAAATAGATCCATATATAACTCTGTTTTCCGATTTCATTTGATAAATACTTTCTCCAGTTGTAATGGTCGTCAAGTAATTAATCTCCATAATACATTTTCTACCTATCTAAAAAAATAAAAAATATATATAAAATTTAGTTTCTTAGTACATTTTCTTTTTTTAGGGTAATTAAGGTGGCAAGATACTTGTAAGTACATTTCTGTATGAAGATCATATTGAACCAAGGTTGTAAAATGCGGTTTCTATGCGGTATGCGGAAGGCCACCGCATACCGCATATGCAGATTTTCATGCGGACTTATATATGCGGGTTTTAAAATGAGAATTGATATATATATAAACAAGAATGCAGTGATATGCGGTGATATGTGGTGATATGCGGTATATATAAACAAGTATGCAGTGATATGCGGTGATATGCTGTGATATGCGGTCAATATGCGGTAATATGCGGTATATGCGGTATGCGGTATGCGGTATGCGGTATGCGGTAATATGCGGTAATATGCGGTCGAATATGCGGCCGCATATGCGGAACCGCATATTGATTTTTCATGCGGTTGTCAACCGCATACGCATATGCGGCCGCATATGCGGCCGCATATGCGGCCACATGGACCGCATTTTACAACACTGTATTGAACAGTATAGATCGAAATTTCCTGCTACAAATACCGATATTGGGCTAGGCCGTATCAAAGCCCAAATGTGTAATTGTGAAAAGAGAAAACAAAAATTGTATTTCCTATATGTAGCACTGCATATAATGCAAATGTTGGATATCATTAATATTCGGTATAAAGAAAAAATAAAATTAACATCAACATCATACCACTAGACGATTACAAAAAAGAATTGTGCAATTAGGCCCATAATATTTGCTCATGAAATCAATTTTAGCCCGCAATTATAATGTTAGATGTGACACTCTTCCAATCTTTCATCATTATAATATAAATTCAGATTATATTCGGAGCCTGAAATCAACATCTTACATATACTCTTTCACTTTTCATTCTTCTATTATCAACCGAACACGAAGAAAATAGTACGAAATAAAAACATGTTTTAAATTTCACTACCTCCACTATTGGGCCCATATTGCATTCCCATGTCATGGACCCACCCATCCATATCTAGCCCAATATCACCTACTGGGCCTAATGGGCCTCGGCAGGAGCCCCAAGTATATTAAACGAAGTGCGTTGGAATTAGATTGGAGTCAATATCAAAGAAGCCCCAAGTATATTAATGAGTTTTACTTGCAGCTCTCAAAGGAAATAATTATTTAAATTGTTACATGGTCAAAGTCAAACCAACAGTTGCGATCACATCTTAATTGTCTCAAATTAGAGAACGGAGTATGTCTGATGCCCATCAGACCTACTTTTAGGTTCAACGAGCATGATAACCGTCCGATCTAATTTAAGATTTGTGCGCACGAAAATTGAAATAGACTTGCACGAATTTAAAGCATTCCACACAAATCTTGAAGCAAATCGATGGTGATTAAATCCGTCGAACCAGAGTAAGTCCGATGCTCTCAAGTGCTCAAATTAATAAAGCGAGTAAAGGATCTACCAGCGAGGAAAAGAGAAGGAGAAAATGAATAAAGCGAGTAATGGAATGTTTGAGATATCTCAGGGGTTGCGAGTTCCCTTTTTACTGCCGTAGTGCCTTTCCCCGCGTGGAGTTTGTTCAGATCTTCTGTGGCTGTGGCTATAGATTTTTAATGTATTACTCCGATGCACAGCATTTGCATATATTTTTTTCAGCTTTAATCATATAGCTAAAAATTATTAAATTATTTACTAATAATTATTTATTTAGATATAAGGTAAATCTAATATTGCCTGAGGTAACTGATTTGTTATTAAGCTATTATTGTTGATGTAATTATCATTCCTCCCTCTCTGATTAATATCTTTGTTGTAAATCATTATTGATACATAACTAGTAATTTAGCACTCAATTAAGATCACATGCTTATATGTTAAATTTATTTACGAAAAGAATAAAGTTCTGGATTTATATAATTTTCTCCTCAAACAATATATTCCAGCAGAGTATGGAGCAAAGCAAAGCAAAGCAAAGCAAAACAAAACAAGTATATTGCAAAAATGAATAAAGTAACAAAAGAAAGGTCCAATTGATATTAAGTACAAACCTCAATTCTGACACGCAATTCTCCTTTGACCAAAATGAAGAAGTATACATAAAATAACTATTAAGTGGAGAGAAGACGAAAGAAGTTTCAAGAAAACAAAGACAGCTGGCGATATAATTGGTGGTTGTGTCTAATTGGATTTGGTTGTTATCATGAAAGCTAAATGTGATAGGAACAAATTCATACATGCTCATTCCTTGCTGATCATGTCCAAATTTTGATTACATCCTATTTGGTCACCATCAAGTAAACAAAGAAATCTTTGAAAAACTTTTCACAATGGGTTCTATTTTCCATCGTGTTGTTTCTTCTCTATTATTTCTCATTATGATGTATTTTCAATTTTATGGTGATTTTTGTATTGGATAAGCTATGAAAAATGACTACAAGTGACATTTTATTTTTGCAATCAAATAAGATATTGTGACATATTTCAACTTTGTTCATGCACATGTAAAATATTGTGATCTATAGAGCTATAAAAAAATGACTAAAGCTGATAGGCTCAAAGTTACATTTATTTATATATAAGGACAATTGTTGAATTATTGAAACGAAAGGGTGTATCTGCAATAATCATATTTTGTGAGGTACAGAGCACTAGATAGGCTCAAAGTGGGATGTTGACCAAAGAAAACGAAAGGGTGTATCTGTAATAATCCCATCTTACCTATGGTAGTGCTACCATGATCCACCACGTTAAATATGATACGAACCAGGAACCAGGACTCATCCAACAAAAATCGAAGAAATGACTTCTTCTCATCTCTTTCTCATCAAAACTGGCACTGGCACTGGCACCACTACTCTCTCTAACATCCTCCTAATAATCTCTATCTGCTTCTTTATTCCTTCAAATGCAGCAGCTACTACCACTACCACTACCAACGAAACAGAAACTGACTTGGTCGCCCTTCTCTCCTTCAAATCTTTCATATGGAACGACCCCTCCGGCGCATTGTCCTCATGGAACTCCTCGCTCCACCACTGTCGGTGGCAAGGTGTCACCTGCGGCCGTCGCCATCCTGACAGAGTAACAGCTCTCGCTCTCAATTCCTTCCAACTGGACGGACAAATATCTTCCTCTTTGGGAAACCTCACCTTTCTTCGGAGTTTGAACCTTTCTGACAACCGCCTTTCTGGGAACATCCCAGAGGAACTCGGACGATTGAGCAGATTGCGGCACCTCAATCTCAGTGTTAATTCTCTTCATGGAAGCATTCCCTCCGCCCTCGGTAATAATTGTTCCAATTTAGAATACCTTTATCTCAGAAATAATAATCTAGGAGGAACCATACCTTCGAGTCTCGGGCAATGTCGAAACCTTCGGATCCTCCATTTGAAAAAAAATTTCCTCACAGGACGCATACCTTCCGAAATCGGTAACCTTATGCAACTCAAGGAATTACGCTTGTCTATCAATTATCTCACCGGAACCATACCGCCTACCTTAGGAAATCTTACTAACCTAAGGTTTTTCGATCTTTACTCAAATAGATTAACGGGTTCTATTCCTGATTCGCTTGGCCAACTCAAGTCCCTTCGGATTTTTCAAATCCCTGATAATCAAATTTCTGGCACACTACCGCGTTCTCTTTACAATCTATCCAATTTGAGGATGTTTGATGTCGGCAACAATTCTCTCCAAGGATTTCTTCCTCCTTACATCTGTGATTCATTTCAGACCTTAGGAGCTCTACTCATTTATGGAAACCAATTTCAAGGGCAAATTCCATCTTCTTTGTCCAATTGCACTACTCTGAATACGATTGATGTTAGTTTGAACAATTTCACTGGTACAATACCTTCTAGCTTAGGAAGCTTGCAACAACTTCAAAAACTTCAACTTGATGACAATCAACTAGAGGCAAAAACATCTACCGATTGGAGCTTTATTCATGCGTTGATCAATTGTACGAATTTTCAGTATCTAATAGCTGCATACAACCAACTTCAAGGTGTGATACCTCGTTCTTTAGCAAACATTACCAGTCTCGTTGTTCTGTCATTACCTGGGAACCCAATTTCAGGATCTATTCCTGCAGAAATTGGAATGCTGACTAATCTAATTGAACTTGAATTGGATCAAACACTCCTTAGTGGCAAAATCCCAATAGAAATTGGGAATCTTTGGAACCTGCGAGGGTTAATTATGTACAACAACATGTTATCCGGTGAAATTCCATCTACTTTGGGTAACCTTACTAAAATGAATAAGCTCGCTCTTATGAATAATGCATTTGAAGGGCGTATACCACCGTCTTTAGGTAACATGCAATATCTGGTGCGCTTGAGTATTTCGAACAACAAATTGATCGGTGAAATTCCAAGAGAAATCATGAATATTCGTTCTCTTTCTATTGGCCTAAGCTTGTCACAAAATCTTTTAAATGGATCGATACCATCAGAAATCGGCAAGTTAAATAATCTAGTCCAAATTGACTTGTCGTATAACGATTTATCCGGTCAAATTCCTATCACTATCGATGGTTGTCAGCTGCTACAAATCCTTCAACTCGAAGGTAACTCACTCAACGGGCCCATTCCTTCTTCTTTGAGCAATTTAAAAGGGTTGCAAGAGCTTGATCTCTCCAACAATTCTTTCTCTGGTAAAATACCTTCTTTCATTAGTGCAATGAAACTCGAACGTCTGAACATTACCTTCAATGATTTTCAAGGAGAATTACCAGAAGATGGTGTTTTTAAGAATGCGACTGCAGTTGATGTAAAAGGAAACCCTAAACTTTGTGGCGGATTACCTGATTACCATCTGCCAAAATGTATTTCTGATTCTCCCGCACATAATCATCATTCTGAAAGTATCAAGATAATACTTGTTTGTATAGGCTGTGGATTTTTGTGCATAAGCATCATCATGTGTCTCGTAGCCGGTTGCTATTGGAGGAGATCACAAAAAGATCCACAAAGTATTATGGCCATGACATGGGAATATAAGAAAGTGTCCTATAATGACCTTCTCAAAGCTACTAACAGTTTCTCTGTGGCGAACCTAATCGGAAGTGGTTCTTTTGGAGTAGTGTATAAAGCTTCTATGAGTTTAGGAAGTGCCAACACTGTTGCTGTTAAGGTACTAAACCTCGGGCAACATGGTGCTTTTAGAAGTTTTTTATCAGAATGCGAGGCCTTAAGAAATGTTAGACACCGAAATCTTATCAAGATCCTCAGTGTGTGCTCTAGCATAGATCATCAAGGTAACGATTTCAAGGCATTGATTTTTGAGTTCATGCCTAATGGTAGCTTAGAAACATGGTTACATCCAAATGCACATAATGATCAGCCATTCACAGCACTTACCCTATTACAAATGATGAACGTAGCAATTGATATTGCTAAGGCATTGGACTATCTCCATGATCACAAGCCAGTGCCAATTATACATTGTGATATTAAACCGAGTAACGTGCTTTTGGATGACAACATGACTGCACATGTGGGAGATTTCGGGTTAGCTCGATTTCTAGTTAGATCCGATACCGTGCCTGCTCAATCAATAACAAATACCAGTGGAATCAAGGGTTCTATTGGCTACATTCCTCCAGGTACAAAGCTTAATAACCCTGCTCATGAGAAATTATTTCTTTCAATATTGCATCTTAATTTCATCTATATTGACTATTATAATTAACTTGTCCTCTTTATATTTTTCACTGCTTAGAATATGGAATGGGCGGCCAGGCTTCCACGGAAGGAGACGTCTACAGCTACGGCATTCTTCTGCTGGAAATGTTCACTGGAATTAGCCCCACAGACGAAAGATTCGGAGACGGCTTGAGCCTTCACAAGCATGTCGAGACAGCATTTCCAGCCCGAGTCATGGACATTATTGATACCAAATTGTCGTCAGATCATGGGAATGAGAAAACATTTGTACCAGAGTACTCTCAAGAATGTTTGGTTTCGGTGATTCAGTGCGGACTATTGTGCTCCAAGGAGTTGTCAAAAGAGCGCATTGCAATGAATGATGTTTTAAAAGAGTTGAATTTAGCACGTAACAAGTTGCTAGTGTGAGGGAGATTTAACATGATTAATTGTAAAACAAGCATAAGAGAATTGTGTATTTTTGGAGACAAGCATATTGGAGACACTTGGCATATTTATTGGCACATTTTATCAAGATAGCCCTGCAGTTGTTAGAAACTGTATATTAGCTGTAATAGCCATTTGTAATTTGTTAAATTAGGAAGTAGAGCAACAGGTAATTAAGAGATAGCTAGATCTATATATATCCCACGTATTCATAGTGTAAATTAATGTAGGAAATTTTAACTTGGATTGTGGAATCAAGAGAGGAGTATATGAACTTTAATTTCTTTTACTTAAGAGAGTACATTTACATGTACAAAGCTTTGATGTATTTTTCGCTCGCCCATATGCATACATGAGCCTTCACCTATATATATAGATATATATATAGAGAGGGGTTGGCTATTCTACTTCCATAAGCATATGCCCACATATGCTTATAACTAATTTTTGCGTTTCCAATGTTCAAATAGTCTATCCGAACCGTTCATCTTGTTCTCCATATTAATATGTGCTTGGAGATCAAATTTTACATTTTTCGGAATTTTTTTACTATTTATTAAGCCACTTTGAAAATTGCTGATCCGGGTGAACAGTAAAAACAGTGCAACAAAATTCTGGACCATATGATTAGCAATTTTCAAAGTGGCTTAATAAATAGTAAAAATATTCCGAAAAATGTAAAATTTGGTCTCCAAGCACATATTAATATGGAGAACAAGATGAACGGTTCAGATCGACCATTTGAACATTGAAAACGCAAAAATAAGTTATAAGCATGTGTGGGCATATGCTTATGGAAGTAGAATAGCCAACCTCATATATATATATATATATATATATATATATATATATATATATATATATATCTATACACTTGTCTAAAGTCGGTTATGACTTTTCTAGATTTTACATATTATTTCTACCGATTTTGCAAAGCCTTGGAAAATATAATTAGTGACCGTTATGTACGTACATTTATAGCCTTAATTTTAAGGCTCTTTTGTAAAGTTTATATATAGCAGCAAAATATACAATTTTTAATAGAGAATGGCTAAGATACAAACGTTTGTTTCTAGCTTCCGGAACAAATGTTTCGGTTTTCTAATTTTCAAAGTCCAAACAGTCGATCAAACTGTTAGATATTCAATCTATATTAAAATGTGCTTTGAGACCAAATTTTACATTTTTTAGAATTTTTTTTACTATTTAGACAACTGGTTTGAAAATCGTTGTTTTTCAATGGTGCAGAAGTTTAATATATAAAATCAGCGACTTTCAAACTATCTTAATAAATAGTAAAAAAATTCTAAAAAATATAAAATTTGGTCTCCAAGCACATTTTCATATAGATTGAATATCTAACGGTTTGAATCGACTGTTTCGACTTTGAAAATCGGAAAACCGAAATGTTTGTTCCGGAGGCTAGGACTTAGTTCATTAAGAAATTTAGAAATTAGTTCATAAACGTTTGCAAATTGGGGTGCGACAGGATTAGGGGGCATCTAAAGAACTTAGTTCATTAAGAAATTTAGAAATTTGATCATAGTTAAGTCACTAATCTCTCTTTTCAATTACTGAAATTCACTCCAAGTTGACAACAAAACGAGAGCTTCACAATTAGCTCTATTCATTCAGAATTTTCGCTTGACCTTGTACTAAATGAATTCAAAATTTTCAAAATTTTGCATGTACACGCATCGTATCACTCGTGAAGTAGATCAGTTTCAACGGTTTGGATTCGTCGTTTAAAATCAATTCGATAGATTTTAGAATTATATATGTATGATAATGCAATTGTTGGATATCATTATTATTATGTATGATGAAATAATAAAATTAACATCAACATCATACCAGTTTATTAGTGCACTAGCACTAGACAATTACAAAAAAAGTTGTACAATTAGGCCCATAATGTGTGCTAATTAGATCCAATTTGAGCCCGCAATTATATTATCTGCTAGGCCTAGAAGAAAATATAAATTCGGGTCATATACTATTATTTTAGGGGAGAAATTTGGGTCCGATGGGCATCGGACCCAAAGTGAGTTCGACGGGTTCGCTCACCGTCCGATCTGCTTTAGGATTCGCGCCAGCAACTTTCGCGTCTGCTCTAAAATTCATACGCACGAATCTTAAAGTGGATCGGACGGTCCCAAAACCCATCGAACCCAAATTTGAGTCCGATGGGCATCAGACCCAAGCCTTTCTCTTATTTTAGATGTGACACAGGCTCCGAGTCCAAAGATAACATTATGATAGCTGAGCTTATTTGAGGCATCAATGATAGGAATATTCTGAGAATCAATTTTTGATTTTTTTTTTTTTTTAAGAGAAGAACAGGGGTCAAGCCCCTGTTTACTTAATTGATTAAAAAGAGAAGTTTTTGGTCTTTATGAAGAGTCTAGCTGATATAACATCAGTGTCATTTCAGCCTATATAACACCAATTCCAAAACCTATCAAATCGACTTCAAACAGTGAATCCAAACAGTTCAAACCGATCTACTTCATTAGTTGTGCGTTTACATACAAAATTTATAATTTTTTGAGTTTATTTAGTATCAAGTCAAGCGGTCAAATGTGTGAGTTTTTAAGTTAATTTTAATACATTCATTTTTCAATATTTTTTACCGCTTGATTTGATACTAAAATAACTCGAAAATATAAAAAAATTGCATGTAAACGCATCACTCATAAAGTAAATCGGTTTGAACAGTTTGAATTAGTCGTTTAAAGTCTATTCAATTAATTTTGGAGTTAGTTTCATATAACACCGATGTCATACTAGCCGGACTCCTTTAGATGAAAGATCTTTTACAAAGTTTTAGAAAAGCAGCTCAAGACAATTGAGCTATTTAGAACAGTGAAACAAAGAGATTAAATGTAACTAATAAAAGGAAAATATTTTTTTTATTTTATGACAAAGAAAATATTTTATGTATAAAAAATCGTAAGTATGAAATATGGATGAAGAATTCTTGTGAAAAATAAAAAGTTGAATGATTTGACTTCCAACCTTTATTAAAATAAAATCCTATAACTATTTGACAAGTTTAAGATATCATATATAATAGAGGCGGGTGCTACTATTTTTTCATTTGAAGTTACCTCAATCATATCCTTAAAACCGAAAAAGGTACCACAATTGATCATCATTATATCTCCTTTTCGTTATAATTGTATGCATAATTCTTCCCCCTCCATATGAATCTCTTAGCTTTAAAGGCAAGAAAAGACCTTTATAATCCTTGTGATGCAACACCAACTAATCTTCTTCCACAAGACCCAAGAAAATTTTTATATGTAGCCCATCACCTATATTAATTGTATTCAAGATAGATCAGGGCCAGGTTTCTTCTCAGAAACCCAACCACTGTAACCGATTATGGTTAATGAAAATGAGGGCTAGACCCCATTTGATTTCTCAAAAAAAAAAAAAGATAGATCAGGGGCGGAACTAGAAAATCTTAATAGAGGAGCTAAAAATTAAAATACATAATATATGGTGAGTGAGAATTGAATCCAAATTCTCTACAATAGCAAAATAAGCTCTAACCACTAGACTACAAGTAGTCATTTAATATATATGAGAGGTGCTGAATTATATAAAATGTTCTAAAAAAATAAAATTCAATTCAATTGTAGTATACATAACTAAAATTTTAAAATCATAGGGTAGCTTAGCCACCCTTTGAATGGATTTAGATCCACCCCTGAGATATCTCAAATAATTTGGTAATTTAAGTTCCAATAGAGCATCAAGCAAAATTAATTCAAGGAAAGCTATAGCCATGTCATAGTTAAAATTGAGTATTAAATTGTAACCTAACTGCTGGGGATCAATGTCACTAATTACATAGTTCGAAGGATCAGGTGATTGTCAAATTAATTTAAAAAGTTTGGAGGTCAACTTGCCACAAACCAAAAGTTTAAGAGCCTTCCATGATATTACCCCTTTGGGGGGTTTAGTAGGTTACATGTGCTATATAGTTTTATGTTATTGAAAGATAAATATTTATTTTAATTTTGAGAGAAAATATGTAATTTTGATATTTTAGAAGGATAAATATGAGAGTTTTCATGTTAGAGAAGGATAAATATAACATTTATAATTTTGAGGAAGATATATGTAGTCCTTGAGATTTTATAAGAATATACATGAAATTCCGGAAAAAAATGTTGGAAATAGTAAATTTAATTATTAGAAATATGTAGAGGTAAAAGAATAATTTATGTAGGGAGTCCTAGAAGTTTTTTATTCTTCTAAATGTCTCTTGGAACTTCTAAAAACTGGAATTCAAAAAAAAAAAAAAAATTCTAAAAACTGAAATTGGGAATTCTAAGTAGTGCTTAGGAGGAAGTGGATGCAATGGTCATTTAATGTGTTGTTGGGAAGCTTTATGGGTATCTTAATTCTATATCAACAGGTAGAGTCATTTTTTATGAGTAAGAGAGAGAAATATATAGAGTCATTTATTCACGTGTCGCGTGACATGTTTATTCACATGTTGTGACTATTTTTTAAAAAAAACTAGCACGACATGATATGTGAAATTCTGTGATCATTATACGTAATGGCACGTGATTAAAAAAAACATAAAATTTATGTCATTGTTTATCTCAAACAACAATTCAAATTCCAAATAATAATTAATTTTTTAACAACAATATTTCTTTATTTTACAACTTCAATTTTACAATTTTAACTAATTTTTTTCCTTATTTTTTCTTCATTAAACAAACTTAAATTTAAAAAACAAAAAGTAATATATATTAAAACGTGAAATTGAATTAATTACTTAAAACCTGACCAACCCACCAAATTCTACTCTTTCACGTTTTAAGCAACCTTGACCTCACAAAAAGACCCAAAAAAAAGGAGCATTAGATCTATATTCTATTGTTAATTAGAAGTTTTATATTATTTAAAGACAAGTTACATCTACCGAAATATTTGTCGTGTAAAGAAATACAACTGTTCCATCATGGAAAGCAATATATCTCCATCTATGTAGGTTGTCAAACCCTTTTAATTTGTCTAAGGTACAGTATATAATCAACCAGACAGTGAGCACCACTATTCAAGCAAAAGAAATTAAGGGGACCATTTTAGAACTAAAGAGGATTGATGGGAGAAATAATGAAGACTTCTCACATCCCTCCATCTAATATTTCATATGTTTCTGTTGTAAGAAAATCCAAGCTATATCCATTTCTATATACATTGTTCATTTTCTTGCTTCTCTTTGCCTATCTATATGGAGAAGAACTTGCACAACTAGTCGGCCAATTTAGCCAATTTAGTCAACTCGATGCGGAGCAACCGGTGCCGGTACGACTTGGTCAGTCCAAGTGTTGTGTTGTTTAATTAAGCCACAATTTCTTTCATTTTTGACAAATTATAAATGACATTTTTCTTCTTCTTTTTTACCTCTCTTTGAGTAATTAGAAAAAAAGGAGAAGTTACCATTTGTGATCGATGAACTTGACGATGGTGAATCATGCAAATTGTTCAGTGGAAAATGGGTGAGAGACGAGATGACTCGACCACTATATCAAGAGGCCGATTGCCCCTACATACAGCCGCAACTCACCTGTCTTGACAGAGGTAGACCCGAAAAAAGATTACCAGTTCTGGCGCTGGCAACCATTCGAGTGCGACCTTCCCAGGTTCGTTCAACCCGAATTAATCTTCATTAATTACAAACTCCCTAAAAGAAATTAATCACATTCTTTAAGTCACTGTTGTATGTAATTATGTATTATATATTAGGGATCGACTAACAGTCCCCTCCATTCTGTCCCCTAAACGTCCCTCTGATTAACTGATGTATAAAGTAGGGACCACTAACTACATTAACAACTTGGGGGACCACTTATGATTGAAAAAATTTACTACTGGCGCGACTATGTATGGATACTTATGCGTGCAAGTATTACCATATAATATATCATGTATTCATACCTAAGACATCAAGTATTAAAAAAAAAAAAACTGGACATCAACTTTCTTTTCTTTCTAATTACACACTCATCTTTTACACTTTTTAGAAGTGGGTTTTTTTTCCTCTGTTTAATCTCGTCAATATTTCTGACAATCTGTGAGGAATTTTGCGAATCTAAAGCTACGGACATCTTCTACGTAATTTTCTCTTTCAAATGAGATTCATGATGAAGTACTTTCGGATTCTTCGTCGTTCAAGTATTCATACCTCGTTGTGCAAGTATTCATAACTTGTCAAGTATTCATCTCTAATATGCAAGTATTATTCTCTAAAATGCCGAGTATTCATACTTACTCAGTAAAGTGTGAATATTTATGTTGTTAAATATTTATGAGAAACCCATAGACATGTCTTGGACATTAACTATCTGGGGGACCACTACCGACCTGGGGGACAGCAAACGTCGCTTGAAAGCGACCACGATAGGAACCACACGCAGAAAATGTCAAGTATTCATACTTACCAAGTAAAGTGTGAATATTTATGTCTAAAATGAGATCCATGATGAAGTATTTACTCAGTAAAGTATGAATATTTATCTTTCAAATGAGATTCATGATGAAGTATTTATCTCTAAAATTTCAAGTATTCATCTCTAAAATGTCAAGTATGCATCTCTAAAATGCAAGTATTCATAACTAAGATACTAAGTATTTCTAAAAAAAACTGGACATTAACTTTCTTTAATCTCTCTTATCACATACCCATCTTTAATAAAAAAATTCAGAGTTGTTTTTTTTCTCCGTTTAATCTCGCCAATATGTCTGACGATCTGTGAGGAAATTTTGTGAATCTTAAACCACGAACGTCTTCTATGTAATTTTTTTTTTCAAATGAGATCCATGAAATGTCAAGTATTTATCTCTATAATGTCAAATATTATACTTATTTATCGCTAAAATGTCAAGTATTTATTTCTAAAATGTCAAGTATTCATACTTACACAGTATTGAATGTATTGATAGCTAGGTACTGAGGAAAGTATTCATACTTATAACTGAAGTATGAATTTTTACGTTGTAAAGTATTTTTTACAAATGACTCTGATTGTATTAATATGTAACATAAAAGTATGAATACTTGCATTTGTTTTTACTGAAGTTTAATTACAAAGAAATGTTGTTATTCAAGAAATCATTTCTTCCTAGCATAATTATTTCACATTACATCAATTTTGCACATGTTCAAGCATTAATGCATATATTTATAAACAAGAATATATATACATAAGATGTAAAGTATTCATACATAAAATATAAGATAAAAAACAAAAAAGTTGGTGCAAAGGCCCAACTCCATTGATAAAACCAAGCTCCAAAGGAGCAGTAGAGAACACTGGCTTGTCTGCATTTATTCGTATATCTCAAAAGCCTTGTAGTGAAGCCCCTTTGTCAGAAAAAAAGTTATCATTGAATTGAAGGTCTGCGTGGTGAATTGTGTAAAGTTGTGATCTTTCAGCTTCTTGAAGCATGCAAAGAAGGTTCTAGCAAGGAGGCATTTGCAAGCAACTGCACAGAAAGGTTAAGTGAGGAAGATAAGTGAGATAAAAGCTCCTGATCCTTCTCTCCTAATGAAAGCATTTCGTCGAACAGGTAAAGGACATGCTCAGAATGCTTCAACTCCCCAATCTCTGTAGAACTAAATTGAACAGGGGCTCAGACTGGAGCAGTTTAGCTAGATTCAGTCACCCATTGAACACCACCACAACAACAGTTTAGCTACTCAATCCAAAATTTGAAGGATCAAGATTAAGAACATTCCTGTGAATTTATTTCATAATACATGACAAAGCTAACAGGAATTTGTATTCTTTTGTAGCTACACTTAAAGCAATATAGTATAATTGGACACATTGGTAATATATTTCGAAGTGGGAAATCAAACAATCTGACCTGTATAAAATCAGATAATTTACATTCTGACATCAAAAACGCATTTCCCAGTCTATACCGTTAGGCCACCTAACTTGCTTGGAAATACTGATACAATCTAAGAAAGTTATACTAGCTAGCATAGAGAACATAATTGATACCTGAGCTTCGTACTCCTCAGCGTACTAACGAGCTTCCTGAACGATCACCTTCTTCTTTTCGCGCGTCTCCTGGCGCTTCTTCTCCAACGCCTCCTTCCTCTCTAGAGCCCATTGCTCCTCTCTCTTTCTTTTCTTCAATACCGACTAGGGCACCACCTTCTGCTCCACCGCAGCCGACATCTCTGTATCGATTCAACGCAAGATTCAATAAATCGATCCGATCTAACAAAATGCAAAGAAAAATGATCTCCCGAGAGGCTTCTTCTCTGCCTTAGGCGCCATTTCTACTTTTCTTTCTTGAAAGATCAAAGAAAATCGATCGATGGATTGGGGAGATAGATTTTCGATTGGATTGGGAATTGCTGTGGGGAGACCCATAGGCGATGGTAATTTTATAAGGGAATCGATTTGTGTTTTGATTGGCAGAGAATATCAGGTGCGGATCGGGGGACTATACAATTTCGGAATAAATACCAGTTAGATAGTTAGGGACCAGTTAGACAGTTAGGGGGACGTTTAGGGGACAGAAGTGAGGGGCACAATATAATTACTCTATATATTAATACAACAATGAGAAAAATTGAATCCAATGAACATGCAGTTTCAATGCAACAATGATGCTAGAGGCATTGAGAGGGAAGAAGATGTTGTATGTGGGAGATTCATTGAACAGAGGCCAATTCACTTCCATGGTTTGCCTTCTACAATCCGTTATCCCCCGCACGCTAAATCCTTCGTCAAAAATGGTTCTTTGACAGTTTTCACTGCCATGGTACTATTTATAGTCTTCTCTTGTCATTAATTTCTTGCAATTTTCGTTTCACTGGCATGATAACGATAGTATTTATATATTATCAGGATTATAATGCAACGGTAGAGTTCTATTGGGCGCCGCTTCTTCTGGAATCAAACTCGGATCATGCGATCGTGCACAGGTCATCAGACCGGATAGTGCGCAGAGACTCGATAAACACGCACGGTGATCACTGGAAAGGAAGAGACATCATCGTCTTCAACTCCTACATCTGGTGGATGAGCCGCCTCAAAATAAAAATCTTGTACATACTCTTACATATACTTTTTTTTTTTTTCCTCTGAAGTGTGAATGATTAATTAATTAATTGGTAGATGAAATAATTAATGCGTGTATGTGCAGGGAAGGGTCATTTAAGGATGAAGAAAAGAAAGTAGTGGAGGTTTCAACGGAGGATGCGTATAGTATGGCGATAAACAGCATGCTCGGATGGGTCAACCGCACCATGGATCTCACCAAAACTAGGGTTTTCTTTACCAGTATGTCACCTACACATGGAAAGTAAGTATCTATATATATCCCTTATTAAATAATAAAAAATTTGTTAAGACAATTAATCGAAGTACGTACTTACACACAGGAGCCAGGACTGGGGCGCAGCGCCCGGTGGCAACTGCTACAACCAAACAACAATGATCGAGGATCCCAACTACTGGGGTTCCGATAGCAGGAAGAGCATCATGCGTGTCATCAGCGACATACTGCAGGAGCACCAAGATGACGTGCCAGTGACTTTCCTTAACATAACACAGCTGTCGGCCTACCGAAAAGATGCACACACCGCCATTTACAAGAAGCAGTGGAACCCACTCACTCCGGAGCAAATAGCTAACCCTGTCAGCTATGCCGATTGCGTGCACTGGTGCATGCCCGGCGTCCAGGACACCTGGAACGAGCTCCTCTTCGCTAAGCTCTTCTATGCTTAATTAATTACTTGTTACTACGGAAAGCATGCCAAAGAAATTTAGGAAATGAAATTAGTATTTCTAGAAATTTTCTGTTTTGATCACAAGAAACTCTTGTGGTAGTTTTATAATTAAATATATGATTAATTGTCAAGTTGAAGAATTAAGTCGGAGTTGAAGGTATATGTAGATAGGATCGTAGTGCTTTTCTTTAATTCAAATGAAAATTTTGCTTCCAATATATATGTCATCAATTGCAATTTGTAGATAATTAAAATTCGCTTCATGCATATAATAATTAATTTTTATCTAAGATATCCCAATATGCAATGCAATTAGTACCTGTTAGGAACTAGAAATTAACATACTTTGACCTAGCTAGGTTACTTATTTGTATAACTTTAACAATAAAAAATCACTATAAAAGGAGGAACTATATATTATCTGACTTTCTTGAAAAGAATTATGGAAGAGCATGCTTCCACTATTTAATCATAGGTTGCCAAACACAATTAGCTAGCAATTTCAAATAGGAAACAATTCCACTCTTTCATCCCAAAAATTAATCATTTAGTATATATTTTCTATCATATTATTATTATACCTAACACAATTAGCTAGCATTTTCATGTCTTTCCCCAAAATTGTACATTACATAATTAAAACAACACAATTAAGCATGGTGGGGCCAGCCAACTGTCTCAGTTGTTAATTTTGAAAAGAATTATGGAGGCTGACATGCATCTCATATAAATTGCTTAATTCACATCTGCTTGAAATTTGGAAAACTTCAATCAAACATTTCTATTACAAAAAATAAATCCCACAAAATAATATCATTTTACAATGTACTTTCCTTACACTCTTTATTATAATATCCCTAAACTCTGTTATTCTTTTTCTATTTACCCATAAAGATTATTATCTACAATTAAGTATTATTATCATAATCAACTTTTTCCTATTTTACCTTTCTCCTTTCTCTTCTCTTTTATCATAGTTGAGTCTGTTCAACACATGTTCATGGAATGCAATTTTGTAGCTAATATCAGAAACACTATTGAAACGGTCAGAATGTTGCCACACTGTGATTTCTTTGTGTAAGGGAAATATCACGAGGCAATCATAAGTTCTAATTAACCATATATAAGTAACTAAGAAGGATGCAACTCACTGTTTATTTTGTAGTCTGGCAAGAGAGGTGTCTCAGGAAATAAGAAGAGAATATGTAAGCTGGTACAGAACAACATGAAACACTCATGTACAACAGCTTTTCCAGAATTCATAAAAATACTATATTTTTACACATCGAACTCAAAGAACTCGAAAATAATATTGAAAAGGTATTGAAAATGAGATAAGCTATCATGCTTTTGGAAGTAAAGAAGGTGTTTTACTTACCGCTCATATCTCTATTTTTAAAATTCAAACAGTCGATCGGAACTTCTCAACATGATCTTCATACTGATACGTGTTTGGAGACCAAATTTTACATTTTTTTGGAAATTTTTTATTATTTTTTTAGAATTTTTGAAAATTACAGCTTTTTATTAAATAAAAAAATAAAAAAATTCAGAAAAACAATGATTTTGAAAAAAATATAAAATTTGGTCTCCAAGCACATTTTAATATGAAGATCGTGTTGAGAAGTTCGGATCAACTATTTGAACTTTAAAAATAGAGATATGAGTAGGAAGTAAAACACCCTCTTTACTTCCCAAACCATTGTGGCATCACTCATTGAAAATAGATATATATTTTACTATATTTTTTTATCACAAGATATATTTATGAAACTTTTTTTTTTAAACCAAGACTTTGTGCACGTCAAATAAAGAACAAAAAAGAGACGCGAAGTGAAGAAGAAAGAACATACAAGAGGTATAATCGGAAATATAAAAATTGAAGTATGTAAATTAACTATAAGGGTAAATAAGAAAGAATTGAATAATTTGAAAGGTAAATACAATATATTGAAGTTTGAAGGATAAATAAAAAAATTAGCAAGAGTTAAAGGGTACACAAAAAATTAATTAACCCTTAAATATATGATTGTCAAGTTGAAGAATTAACTAGGAGTTTATATATAGATAGGATGGTAGTGCTTTAATTTCATTCAAATGAAAATTTTGCTTTTCATTCAAATGAAAATTTTGCTTCCAATATATATGTCATCAATTGCAATTTGTAGATAATTTAAAAATTGCTTCTTGCATATAATAATTTTATCTAAGATATGCCAATATGCAATGCATTAGTACCTGTCAGGAACTACAAATTAACATAATTTGACCTAGCTAGGTTACTTATTAATATAATTTGAACAATAAAAAATCACTATAAAAGGAGGAACTATATATTATCTGATTTTCTTGAAAAGAGTTACGGAAGAGCATGCTTCCACTATTTAATTTTGACCAAGCAGGAACAGAGAAGACTCTTCCAATTTCCAATCATAGGTTGCCAAACACAATTAGCTAGCAATTTCAAATAGGAAACAATACCATTTCTTTCATCCCAAATATCAATCATTTATTATATATTTTCTATCATATTATTATTATACCTAACACAATTAGCTAGCATTTTCATATCTTTCCCCAAAATTGTACATTACATAATTAGAACAACACAAGCATCATGGGGCCAGCCAACTGTCTCAGTTGTCAATTTTGAAAAAAAAAAAAAAAAAAACCCAATTACATGTGACTACCCTTTAAGAGGCTGACATGCATCTCATATAAATTGCTTAATTCACATCTGCTTGAAATTTGGAAAACTTCAATCAAACATTTCTATTAATAAAAAAAAATAGAGCAGTACGTGACCAGTGCTCCTAGAATGACAAGAAATTGAACAAACAAAATAAAAAATGAAATAGCTAGAGCACGTGACCATATCTATAGTTAATCTTGACTTGTACTCAAGAGACCAATAATTGATAATTAGCTAACAGTACCTGTAAGGCTGTAATGAGCTCTGTATGTATGGTTATTAATTATATATATAACATTTTCGAATTACCCAGTTCAACACTCTTTTAACCTCAAGTGCTATTTTCTAAGTAATGCTTAATTCTCTAAAGATACAAAAGATAACGCTTTGATGGAACACGGCACGACACGTATAATAGTTGCGTGACATCATTTATTCACGTGTCGCGTGACATGTTTATTCACATGTTGTGACTATCTTTTTAAAAAAACTGGCACGACATGATATGTGAAATCCTCTGATCATCATACGTAATAGCACGTGATTAAAAAAAAAACATAAAATTTATGTCATTGTTTATCTCAAACAACAATTCAAATTCCAAATAATAATTAATTTCTTAACAACATTATTTCTTTATTTTACAACTTCAATTTTACAATTTTAACTAATTTTACATTTTTTTCCCTTATTTTTCTTCATTAAACAAACTTAAATTTAAAAAACAAAAAGTAAACGTGGCATGAATGTACATAATGTTCCCACAATTATGTACGAATTAAATTGGATGAATGTACATGTGATTTCCATAAAAAAAAAAATAAGAAATCGGTGGACATGATCATTTTTATCAACAACAAAAAATGGAATGTACATCCATAGTAGAGAGCTAGCAGAATAAATTAATGCAAATTGAATTAATTACTTAAAACCTGACCAACCCACCAAATTCAACTCTTTCACGTCTTAAGCAACCCCTTGACCTCACAAAAAGACCAAAAAAAGGAGCATTATTCTATAATTAATTAAATATATTATATTATACGCAGAAAAGTTACATCTACCGAAATATTTGTCCTGTAAAGAAATACAACTGTTCCATCATGGAAAGCAATATCTCTCCATCTATGTAGGTTGTCAAACCTTTTAATTTGTCTAAGGTACAGTATATATATAATCAATCATAAATTGAAAAAAGAAGGGTGCTTCTGTAATGGCAAGAAATTGAAAAAAAATATATAAAAAATGAAATAGACCACGTGGCGTGAGGTGGGGCTGTAGCACAGTTAACTGGATAGGAAAAAAAGTTTTAAAACTACAGTAGTTACTCAAAAAACAAAAATTCAAATCCTCTCACGACTTCACAGCCTCTGCGAAGATTTAAAAAAAAAAATAGAGCACGTGGCCATATCTATATATAGTTAATTCTGACTTGTACTCAAGAGATCAATAATTGATAATTAGGTAACAGTAGTACCTGTAAGGCTGTAACGAGCTCACTATGTATATGGTCATTATATAACATTTTCCAATTACCCAGTTCAACACTCTTTTAACCTCTCAAGTGCTATTTTCCAAGTAATGCTTCTCTAATATAGAGATGACCGGTCCGTTATCTTTTGCCAATTTGACTTAATTGTGAGGTCTACATCATATACGAGATAGTACAAAAAGAAAGTCACGCTATGATTCAATCATAACACGACATGTATGATAGTTGAGTGACGTTATATATTTGGAAGTAGCTAATAGTCTTCGGACCTCAATTTCCGAAAAATCTCCGGATATAACTCAAAAGCCATGTAAACTAATAAAGCTAATCCTGTAAACTAATGAAGCTAATTATGTAAACTTTCTAATTTTACAAAAACAGTTATATATCTGCGTGGTCCCCCTTAATAACATTTTCTCTTTTGTAAAAATAGAACGTTTTACAGGCGGGAATTTTACGGGGATATGAGAACGGGTGACAGTACCTTTTCTCAATATATTTATGTGTTGCGTGGCATGTTTATTCACATGTATGTTGTGACCACTTTTCAAAAAATAATAGCACTGCGTACACAACATGTAAATTCATCTGATCACGACACGTACGTAACAGCACGTGATGAAAAAAAAATATAAACTTTATGTTATTGTTTATATCAAATAACAATATTTTAAATTCCGGACATAAAAATTACGCTACTAGACCAAATATAATTAAACATGACTAATATGATCAAATGTAATTAATATGATAAGTTATTCCACGATTAGTCATGACGGGACTAATATACTGTAATCATTTGCATGACGTAACCATTTTCGATCATGCATGGATTTAATTTGATCACTAACTCGACACGGTAAGGAGATCAAGTCAAGACATGATACGTCACTCATGTTACATCCCATGCATAGTTGGGTGCACCGACGACGAAAAGCCTTCATAAAATATATTCCCACATGTAATTTTGTACGAATTAAATTGGAATTGATGTACATTTCTAGTAGAGAGCAGAATAAATTAAAGGAAGTTGAATTAATTAAAACCTGACCAAACACACCAAATTCTACTCTTTCACGTTTTAAGCAACCTTGACCTCCCAAAAAGATTAAAAAAAAAAGGACCATTAGATCTATATTCTATTGTTAATTAAAAGTTTTATATTATTTAAAGACAAGTTACATCTACCGAAATATTTGTCGTGTAAAGAAATACAACTATTCCATCATGGAAAGCAATATCTCTCCATCTATGTAGGTTGTCAAACCCTTTTAATTTGTCCAAGGTACAGTATATAATCAACCAGACAATGAGCACCACAATTGATCAAGCAAAAGAAATTAAGGGGACCATTTTAGAACTAAAGGGGATTGATGGGAGAAATCATGAAGACTTCTCACATCCCTCCATCTAATATTTCATATGTTTCTGTTGTAAGAAAATCCAAGCTATATCCATTTCTATATACATTGTTCATTTTCTTGCTTCTCTTTGCCTATCTATATGGAGAAGAACTTGCACAACTAGTCGGCCAATTTAGCCAATTTAGTCAACTCGATGCGGAGCAACCGGTGCCGGTACGACTTGGTCAGTCCAAGTGTTGTGTTGTTTAATTAAGCCACAATTTCTTTCATTTTTGACAAATTATAAATGACATTTTTCTTCTTCTTCTTTACTTTCTTTGAGTAATTAGAAAAAAATGAGAAGTTGCCATTTGTGATCGATGAACTTGACGATGGTGAATCGTGCAACTTGTTTAGTGGAAAATGGGTGAGAGACGAGATGACTCGACCACTATATCAAGAGGCCGATTGCCCCTATATACAGCCGCAACTCACCTGTCTTGACAGAGGTAGACCCGAAAAAGATTACCAGTTCTGGCGCTGGCAACCATTCGAGTGCGACCTTCCCAGGTTCGTTCAACCCGAATTAATCTTCATTAATTACAAACTCCCTAAAAGAAATTAATCACATTCTTTAAGTCACTGTTGTATGTAATTATGTATTATATATTAATACAACAATGAGAAAAATTGAATCCAATGAACATGCAGTTTCAATGCAACAATGATGCTAGAGGCATTGAGAGGGAAGAAGATGTTGTATGTGGGAGATTCATTGAACAGAGGCCAATTCACTTCCATGGTTTGCCTTCTACAATCCGTTATCCCCCCTCATGCTAAATCCTTCGTCAAAAACGGTTCTTCGACAGTTTTCACAGCCATGGTACTATTTACAGTCTTCTCTTGTCATTAATTTCTTGCAATTTTCCTTTCACAGGCATGATAACGATAGTATTTATATATGATCAGGATTATAATACGACGGTAGAGTTCTATTGGGCGCCATTTCTCCTGGAATCAAACACAGATGATGCAATCGTGCACAGAATATCAGACCGGATGGTGCGCAGAGACTCGATAAACATGCACGGTGATCACTGGAAAGGAAGAGACATCATTGTCTTCAATTCCTACCTCTGGTGGATGACCGGCCTCGAGATGAAAATCTTGTACCTACTTTTATATATACATTTTGTTTTTTTCTTCCTTTGAAGTGTGAATAATATTAATTGGTAGATGAAATGATTATGCCTGTATGTGCAGGGAAGGGTCATTTAAAGATGAAGAAAAGAAAGTAGTGGAGGTTTCAACGGAGGATGCGTATAGTATGGCGATAAACAGCATGCTCGGATGGGTCAACCGCACCATGGATCTCACCAAAACTAGGGTTTTCTTTACCAGTATGTCACCTACACATGGAAAGTAAGTATCTATATATATATCCCTTATTAATTAATGAAAAATTTGTTAAGATAATTAATCGAAGTACGTACTTACACACAGGAGCCAGGACTGGGGCGCAGCGCCCGGTGGCAACTGCTACAACCAAACAACAATGATCGAGGATCCCAACTACTGGGGTTCCGATAGCAGGAAGAGCATCATGCGTGTCATCAGCAACATACTGCAGAAGCACCAAGATGACGTGCCAGTGACTTTCCTTAACATAACACAGCTGTCGGCCTACCGAAAAGATGCACACACCGCCATTTACAAGAAGCAGTGGAACCCACTCACTCCGGAGCAAATCGCTAACCCTGTCAGCTATGCCGATTGCGTGCACTGGTGCATGCCCGGCGTCCAGGACACCTGGAACGAGCTCCTCTTCGCTAAGCTCTTCTATGCTTAATTAATTACTTGTTACTACGGAAAGCATGCCAAAGAAATTTAGGAAATGAAATTAGTATTTCTAGAAATTTTCTGTTTTGATCACAAGAAACTCTTGTGGTAGTTTTATAATTAAATATATGATTAATTGTCAAGTTGAAGAATTAAGTCGGAGTTGAAGGTATATATAGATAGGATCGTAGTGCTTTTCTTTAATTCAAATGAAAATTTTGCTTCCAATATATATGTCATCAATTGCAATTTGTAGATAATTAAAATTCGCTTCATGCATATAATAATTAATTTTTATCTAAGATATCCCAATATGCAATGCAATTAGTACCTGTTAGGAACTAGAAATTAACATAATTTGACCTAGCTAGGTTACTCATTTGTATAACTTTAACAATAAAAAAATCACTATAAAAGGAGGAACTATATATTATCTGACTTTCTTGAAAAGAATTATGGAAGAGCATGCTTCCACTATTTAATCATAGGTTGCCAAACACAATTAGCTAGCAATTTCAAATAGGAAACAATTCCACTCTTTCATCCCAAAAATTAATCAGTTAGTATATGTTTTCTATCATATTATTATTATGCCTAACACAATTAGCTAGCATTTTCATGTCTTTCCCCAAAATTGTACATTACATAATTAAAACAACACAATTAAGCATGGTGGGGCCAGCCAACTGTCTCAGTTGTTAATTTTGAAAAGAATTATGGAGGCTGACATGCATCTCATATAAATTGCTTAATTCACATCTGCTTGAAATTTGGAAAACTTCAATCAAACATTTCTATTACAAAAAATAAATCCCACAAAATAATATCATTTTACAATGTACTTTCCTTACACTCTTTATTATAATATCCCTAAACTCTGTTATTCTTTTTCTATTTACCCATAAAGATTATTATCTACAATTAAGTATTATTATCATAATCAACTTTTTCCTATTTTACCTTTCTCCTTTCTCTTCTCTTTTATCATAGTTGAGTCTGTTCAACACATGTTCATGGAATGCAATTTTGTAGCTAATATCAGAAACACTATTGAAACGGTCAGAATGTTGCCACACTGTGATTTCTCTGTGTAAGGGAAATTTCTTTTTTTTTTAAAGCTTGGAAGAGACTTCCAAGGTTTTGCATTAAATTGAAAAGAGCATCAGTACAAACAGGCACAACATGGCAGTATGCAAAGCACCCAAACTATGTGATTGCCTCACTAAAAAAATACAAACAAAAGTACAAAAAACAAAAATCCCAAAATCCACGTGAACAGTGGCATGCAAGCTGCACCCTCTCCGTCCATTTTGAAGCCCTTTTAGCAGTGCTTGAGCCACAGTTTTAAGTCATTTACACATCTCTCGGCAGCCACTGTGGGGTGCAGCGCATCCTCGCCAAAAACCACCTTATTTCGTTGTTTCCATATGTGCCATATGGTGCACATGAAGCTTGTTGCCCAGTGTTTGCGACTCATGTGGCTACCCTGCTTAACCATCAACCACGAACGCAGCCAAACTTGCTGTATCGAGTCTGCATGAGTCATTATCATCGGTACATGCAAGATAGCTGTTACCTTTCTCCATATTGCTGCTGCATATGAACAATAGAAAAGCATGTGTAGTGTGGTCTCTCTCGGGCATGATCGGCAGAGAGCACATGCCAGGCCTAATTGCATCCCCCTCCGGTTTAAAACATCCCGTGATAAGATTTTATCATTTAGCACGAGATAAATGAAGACCCTAACCGTGGGCGGCACAGGGCACTTCCAAGTATAGTGAAAAGGCCACCTGGATTTACCTGCGCCCATGAGTACCCTATATGCCGACTTAGAAGTGTATGTGCCCCCCGGTTCCAAGTGCCAAGTTATGGTATCCATGTCATTGTTGAAACGAAAGTTGTTTGTAACCACCAGCTCCGGGTTTAGGGTGTGTAAGGATAACCATGCATCTCGTAGGCTAATGTTTGGTTTGGGCAAACCATAGCCACTGCCCACTTTGCCGGCTCCCCATTCCAAGAGTCAAACCAGAGGATATTGCCTTGCCATCTCCTATGTTCCAGCTGGTACACATATTAAAGAGGTATTTGAGCTTCTGGAGCTGGTTCCAAAAGAAAGAGCCATTAATTAACCAAGTGGTGGGACCCATACTTGCTCTCCCTTTCTTTCTTAGCATATGGATGGTAACGGTCCAGAGGCAGTTTTTGTCAAAGTAAGCTTTCCACCACCACCGCAGTAGAAGAGCCGTGTTAAATGAATGAAGATCAAAGACACCCAAGCCTCCATAAATTTTCGGTATACACACCATTTCCCAATTTGTTAGGGAAATACCCTTCGTGCCACTCTTCGGCTTGGCCCATAAGAAGGTTCTTCTAATTTTGTCAATGCGTTGGATTACCCACTGGGGCAAGCAGAAACAGCTCATATGATAAACCGGTATTGTCGATAGAACCGACTGCACTAATTGTAACCGACCTCCTCGCGATATCATTTTTCCTTTCCAATCACCTAGCTTACGTTCAATCTTTTCAATGAGGGGTAGGAAGGCCTCTTTGAGTGGCGTTGCTATCGTGAGTGGCATGCCAAGATAAACTATTGGAAAGTCGGTTTGTGTACATCCCAGGATCTGCCTAACCCAAAGTAAGTCGAGGTCGGGTATGTTGAGGGGGATGAAGTTGCTCTTGTGAAAATTAACATTTAGCCCTGAAACAGAGGCAAACAGCCTAATGGCAATCTTCAAAGAGATTAAGGTTGTGTTATCCACCAAGGCAACTATTGCCATGTCATCGGCATACTGATAAGCTAGAATGGATTCCTTGATTTTTGGAAATGATGCCCGCTTGCAAGGTGATATTTACTGCCATTATCAGTTGCTGAAAAACATCAACCACTATATTAAAAAGCATCGGAGATAGCGGATCACCTTGACGGAGGCCCCGTTTATGCGTGAAGAAAGGGGTTGCATCTCCATTAATGAGAACCCGAGAGCTAGATGTCCAGAGAAGAGTGTGAATCCAGTCGATCCATTTAGAAGGGAAACCCCGTGCTGACATTACGTTCATTAAAAATTCCCATTCAATGGAGTCAAAAGCTTTCGCAAAGTCCAGTTTCAAAAAGATTGCCGGTCTACCAGACTTGGAGATGTGTTGAAGGACTTCTTGCTAACAAAGGAGAAGTTTGAACTCAACAGGGAACACATAGGTGTATCCCAGATGTAATCGTTTTACCGCTGAGGGGGAGTGTTGAAACACAAACTGTTGAAGGTCAAAATTAGATTAGACGTGCTTTTGACGTGTTTAAGCTATATTTAGAATTGTTGCAGCAGAAATATAAGTGGGTAGTTATTTAATGTTAGTGGGGCTATAGTTAGCATTATTTATTTGTAACAGTAGCTAAAATAGAAGAGCTGTTAGTTAATTTAGGAAGTCAAAAGTTCCAAATTTAGGTAGTCAGTTTTGTGTATGTGAGGCTATATAATCAGCTTTTGTATTTGTGTTTATGGTGTACGAGAATAACAAATTAATTAAAGAGTTTGCTGCAGAAACTCTCTCTGTCTTCTTCTTCTTTACAATCTGTCTTCTATGTTAGGTTAGCCATTTTTTAATTGTTTACAACAATTGGTATCAGAGCCATAAAGGGCGCAATCCAAAGAGTAGAAGAAAATCTCCCATCGACAAAGCATTGAAGCAATGTCTTCAGGCGCAAACATGGCGCAATTCCCAGCTCCTATGCTGACCGGTAACAACTACGGCATATGGAAAGCGAAGATGGAGACTCTACTACTCTCACAAGATTTGTGGGATATCGTTGAAGATGGGTATACCACGTATGCCGCCGACCACCAACAAACAGAAGACGAAAAACAGAAGTTGAAGGAAGACAAGATGAAAGATGCACGAGCGCTATTCCTTATTCAACAAGGGGTAGCAGAAAACATTTTCTCACGCATCATCAACGCAACCAAATCAAAGGATGCTTGGGATATGCTGCAACAAGAGTTCAAAGGATCGGCTAAGGTGCAAGTTGTCAAATTACAAACCTTACGCAGACAATACCAAAACATGCAAATGAAAGACTCAGAGAAGGTAAAAGAGTATTTTTCACAAGTTATGGATTTAGTTAATCAGATGCGTTCGCTTGGTGATAAAGATATTACCGATCAAAAACTTGTGGAAAAAATGTTGATTAGCCTACCTGAGAGTTTTGACTCTATAGTTACTGCTATAGAGGAGTCAAAAGACCTAGCAACCCTACCCATACAACAGTTGATTAGTTCTCTTGAAGCACATGAAGAGAGAAAATTGCTAAGAAACTTGTCTAATGAAAATGCCTTCAAGGCAAGTCCAGATTTCAAATCTGAAAATTTTCGGAAAAAAGAAAGTCAGAAAAAACCTGAAATAGATGGTAATGCCTAATCTAGTAAGGCCAACCGGTGGTGTGAAATCTGTAAGAAGGATTCCCATGATACCAAATATTGTTGGTCTACCAAACTGTGCAACAAATGCAAAAAGAAAGGCCATATAGCTCGGCTCTGCAGAACAAACAATTCTCAACGAACCAACCAAGCCACAAATCAAGCACAGCCACCTCCTGCTCAAGTAAACTTCACAGAACAGAGAGAAAATTCAGAAACCATCTTCTTTGCATGTCATTCTGCAAGTGAAGAAAGAGGCGACATCTGGTATCTAGATAGCGGATGTACAAGTCATATGACCGGCAACCATCAGATCTTCCATGAAATAAACACCTCATTTGAAACAAATGTTCGAATGGGAAATGGTGCATTGGTTCAAGCCAAGGGCAAGGGAAACATTGCAGTACACACTAAGATGGGTTCACGGTTGATAAGGGATGTGCTACTAGTACCCGATCTGAAGCAGAATCTTCTCAGTGTGGGGCAATTGGTTCAAAACGGTTATGCAGTGCATTTTGAGAAGCATGGCTGCAAGATAATTGATCGGCATGGCCAAGTGCTGGCAAATATTGTGATGGAAGACAACAGAAACTTCGTGTTACAATTAAAGCATACTCCACATCAAGTTCTTCAAACCGAAACTGTAGATGAGTCAATTCTGTGGCACAAGCGGTTCGGTCATCTCAACTATAGTGCACTCAAACTGCTGCAAACAAAGGAGATGGTACAAGGCCTACCTGAGATCAACACAAACCGTCAAACCTGTGAAGGGTGCATTCTAGGCAAGCAACATCGAAACTCTTTTCCGAAAACGGGTGCATGGAGGGCAAGTTCACCATTAGAGTTAATTCACACTGACATCTGTGGCAAAATGCAAACACCATCAGAAGGTCAAAACTGGTATTTTTTTATCTTTGTTGATGATTTTACAAGAATGACTTGGGTTTATTTTCTCAAAGAAAAGTCACAAGCACTTGAAGTATTCAGAAAGTTTAAAGCTCTAGTTGAGAACCAAAGTGATTTCAAAATCAAGGTGCTAAGAAGTGACAGAGGTGGAGAATATACATCCAACCAATTTGTTAAATTCTGTGAAGATCATGGAATTAAGAGACAACTCACAACTGCCTATACCCCTCAACAAAATGGTGTTGCCGAACGTAAAAAACCGTACCATAGTAGAAATGGCAAGAGCCATGCTCAAAGACAAGGGTATACCATTAAAATTCTGGGCAGAAGCAATCTCTTTGGCTGTCTATATCCAGAATAGAAGTCCCACAAGAGCTGTACCAAATAAAACCCCAATTGAAGCATGGAGCGGAACCACTCCCAATATTAGTCATTTGAAAACTTTCGGTTCAGTATGCTATGCCCATGTCCCAAAGGAAAATAGATCTAAACTCGATGATAAAAGTGAACGCTGTATTTTTATGGGATATTCGGATGGCACCAAAGGGTATAGATTGTATAACCTTGAGAAAAAAAAATTGGTTGTTAGTAGAGATGTCATCTTTGATGAGAAAGAAGTCTATAATTGGAAAAATAACCAATTACCCACATGTCAACCAACACCAATCATCATACTTCAAAACCAAGATGTCCAAAGCATACCAAATGTAGCAGCTCCAAGTCAACCACCACAAACCACACCCAGCCGAGACCCCAGCAGCAGTTCAGCTGCGCAACCTGAAGAAAACCCGCAACCTGAAGGCAACCCGCAACCAAATGCCTCTAATTCGCAACCCATTAGCTCTTGTTCACAGCATCCTGATGTTACATTAGCAGTTACTCCAAGTAGAGTTAGAACCTTGGCTGAAATATATGAAAGGACAGAAAGATGCAATTTCTCGGTGGTTGAACCACAATCGTTTGAGCAAGCAAAACACCACGAAAATAGGAGAGAAGCCATGGAGCAAGAAATTGGGATGATTGAGAAAAATAATACATGGGAGTTAGTAGACAGACCAACCGATAGAAGTGTAATTGGTGTTAAATGGATTTACAAGACCAAGTTGAATCCAGATGGTTCAGTTCAAAAGTTTAAGGCAAGGCTCGTTGCAAAGGGGTTCAAGCAAAAACCTGGAATCGACTACTTTGAGACATACGCACCAGTTGCACGTTTAGAAACAATCCGTACGGTCATAGCCCTAGCTGCACAGCAAAAGTGGCGCATCTATCAACTAGATGTCAAATCAGCCTTTTTAAATGGAGAACTTAACGAAGAAATTTTTGTTGAGCAACCCGAAGGATTTTTAGCTCAAGGGGGAGATAACAAAGTCTACAAATTGAAGAAGGCGCTCTATGGACTGAAACAGGCTCCAAGAGCGTGGTACAGTCAAATTGACAAATATTTTCTGCAAAACGAGTTTGAGAAGAGCAAGTCAGAACCAACTCTCTATGTGAAGAAAAGAGGTACTCACATTTTAATCGTTGCTCTATATGTTGATGATTTGATCTACACAGGCAACAGTGAAGCAATGATGCAAATGTTTAAAGGAGACATGATGAATACCTATGAAATGAGTGACCTTGGATTGATGAAATACTTCTTAGGTATAGAAGTGGTTCAAGTTGAAGATGGGATATTCATATCTCAGAAGAAATATGCGGAAAACATATTGAAAAAGAATAGGTTGCAAGATTGCAAGAGTGTCACAACACCACTTGTTCCAATTGAAAAATTCAAGAAGGAAGATGGTTCGGCAAAAGCAGATCCAACTGAATTTCGCAGTTTAGTTGGAAGTTTATTGTACCTGACTGCAACAAGGCCGGACATCATGTTCAGCTCAAGTCTTTTATCAAGGTATATGGACTGTCCTACTCAAAAACATTTTACAGCGGCAAAACGAGTTCTAAGGTACATCAAAGGCACTGTTGCTTATGGCATATGGTACAAACCTGTCAACAACTCAAAGCTGATTGGTTACACCGATAGCGACTGGGCGGGATGCCTAGACGACATGAAGAGTACTTCAGGCTATGCGTTCTCGCTTGGATCAGGTATTTGCTCTTGGTCATCCAAGAAACAGACGGTGGTCGCCTTGTCATCAGCCGAGGCAGAATACGTTGCAGCAGCAAGAGCCGTTGCACAGGCCATTTGGCTCAAAAGAATATTGGAGGATGTCAATAGCAAAATGGAGGAACCAGTCACTATCTACAGTGACAGCAAATCTGCCATAGCAATCAGCGAGAATCCAATCAGCCATGACAGAACCAAGCACATTGCCATCAAGTATCACTACACTAGAGATGCAGTCGAGAAACAAGAAGTGCAGTTGAAGTTTTGTCGAACTGACGAACAGTTTGCAGACATCTTTACGAAGGTGCTAACAAAGGAGAAGTTTGAACTCAACAGGGAACACATAGGTGTATCCCAGATGTAATCGTTTTACCGCTGAGGGGGAGTGTTGAAACACAAACTGTTGAAGGTCAAAATTAGATTAGACGTGCTTTTGACGTGTTTAAGCTATATTTAGAATTGTTGCAGCAGAAATATAAGTGGGTAGTTATTTAATGTTAGTGGGGCTATAGTTAGCATTATTTATTTGTAACAGTAGCTAAAATAGAAGAGCTGTTAGTTAATTTAGGAAGTCAAAAGTTCCAAATTTAGGTAGTCAGTTTTGTGTATGTGAGGCTATATAATCAGCTTTTGTATTTGTGTTTATGGTGTACGAGAATAACAAATTAATTAAAGAGTTTGCTGCAGAAACTCTCTCTGTCTTCTTCTTCTTTACAATCTGTCTTCTATGTTAGGTTAGCCATTTTTTAATTGTTTACAACACTTCTCGGGTTGCAATGAAATTCTCTGAAATTTGGCGACCTTGTATAAATGTCGTTTGCCTTGCGGAGACCAACGCCGGCATTTTTGTTCTCAGCCGGGTTGCCAATACTTTAGAAATTAGTTTTGTAATGAGATTAATGATGCTTATGGGCCAGAAATCTCCAACTAGTTCCGGCGCTTCCTTTTTAGGAATCAGCACTATATCGGCATTATTTACTTGGGTCAAGTCCAGTGAGCCATTATAAAAACCAAGCATGATTTGCATGATATCTTCCTTAATGAATAGCCAATAAGTGTGCATGAATTCATTTGGCAGACCATCCGGGCCCGAGGCCTTGTTCGTTGCAAGCTGACTCATTGAGGCTTCGATTTCATGGGCAGTGAACGGGTCCTGTAACCCCATGAGCTCTAGATTTGAATCGGGCATATATAGATGCAGCGGGTAGAATGGCCGCACCTGAGTGGTTACACCCAACTGATCCCGCATACTCTGAAAAAATGCCTGTGTAATCAACTTGGAGTCTGTGAGAAGTGCACCTTGGTGTGAGATAGAAAGAACCGAGTTTCTCCTGTGTTGAGCCGACGCGCATGCATGGAAAAAAGAGTATTCTTGTCTCCTTGCTTAAGCCAGTTACAACGCGACCTCTGCCTATGTGTAAAGCCAACGCATAAGCCCGCTCTTTAATCAACATCTGAACCAAAATTCGTATCCAGCAAGTATGCGATGCTCCTCTTTCGTGTCAAAAAACAGAACCGCTGACTTGCAAAAGGCTAGTTGGTTTTCCATGTTGCTGAATCCCTCTTTTTGCCACCTTGCCATTGATTTCTGTAATCTCTGGGTGTTAAGGTGAAATCTATCCAGTGAGGCTTGGGGTCGGGTTTGAGGAGATCCCCACAGAGCCTGCACCACCAACTTTGGAGCATCATATTTAAGCCAAAAGGTTTCAAATTTCAGCCTTCTCTTAGCCGTGGCCCCACTTCTGCATGATAATACGAGAGGGACATGATCTGATACAACCATTGGCAAAGCTTCGAGGGAGATATTGGAATATTTCAAGGTCCAGTCAACCGTTGTAAGAACGCGGTCCAGTTTTGAGAATGTAGGTGTCGGTCTTTTGCTAGACCAAGTGTAGGCCCTATTTGTCAACTGGATATCAATTAGCCCGGCGACGCGGATGAAATCATTAAACAAATCCATCAACTGGAAATTTAGATAGTCCCCCGATCGATCAACCATCCACCGAACCAAATTAAAATCACCCGCCACAATCCACAGGTATGTCACCAATGCAGCAATCATTTTAAGTTCAGCAATAAAAGCTGGTTTTTCTATCTCCACACTTGGGCCATAAATGGTTGTATATTGCGCTGTTTCTTTCGTGCGCTGATTTAGAAGGACCACCGTTAATGTATTCTTTGTTGCCCATGAGTTTAATAACCGGTAGTGCTCTTTCCAAGCAATCACCAACCTGCCTTTCGATCCATTTGCAAGTTTGTAGGCCACCTCATAATCAAAGAAAGATGGAAGAAAAAGCGAAACATAGTTAAAAGTCACTGCATTCAATTCGTTTCTTGTAACATACAAATGTCACCTCGTGACTTGCGAATAACATCGCTCACTACTCTACACTTGTCCGGGTCCCCCAAACCTCGGCAATTCCAAGTAATTAGTTTAAATTTTTTGTAAATCATGAAAACAATAAAAAAACAGCACTCATCTACAGCAAGACAAACAGAAACCGCCTAAATGGCCTCGGCATCCATGTCACTATCTTCATCAGATGCCGGATCGAGATTGACTTGCGAATTGTCGAGTTCCTGAGTTTTCACATTCACATCTTCTGCCGACAGTGCGAGCCTTCGTTGTTCATTATCTTCGTACAAGGCATGCATTACAGCAGCCTCGTCAAATCCACATGCAGCCCCTATTTTCAAACATTGTTCTTTGGGGACCTGGGCTTCAAAAAAACCTTTTGGATCCAAGTTAATTTCTATGGTAGCAGCCCACTTCTGTTTTGAAGGCTCGGCCATCTGACTTTGGGCTTCGGGAGTGGCATCATTGAGTCGACTAGGCTTTCTCTTTAATTCTTTTGGGCCTGTTGACTGTGCTTGAACATGGACTTGGCCCGTTATTTCGTGAGCCGTTATAGCACTGTCCTCTGTAATTCGAACCATCTGATGCCCTCCACGTGTCCATTTAAATGTCCTTCCTATGTTTGTTTCATTACCCAATACACCGCCTGGTTGGTTGTCGGGTAGTGGCGTGGCTGATGGGGCCCCGATCTGCTGTGGCTTGCTCCAGAGATGATCATGTTGCTGGCCCACCACCTGTCTGTGAGTGTGACCCGCTCCAGCACGGCCTCTACCTCGGCCCAGCATTGTTTTGAACCTGTTGTGGGTTGAGGTACCGAGGCTCTGAATAGGCTTCCTCTGGGCAGTACGTTCCTGGGTTGAAGACGACAGGATCGGCTGTGGCAGATGGGCATCAACTCCCCCTATTACTTCATTTGAAACAGTAGCGGACTGACCCGCCAGAGCAGGGTGCGCATTGTGGACATCTCCACTCAATCCAGTTTCCTCGAGAGCAGGTGTTTTTTGGTTGTTTCTGTTTTTGAGGTCTGATAGCACAGTACCTTGTACTGAGCTCTCCCCAGACCCCAATATTGATCTCATCCTTGTCTCTTGTGGCATGCTACCTTGCGTGTACCGGAGTTTGTCTACAACAGTCAGACAAGCTGTAATGGGATCAGTATGGCAATTCGGTGTAGCTTCACGTGTTGCCCCTTCATGCCTAGAAGCAGATTGGCTGCTGGTGGTGTGTGGTGCATGATCTTGATTGTGATCTTCTGTGCCACGCATCAATTCCTTCAACGTACGCATGGAAAATTCATTGGCCGAGCTATCACCCTGAATGAAAGGGTGCAACTCCGGCGGCAGAGCCCACAAAGGCTGACCCCGGCACAGCTCCCTTATAACACTCCTGGAGCAAGCTATCAAGGTATCATCTCCTTCCTCCAAGGCTGTGGCAACAAGGAAGGGGTCATAGTCTTGCACGGGCTCCTTGACCGGTGGTCTAGAGAAGTGTTGGGGGAGGACCGGGAAGTCAGAGGCATCATATATCGGCCCTTGTACCCAGTGCATCGGAATGATCTTAGTGACGTATTCCAAACCACCAATCACCATTTTTAGGGACTCCGGTATCCGGTTGAGATCATCCGTACCAACCGCAACCCTCCACGCAGTGTGGTCCGAAGCGTGTTCTGACAGGACAGAACCAAGGTGTACCCCGAACTGGGCAATACTATTGATAATAGTGGTCTCACGCCGGAGGTGAGGTGGGAGACCGACAATATCCAGTAGAACTTTAAATCGCAGCATTTTGACATTGGCTTCATCAAGAAGGGACCACTGTTGGAAGGTAAAACCTTGGTCCCAAAGGTCGTGAGGTAGGGCTCGAACAAAAGTTTCAACGGCCAACCCTCTAGGAAGGTGAATAAGAAATCTCTCGCCCGCCAACTGTGCAACCCTTACTTCTTCCGGACGCAATAGCTTTGTGTCGACAGCCATGCGCACCACTTGATGAGCCTCAAGAGCTAGGGCCTGGCGACAACAATACATGACCACCGCATTGCATAAACGGTCCACCTCAAATCATCTCGTTCAACAAACACCGTTATCTCCTTTGGCCGTCCGTCAGGCATGTGAGGTTTGGGCGGCTACGCATCTCCCTTAAGCAGTTCATCAAAAGGTGGTTCAGCTTTGGTAGGCTTGTAAGCATGGACAGTGGGATGAAATGGCCTAGCCGCTGGGTTTAACATAGGCACTCGGCATTGGCTGGCCACATGGCCATTTTTCCAACACTTACCACACTTATAGGGGTTACGGCACTTAGCTTGAGTGTGGCCGGTGCGGAGCAGCGAAAGCAGCGACCGCGCCATTCCGGAAAGGTGGAGTGAGGGGGGAACTGCAAGAGTGTGGGGCTATGGGGCGAGTAGTAGAACTGTGCTCCCTGGGGGGTTTTAGGGGATGAAGGCTGAGACGAAGCCGGTGAGGTTTTGGCAGAGCTAGAGGTGTGACTAGAGTTACCCGAGCCATGGGTGGAGCTACTTGAGCGGGCAACTACCTCTGCGAAAGTGGGTTTTGTCGAGTATGGAACGTAGGGGCGGACCTTGTCAAGCTCCACGTCAGATGGGGTACGCCAGTTGTCGGGGAAGTGGCGGCGGCGGCAGACAACTTGCCAATCTCCAGGGTTCGCCATCATATCCTTGGGTTCCTTCTCAACTTTATTTTTTTCTTCGTGTAAGGGAAATATCACGAGGCAATCATAAGTTCTAATTAACCATAAGTAAGAAGGATGCAACTCACTGTTTATTTTGTAGTCTGGCAAGAGAGGTGTCTTAGGAAATAAGAAGAGAATATGTAAGCTGGTACGGAACAACATGAAACACTCATGTACAACAGCTTTGTGCAGAATTCCTAAAAATACTATATTTTTACACATCGAACTCAAAGAACTCGAAAATAATATTGAAAAAGTATTGAAAATGAGATAGGCTATCATGCTTTGAGAAGTAAAGAGGGTGTTTTACTTACCGCTCATATCTCTAATTTTAAAATTCAAACACTCGATCTGAACTTCTCAACATGATCTTCATACTGAAACGTGTTTGGAGACCAAATTTTACATTTTTTTGGAAATTTTTTATTATTTTTTTAGAATTTTTGAAAATTACAGTTTTTTATTAAATAAAAAAATAAAAAATTTTTGAAAAACACTGATTTTGAAAAAATGTAAAATTTGGTCTCCAAGCACATTTTAATATGAAGATCGTGTTGAGAAGTTCGGATTAACTATTTGAACTTTAAAAATAGAGATATGAGTAGGAAGTAAAACACCATCTTTGCTTCCCAAACCATCGTGGCATCACTCATTGAAAATAGATATATATTTTACTATTTTTTTTATCACAAGATATATTTATGAAACTTTTTTTTTATACGAAGACTTTGTGCACGTCAAAGAAAGAACAAAAAAGAGACGCGAAGTGAAGAAGAAAGAACATACAAGAGGGTATAATCAGAAATATAAAAATTGAAGTATGTAAATTAACTATAAGGGTAAATAAGAAAGAATTGAATAATTTGAAAGGTAAATACAATAAATTGAAGTTTGAAGGATAAATAAAAAAATTAGCAAGAGTTAAAGGGTACACAAAAAATTAATTAACCCTTAAATATAGATAGGATGGTAGTGCTTTAATTTCATTCAAATGAAAATTTTGCTTCCAATATATATGTCATCAATTGCAATTTGTAGATAATTTAAAAATTGCTTCATGCATATAATAATTTTATCTAAGATATGCCAATATGCAATGCAATTAGTACCCCTGTCAGGAACTAGAAATTAACATAATTTGACCTAGCTAGGTTACTTGTTAATATAATTTGAACAATAAAAAATCACTATAAAAGGAGGAACTATATATTATCTGATTTTCTTGAAAAGAGTTATGGAAGAGCATACTTCCACTATTTAATTTTGACCAAGCAGGAACAGAGAAGACTCTTCCAATTTCCAATCATAGGTTGCCAAACACAATTAGCTAGCAATTTCATATCTTTCCCCAAAATTGTACATTACATAATTAGAACAACACAAGCATCATGGGGCCAGCCAACTGTCTCAGTTGTTAATTTTGAAAAAAATAAAATAAAATAAACCCAATTAATGTTTTGGGCCTAATTACATGTGACTGCCCTTAAGAGGCTGACATGCATCTCATATAAATTGCTTAATTCACATCTGCTTGAAAATTGGAAAACTTCAATCAAACATTTCTTTTAATAAAAAAAAAAAATAGAGCAGTACGTGACCAGTGCTCCTAGAATGACAAGAAATTAAACAAACAAAATAAAAAATGAAATAGAGCACGTGACCATATCTATAGTTAATCTTGACTTGTACTCAAGAGACCAATAATTGATAATTAGCTAACAGTACCTGTAAGGCTGTAATGAGCTCTGTATATGTATGGTTATTAATTATATACACTACAGCATTCACACCCTTCAGCGACCGGCCAAATCGGTCGCTGAAGGGTATTTCGCCGGTCGCTGAAGGATGTACCGGTCGCGGATGACCTAAATCGGTAGCAGAAGACTCGGACGCAGATGCTTCGTCGCTGATGACCACCTCGCTGACGTCACCGGTCGCTGATGGGTCAGGCGCCGGTCTCTGATGACTTCTTTAGCGACCGAACGGATCAGTCGCTGATGCTTCGTGCTGACGTGGCACAAGGTCATCAGCGACCGTTTGGCCGGTCTCTGATGGTTCAAAATCGGTCGCTGATGGTTTTTTTTTTTTAAATATTTTGTTGGTTATTTTTCTTTTTCCCAATTGATACGAAACGTACCAAGCAATGAATACATAATTCACAAGCAAATATACAATTTACCGTCATCGTTTTCGATCGACAAATATATAATTCACATGCAAGCAATTGAACGATATACAATACTGATACGACATCCAATATCAAATATCCAAGCAAAGATCCATCCAATATCAAAGTACGATATAAAAACATCCAATATCAAAGTACGATATAAAAATACTACATAAACATCCAATATCAAAGTACGATATAAAAATACTACATAAACATCCAATATCAAAGTACGATATAAAAATAAAATATCTAAAGTACGACATACAGATCAAGACATCCTAAAACTAGTCATCTCCTAAATCATCACCTCCGTCATCCTGCTCATCGGGACGGTGTGAGCTAGAACCTCCCTGTGAGAATATAACTAAAGTTTTTAGGGTTTACTGTTTATAGGGTTTACAATTTTTAAGAGTTTAATGTTCCGTCAATTGGTTTATCATACTTGGTGTTCTTATTGGATTGAAACATACTCCAAAATTAAAATTCGTACCTGATGAGGCGAAGAACGTCCCATGTTACGCCTCATCTCCTCCATGAATTGGTTGATTACGTTGAGCTGTGGTTGAATCACGCCCAACACCTGACTTGAAATCGCATTTACTTCTTCTTGTCTGAGAGGAGGCGGCGCCGAAGAATATGATTGCGTTTGCGATTGCGATCGCGATCGCGAAGAAGACGTCTGCGACGCACCTGTGCGATACATCGATCTCGTCTTACCTGAAATATTAAATCGAATATCATTAATTATTACAATATATAATTTAAATACAAGTTTACACTTTTAAGTATGTGTATTTTACCTAGAGCACCGAGACCATAGTTATCGCCGTGAGCATTATTGTCTGTGTTGGCGTACCAGACGTCTGGATCAAAAGCGGGCCAAAGGGCTTGATCAGGCCCATATTTTGCGCTCATATCCCGATCGTAGTCTTCCTGCAAAATTTATAAAATAAAACAAAAAGAAAGTAAGTACAACAAAGAATGGATATTAATATAAGATTGTTATGTTTGATTACCTGTGCCTTTCTCGCCCTCGCGGATATGAATTGTCCCGTTTTCTTGCTGGTATGCGTCGGCGTGAACAGCTCGTCAGACCACCTAGGCTCGCGCTGGTTTTCTTGCTCCTATTATGAATAAACATTTCAACACAAATAAAATTATCAAATTTAGTTCGAGTAAATTGAAATTGAATTTAATTGTTTTGATGTAATAAAACATCTTACGAATCTTTGTTTGTGAACCAGCATGTTCACTGAGCCCGTGGTTGCAAAAGAACCCTCTCCAGATGAGGACCTATTTTGTTGATTTTGTTCGCTCAGCCTAGCGAACTCTTCTGTGCACCAATAGTCGCACAATTTGGGCCAGATATCCGCTTTTATCCAATCATACGTGCTTGGCACCCCTCGATCCTTCCACTCCAGGATGCCATCTCCATACCTAATTTTTGCTTCTTCTTTGCACTTGTGAAGCAGATTTTGGAGAGCTTTGTTAGCTATGCAAGCGAATGTCTTCCATGCCAAATCCTCGTCATCATCTGAGTGAAACTGATAGTGCGTCTGCATGCGTAATTAAAAAGTCGTTGGTTAGCTTAAAAAGAGAAACATTATGTTGCTAATATTAAAAAGGATATTTTACTCACCAAAAACTCAGCCTTGACCGTATTTCTTACATTCTCTGGATAGTCATCAAATTTCGTGCACACGGGAATAGTGGGCAATCTAGTTTCCGAAGGATAGTGAAAACGTGCTGCTTGGGAGATTATTTTGTTGATACTTTGTGTCACATCCACCGTATCTCCAGCAAAAGCTCTGCAAATAAAATTAGTTTTGAAACAACTACAAATGGATAATACTACAACCTCAGAAATGCACAAAAAAAGCTCGTACCTATAAGCGACCCGAGTACGTTTACACAGCAAAAGCCTTACTTACTATTTTCACATTAGATATTAAAATAATAAAATAATGTCAACAAAATTTAATAAGTCCAAACTTATTCGTCTTTTGGGGCTTACACAGGGCCGGTGTACAATCCTATCCCACTCTTTGAATGCTGTGTCTCAGTAGTGAAGAAATGTATGTGGATTTAGTATTTAAGAAAAAATTCGGCAGCATTTCCCCTCAGTTCCCCGAGTACGCGTTAGAAACACATCATGTTAGACATGTAATTCAATACGTACTCGTAGGAACAATAAGGGAAAATAATACCAAATTTTTCTTAAACACTAGACCCACATACATTTCTTCACATCCTAAATGAGACAAAGCATTCAAAGAGCAGTCTCAAAACGGGGACTATTCAAAATTAATCTCTATCAGATTAATTTTGAACGGGTATAAACCTAAAAGGCATACTAAATGTTCCGGTTTACTAATATAATTAACCAACATAGAATTAATAACTAACTAAATGTTCTGGTTTAATAATATAATTAACCTTTATAGAATTAAGAAAGAGAGAGAACTTGCCTGATTACAAGCAATTACTCTCTTGAATATCGAGTTTTCTCCTCTCCTTCTTTCTTCCCAAATTTAAACTAACTTCGCCTACAACTCCTAAAATCAATTAACCAATCAATTAATCAACCCAATTAGTCAACCCAATTAATCAATCAATCATAAATATTTTTATTGAATGTTTTACTCTTTTAGAAAGTATGAGAATGGTAATTGTACGGCAAACTTATGACAGATGTAATTCGATCTTAGGTGTACGGCAAACTCTAACCTAATTATGTTAGACTAGCTAGGAAAATATGAATGTTTCATTTACACAAGCAAAGTTGAAAGTTTGGGAAGCCACCACTTCATAATCATCTAATTAATTCAGTTATTATTCAAAAATCAACTTTTCATTTGCAAGATCTTTTGTTTGACAATGGATTAAGCTTCTTGGTAGAAATTCAGCAATCTTTGACCTTTAATCAAAGGTTAATCTTATTATAATAGTCAAAAATATCAAATACTAGTTTATAGGATTCGATACAAATTTGCTAAGAAAATACCCATCAAAACCAAGTTTAAAAGAGTTTTCCAATTAGTAGATTGTTTTTTATTTTTCACAATTACTCATTTTGCTTCCAAATTTAAATTTGAACAAATCCCATAATGTCAAGTAAAATCAGCAATCAATTCCTAATTAATTGATCTCCTCATTTTTTTAATCAAACCGGAGCTGAACTCTTATACAAAACCAAGTAAATTCAGTTTAAGAAAGCATTAGAATTTTTAAAACTTTCAGCCATGTTAAGAAATGAAGAAATTGAGTACCAAGTGTACCGTTTTGGTTTCAGAAGGAGGCAAGCCTTTAATGCTGGCAAACAATGCAAGGTTCTCCTCTGCTGTCAATGCATCCCACAATATATCAAACTACATAACAAAAGGAAAAAAAAGAGAAAAGGTTATGGATTTGAGATCAGAATGATATGGAGAAGTGCGTTTGCACTTGCAGCAGCATGCTGTGCAGGAGATGTTAAAGGTGCCAGTGTGTGTAATATCAGTACTGGTACGTGCCAGTTGGTACAAATCTGTACAAATCAGGTTGTCTTTAAATGATACACAACTTAATTTACAATTGCTCAGTAGATTTACTAATGACTTAATTCACATATAGAGTATGATTAACTGGCGATCGGCAGAAACTATTCGATTCACATCGAAATTCGTGCAAATAAAATTATCATGTAAATCAAAATTGGAAGAATAATTTTGATGCAAATTGCTCGGACTGTAATCTACACATTCGCTTCCTTTCTTTTTCACTAGACAAACAAGTAATGTTTCAGATTTTTAATTCCATGGAAAGAAAGAACAAAGAAAGGTCAATTTTTTGTATTACGGTAAAGAGAACAAAAAAAGAAAATGGAGTTTTGACTGGAGAAGGCACTCACCCGGTACCGTAAATGGTTGATCTGGTATCCTCCCCGGTACCGTAAAAGATTCGGGCGGTTCCGATCTGAGGCGGTTCCAAATTGGGCGCGGAGCTACTTCGAGCGGTGAAAGGGAATCGCGGGAGCAGACAGAGAAACGGGCGGGGGTTCGGACGGCGAAAGGGAATCGCGGGAGGAGAAAGGGTTCGGGCGTCGGGCGGCGGGGGTTCGAGCTTCGCGGTTTTTTTTTTTTTTGTGGCTAACCTAAACCGCGGGAGAGACAGAGAGAAAGGGAATCTCGCGCGGGTCGCGGGTTTTCTTGAGACCCTTCAGCGACCGGGCCATATCGGTCTCTGAAGACTAATATCGCCGGTTGCGGAAGGGGTCGTCTCCGAAAGCCATTTAATTATTTTTTTTTTTGGCTGAGAGAGGGTCTTCAGAGACCGGCGACAGTACCGGTCACTGATGCCGGTCTCTGAAGTGTTGTTTTGTTGTAGTGATATATAACATTTTCGAATTACCCAGTTCAACACTCTTTTAACCTCAAGTGCTATTTTCTAAGTAATGCTTAATTCCCTAAAGATGTACAAAAAGATAACGTTTTGATGTAACACGGCACGACACGTATAATAGTTGCGTGACATCATTTATTCACGTGTCGCATGACATGTTTATTCACATGTTGTGACTATCTTTTTAAAAAAACTGGCACGACATGATATGTGAAATCCTCTGATCATCATACGTAATAGCACGTGATTAAAAAAAAACATAAAATTTATGTCATTGTTTATCTCAAACAACAATTCAAATTCCAAATAATAATTAATTTTTTAACAACATTATTTCTTTATTTTACAACTTCAATTTTACAATTTTAACTAATTTACATTTTTTTTTCCTTATTTTTCTTCATTAAACAAAAAATGGAATGTACATCCATATAGTAGAGAGCTAGCAGAATAAATAAATGCAAATTGAATTAATTACTTAAAACCTGATCACCAACCCACCAAATTTAACTCTTTCACGTCTTAAGCAACCCCTTGACCTCAAAAAAAAGACCAAAAAAGGAGCATTATTCTATAATTAATTAAATATATTATATTATATTATTTTTATATTATACGCAGACAAGTTACATCTACGGAAATATTTGTCGTGTAAAGAAATACAACTGTTCCATCATGGAAAGCAATATCTCTCCATCTATGTAGGTTGTCAAACCCTTTTAATTTGTCTAAGGTACATATATATAATCAACCATAAATTGAAAAAAGAAGGGTGCTTCTATAATGGCAAGAAATTGAAAAAAAATATAAAAAATGAAATAGAGCACGTGGCGTGAGGTGGGGCTGTAGCACAGTTAACTAGATAGGAAAAGAAGTTTTAAAACTACTGTAGTTAATCAAAAAACAAAAATTCAAATCCTCTCATGACTTTACAGTCTCTACGAAAATTTAAAATAAAAATAGAGCACGTGGCCATATCTATATATAGTTAATCTTGACTTGTACTCAAGAGATCAATAATTGATAATTAGGTAACAGTAGTACCTGTAAGGCTGTAACGAGCTCAGTATGTATATGGTCATTATATAACATTTTCCAATTACCCAGTTCAACACTCTTTTAACCTCAAGTGCTATTTTCCATGTAATGCTTCTCTAATATAGAGATGACCGGTCCGTTATCTTTTGCCAATTTGACTTAATTGTGAGGTCTACATCATATACGGGATAGTACAAAAAGAAAGTCACGCTATGATTCAATCATAACACAACACGTATTTATGTGTCGCGTGACATGTTTATTCACGTTCACGTATACGTTGTGACCACTTTTCAAAAAAATAATAGCACCGCGTACACAACATGTAAATTCATCTGATCACGACACGTACGTAACAGCACGTGATGAAAAAAAATACAAAATGTATGTTATTATTTATATCAAATAACAATATTTTAAATTCCGGACATAAAAATTACGCTACTAGACCAAATATAATTAAACATAACTAACATGATCAAATGTAATTAATATATATGATAAGTTATGCCACGATTAGTCATGACGGGACTAATATACTGTAATCATTTGCATGACGTAACCATTTTCGATCATGCATGGATTTAATTTGATCACTAACTCGACACGGTAAGGAGATCAAGTCAAGACATGATACGTCACTCATGTTACAACCCATGCATAGTTGGGTGCACCGACGACGAAAAGCCTTCATAAAATATATTCCCACTTCTAATTTTGTACGAATTAAATTGGAATTAATGTACATCCTTAGTAGAGAGCAGAATAAATTAAAGGAAGTTTAATAAATTAAAACCTGACCAAACCCACCAAATTCTACTCTTTCACGTTTTAAGCAACCTTGACCTCCCAAAAAGATAAAAAAAAAAAGGACCATTAGATCTATATTCTATTGTTAATTAGAAGTTTTATATTATTTAAAGACAAGTTACATCGATCTACCGAAATATTTGTCGTGTAAAGAAATACAACTATTCCATCCTGGAAAGCAATATCTCTCCATCTATGTAGGTTGTCAAACCCTTTTAATTTGTCCAAGGTACAGTATATAATCAACCAGACAATGAGCACCGCAATTGATCAAGCAAAAGAAATTAAGGGGACCATTTTATAACTAAAGGGGATTGATGGGAGAAATCATGAAGACTTCTCACATCCCTCCATCTAATATTTCATATGTTTCTGTTGTAAGAAAATCCAAGCTATATCCATTTCTATATACATTGTTCATTTTCTTGCTTCTCTTTGCCTATCTATATGGAGAAGAACTTGCACAACTAGTCGGCCAATTTAGCCAATTTAGTCAACTCGATGCGGAGCAACCAGTGCCGGTACGACTTGGTCAGTCCAAGTGTTGTGTTGTTTAATTAAGCCACAATTTCTTTCATTTTTGACAAATTATAAATGACATTTTTCTTCTTCTTCTTTACTTTCTTTGAGTAATTAGAAAAAAAGGAGAAGTTGCCATTTGTGATCGATGAACTTGACGATGGTGAATCGTGCAACTTGTTTAGTGGAAAATGGGTAAGAGACGAGATGACTCGACCACTATATCAAGAGGCCGATTGCCCCTATATACAGCCGCAACTCACCTGTCTTGACAGAGGTAGACCCGAAAAAGATTACCAGTTCTGGCGCTGGCAACCATTCGAGTGCGACCTTCCCAGGTTCGTTCAACCCGAATTAATCTTCATTAATTACAAACTCTCCAAAAGAAATTAATCATATTATTTAAGTCACTGTTGTATGTAATTATGTATTATATATTAATGCAACAATGAGAAATATTGAATCCAATGAACATGCTGTTTTAATGCAACAATGATGCTAGAGGCATTGAGAGGGAAGAAGATGTTGTATGTGGGAGATTCATTGAACAGAGGTCAATTCACTTCCATGGTTTGCCTTCTACAATCTGTTATCCCCCCGCACGCTAAATCCTTCGTCAAAAACGGTTCTTTGACAGTTTTCACAGCCATGGTACTATTTACAGTCTTCTCTTGTCATTATTTTCTTGCAATTTTCCTTTCACAGGCATGATAACGATAGTATTTATATATTATCAGGATTATAATGCGACGGTAGAGTTCTATTGGGCGCCATTTCTTCTGGAATCAAACACAGATGATGCGATCGTGCACAGGATATCAGACCGGATGGTGCGCAGAGACTCGATAAACACTCACGGTGATCACTGGAAAGGAAGAGACATCATTGTCTTCAATTCCTACCTCTGGTGGATGACCGGCCTCAAGATGAAAATCTTGTACCTACTTTTATATATACATTTTGTTTTTTTTTTCCTTTGAAGTGTGAATAATTAATTAATTGGTAGATGAAATGATTAATGCGTGTATGTGCAGGGAAGGGTCATTTAAGGATGAAGAAAAGAAAGTAGTGGAGGTTTCAACGGAGGATGCGTATAGTATAGCGATAAACAGCATGCTCAGATGGGTCAACCGTACCATGGATCTCACCAAAACTAGGGTTTTCTTTACCAGTATGTCACCTACACATGAAAAGTAAGTATCTATATATATCCCTTTTTAATTAATAACAAATTTGTTAAGATAATTAATCGAAGTACGTACTTACACACAGGAGCCAGGACTGGGGCGCAGCGCCCGGTGGCAACTGCTACAACCAAACAACAATGATCGAGGATCCCAACTACTGGGGTTCCGATAGCAGGAAGAGCATCATGCGTGTCATCAGCGACATACTGCAGGAGCACCAAGATGACGTGCCAGTGACTTTCCTTAACATAACACAGCTGTCGGCTTACCGAAAAGATGCACACACCGCCATTTACAAGAAGCAGTGGAACCCACTCACTCCGGAGCAAATCGCCAACCCTGTCAGCTATGCCGATTGCGTGCACTGGTGCATGCCCGGCGTCCAGGACACCTGGAACGAGCTCCTCTTCGCTAAGCTCTTCTATGCTTGATTAATTACTTGTTACTACGGAAAGCATGCCAAAGAAATTTAGGAAATGAAATTAGTATTTCTAGAAATTTTCTGTTTTGATCACAAGAAACTCTTGTGGTAGTTTTATAATTAAATATATGATTAATTGTCAAGTTGAAGAATTAAGTAGGAGTTGAAGGTATATGTAGATAGGATCGTAGTGCTTTACTTTAATTCAAATGAAAATTTTGCTTCCAATATATATGTCATCAATTGCAATTTGTAGATAATTAAAAATCGCTTCATGCATATAATAATTTTATCTAAGATATCCCAATATGCAATGCAATTAGTACCTGTCAGGAACTAGAAATTAGCATAATTTGACCTAGCTAGGTTACTTATTAATATAATTTGAACAATAAAAAATCACTATAAAAGGAGGAACTATATATTATCTGACTTTCTTGAAAAGAATTATGGAAGAGCATGCTTCCACTATTTAATCATAGGTTGCCAAACATAATTAGCTAGCAATTTCAAATAGGAAACAATACCACTCTTTCATCCCAAATATCAATCATTTAGTATATATTTTCTATCATATTATTATTATACCTAACACAAGTAGTTAGCATTTTCATATCTTTCCCCAAAATTGTACATTACATAATTAAAACAACACAATATTTAAGCATGGTGGGGCCAGCCAACTGTCTCAGTTGTTAATTTTGAAAAAAAAATATAACCCAATTAATGTTTTGGGCCTAATTACATGTGACTGCCCTTATGAGGCTGACATGCATCTCATATAAATTGAATAATTCACATCTGCTTGAAATTTTGGAAAACTTCAATCAAACATTTCTATTACAAAAAAAAAAATCCCACAAAATAATATCATTTTACAATGTACTTCCTTACACTCTTTATTATATCTAATATATCCCTAAAATCTGTTATTCTTTTTCTATTTACCCATAAAGATTATTATCTACAATTAAGTATTATTATCATAATCTACTTTTTCCTATTTTACCCTTCTCCTTTCTCTTTTCTCCTTTCTCTTTCTCCTTTCTCTTCTCTTTTATCATAGTTGAGTCTGTTCAACACATGTTCATGGAATGCAATTTTGTAGCTATTATCAGAAAGACTATTGGAACGGTCAGAACGTTGCCACGCTGTGATTTCTCTGTGTAAGGGAAATATCACGAGGCAATCATAAGTTCTAATTAACCATAACGAAGTAAGAAGGATGCAACTCACTGTTTATTTTGTAGTCTGGCAAGAGAGGTGTCTCAGGATTTTTACTGATAAATAAAAAAACTATTACTATGGTTAAGGAGGAAATAAGAAGAGAATATGTAAGCTGGTACGGAACAACATGAAACACTCATGTACAACAGCTTTGTGCAGAATTCCTAAAAATACTATATTTTTACACATGGAACTCAAAGAACTCGAAATTAATATTGAAAAAGTATTGAAAATGAGATAGGCTATCATGCTTTGGGAAGTAAAGAAGATGTTTTAATTTCTGCTTATATCTTCATTTTTAAAATTTAAACACTCAATGTGAACTTCTTAACACGATTTTCATACTAATATGTGTTTGGAGACCAAATTTTACATTTTTTTAAAATTTTTTACTTTTTTTTAGAATTTTTGAAAATCACAGCTTTTCATTAAATAAAAAAAATAAAAAAATTCAGAAAAACACTCATTTTGAAAAATTCTTAAAAAAATAGTAAAATATTTCCAAAAAATGTAAAATTTGGTCTCCAAGCACATTTCAATATGAAGATCGTGTTAAGAAGTTCGGATCGACTATTTGAACTTTAAAAATAGAGATATGAGTGGGAAGCAAGGTTCTAAATAGCGATTATAGCGGCATAGCGGGGAGACAAAAAAAAAAGCTATCGCGAATAGCGTAGCTATAGCGAAAGCTATCCTACATAGCGTTTTTCTTTTTTCAAAAAATTTATTTTATATTTCTACTAATAATAAACATATGTAAAGTCTCATAAGTAACAAAAACACCAAATTGATTAAGAAGTTCTAATATTCACATTGAACCAATACAAAGTTCAAATTGTCATTCAAAATATCCCTAATTCATAAACTATCGATATTATAGACCAACGCACATTGTTCAAGTTTATTGATATTATAGACCCATCTAATTTAATTTCGTTTTGGACCTTAAAGCCCATTTAAATTTCAAAACAAATAAATAATAATAAGCCCATGTAGCATAGCGGACCGCTATTCCGCTACGCGCTATGCGCTATAGCGGACTGCTATTACCGCTATAGCGGCCGTAGCTCGATTAGCGTAGTTTTACCCCGTAGCTTAGCTTTTTAGGTCAAAAACCGCTATAGCTAGCTATTTAGAACCATGGTGGGAAGTAAAACACCCTCTTTACTTCCCAAAGCATCGTAGCATCACTCATTGAAAATAGATATATTTTACTATATTTTTTTATCACAAGATATATTTATGAAATATCTTTTTTTATACCGAGATTTTGTGCACGTCAGAGAAAGAACAAGAAAGATACGCGAAGTGAAGAAGAAAGAACATACAAGAGGGTATAATCGGAAATATAAAAATTGAAGTATGTAAATTAACTATAAGGGTAAATAAGAAAGAATTGAATAATTTGAAAGGTAAATATAATATATTGAAGTTTGAAGGATAAATAAGAAAATTAGCAAGAGTTGAAGGGTACACAGAAAATTAACCCTTAAATATATGATTGTCAAGTCGAAGAATTAACTAGGAGTTGAAGGTATATATAGATAGGATGGTAGTGCTTTAATTTCATTCAAATGAAATTTTGCTTCCAATATATATGTCATCAATTGCAATTTGTAGATAATTTAAATATCGCTTCATGCAAATAATCATTTTATCTAAGCTAGGTTACTTTTACATATAATTTGAACAGTAAAAAATCACAATAAAAGGAGGAACTATATATATATATTATCTGACTTTCTTGAAAAGAATTATGGAAGAGCATGCTTCTACTATTTAATCATAGGTTGCCAAACACAATTAGCTAGCAATTTCAAATAGGAAACAATACCACTCTTTCATCCCAAATATCAATCATTTAGTATATATTTTCTATCATATTATTATTATACCTAACACAATTAGCTAGCATTTTCATATCTTTCCCCAAAATTGTACATTACATAATTAGAACAACACAAGCATCATGGGGCCAGCCAACTCTCTCAGTTGTCAATTTTGAAAAAAAAAAAAAAAAACCCAATTACATGTGACTACCCTTTAAGAGGCTGACATGCATCTCATATAAATTGCTTAATTCACATCTGCTTGAAATTTGGAAAACTTCAATCAAACATTTCTATTACAAAAAAAAAAAATCCCACAAAATAATATCATTTTACAATATACTTTCCTTTAAAAATTGGTATTAATTATCAACACAATATGAGATAGATAACAGTGAAGAGAAGTGGTAGTAGCAAAAATCTCAAGTTGGGAGTTGTTGACCCAATTCCATTTGTGTTTCCTTGCACATTTGCTGCCAAGTGAGAACCTTTTTAAGAGTACACAGAATGAGAGACAAAATTAGGCCCAAATTACAATAAAAGAATAACAGTAGGCCCAAATTAAAATTAAAATAACAGTAGGCCCAAATTATAATGAAAAAGGGGCCTGAAATAAAAATGTCAATTTAGCAGTGGGGGCGGTCCAATAGACATTGGATCAAATTCGGTCTAATGTCTGATCCGTATCAAGATTAATTATGCACCCTTAATTCACACATATCTTAAATTGACCGTACAAATCTTAATACAAATTAAAGGCTCTAACCTGACATCAGACCGACTTTGATCCGATGTGAGAATCGGACTGCCCTGATTCCCTTAAAATTAAAGGCTATGCAACTATGATTCAATTTTAATTTCACACAGTGATTCTGTTTTATTATTTTTTTTTTTCAGTTTAACCGTGCTTAATTTTCCCTGAAATTCTTAAACTTATATTCTCTGGGCCTAATCTTGGAATTTTGTACTACTTCTCTAACAAAATATAATGGAGTGAAGTTAATATTTGTTTAATTTGTGGTTCTTATTAGATACTGTTTATATTTCTGATCAATGTACATTCATGTTGAGGGGACAAGTATCCTCTTCAATATTGTAAAAGATTTCCTTTACTTTACGGTTTGAGATTAACTCCCAACCGCTTTGAGATTCGGACTAGCACAGAGGGCTATTATTGGGCTTTGATATTCGTGTCAATTTAAAAAGAACAGTCCAGATCAAGTAATTGTAAAAACTAAACCCTATTACGGTACCGGGAGGATCTGAATTCCATGTTGAGGCCTATGTAATCTAAAGAATACCAAGACACGTGTCAGACACCTATTTGGTGGTTTCAGTAGAAATGGAGAGGCCCCACTCATTGGATCCAAATTTTTAAAAGAGACACTGCTCACCTCCTTTAGTAGTAGTAGCAACCGACTGGCCGGAACCCGAACCACCACTGCCACTGCCACCGCCACCTGAACTGCCACCCCCACCACCACCGGAACTGGAACCCGTACTGCCACCGCCACCGCCACCGCCACTGCCACCCGAACCACCACCTGAACTGCCACCGATACCGGAACTGCCACCGCCGCTGCCACCATTGCCGTTACCCTGGACTCCGCATGACATTTGAAAAATGGCCTGAACGCCTTGCATCAAGCCGGATTGGTAACCTTGGATGTTCGACATGATCCCGTCCATACACTGCATCGTGAGCATCATCTGGGCGTAGCATGGTGCACCACACATGCCTGTTGCTGAAGACGGAGCCGGAGCTGGAGCCAAGTCATCGCTCGATGAAGCATTGGCAACGGCGGTGGTTGTGGTGTTTCCAAATCCTGGTATGTTTATTCCCATTGACTGGAGGCATCCATTCATCACCTATATATTTATATACAGAAATAATGTTTATTATCAAAGCAAATATATTATCATTTCATACCACAATATACAAAACAGTAAATATATATTTTTGTCTATGTTTTTTTTTTATCTTTTGGAACTTACAGGTCTATTGTCAAAACAAAGAGCAGCTCTTGACACAATTTGAACCGCATCAGCTTGTGCTAAAAAACAAAAACCAAATAAACAGAATGTAATTAAGAAAAACATATATAACTACAATAACAGTCTATTCAGTAGATCAAAAACTACAGGTTTTTTATCTTAAGATTTTCATTATTTTAAAATTTTAAAGAAAGAACATATATATATACCTTGGCAAACTGGAGTTGGAATGCATAGTAATAGTAGTGCAAGTATAAATGGCAAGTGTGTAACCTTCAAGATGGCCATTAATGAGAGGTTTCAAGAGGGAATTAAGCTCTGTTTCTCCTTTGCTTCTAGATACATGCCCTTCTTATATATAATTAATATGAACTTATGAAGATCGTGGCATCTGATCATTGGCCAATGTGGGGCTAGTTGAGTAAGGCCAAATGACTTAAATGACCTTAACAGTGAACCTAATTAACAATTATAGGATTACTATTTCCTATATTCTTAGGTTAAATTTAATTAAGAGAGACAATTTATCCTTTCAATATCCATCAAGAGATGAGAAATATTGCCAAATTTTGGGCTATCGATTTTGTTATTAGTAATGTAATTTTTTGTATGTGCATAGTGTATGACACATATAAAATATTTAATCAATTAGTTTTATTGTTTGAAAGTTTAATAAATAATAATTTGAGACTTGATGTTAATTATTAGCATCAATTTAGTATCAAAATCTTGGGACCCTCCTATTTTATTAGGATTAAACATATATATAGAAACATATGAGATATCAATACTGAATTAAAAATATGCAACATAATTAATTAATGAACTTAAGGTCAAATAAGTAATTTGGTTCAAACGAGAGGGAAATTAATAAGAAGTTGGTACACAACCAACAATCACCAACTTTTACTAGTTTTTAAGACTTTATCTCTTTGAGGCATCCCCTAATCAAACCTAAACATAATGTACTCAGAAATTAAGGATTCAAAGTTCATAGGTGGAAACTTGTTCATATAATTATTACTTGCATGTTGTATATTTCCTTGTTTTTTTGGTTGGTTGATATTGACCAGTTCTGCTTCTAGCTAGATGTGACATGCTATATGGCGCTACAGAACTATAATTAGGTCATTATTTCAAAAAGCGGACGTAAGTTTTTTATTTTATTCATTGCTCTCTTGATCATTTAGGCAACCAAAACTCATAACCATATATATATATATATATATATATATATATATATATATATGTAGAGAGTGATGCTATGATGCTTTGGGAAGCAAAGAGGGTGTTTTCCTTAATTTCCGCTCATATCTCTATTTTTAAAGTTCAAATAGTCAATCCGGACTTCTCACAATAATCTTCATATTGGAATGTACTTAGAGACCAAATTTTATATTTTTTTGAATTATTTTACAATTTTTTTAGAATTTTTGAAAATTATTGTTTTCTGAATTTTTTATTATTTTTTTATTTATTGAAAAGCTGTGATTTTCAAAAATTCTAAAAAAATAGTAAAAAAAATTCAAAAAATGTAAAATTTGTTCTCCAAGCACATTTTAATATGAAGATTATGTTGGAAGGTTCAAATCAACTATTTGAACTTTGAAAATAAAGTTATAAGCAGGAAGTAAAACACCATCTTTACTTTCCAAAGTATGATAGCCATTTCTCTCTATAAATAGAGAGAGTATGTGTTGGACTACGGTGCTTCATAAAGTAAAGAGAGTATTTTACTCCACACTCATATATATGTTATATATATATATATATATATATATATATAGAGGAGGGATCAAGTTACAACAAATTTGAGTTACAACAAAGTTACAACAATTATTTTTTTCATTTTCAAAGTCCAAATCATCGATCCAAACCGTTCAACATGATTATCTAAATAAAATGTGCTTGCAGATCAAATTTTACATTTTTTTGAATTTTTTTACTATTTATTAAGATGGGTACAAAATTCAATTAATGGTCTGAATATGACTATTTTTTGTAAAATACTTGTGTTTACAATTACTAATTGTGGCATGAGTACTAACATGTCTTTTCTGTAAGACCCAAAAAAATATTATTCCAACTGAGATAATAATATAGAGCAAATTTTAATTGACAAACGGTTCTCGGTTTAGTGGAAAAATTAAAGATAATGTTTTTTATGTGAGATATTGCAAAGCTTTTTGTGGTATGCAATTAAAGCTTTTATTATTTTTTTCTAAATCGTAATTAAATGAAGTATGAAATCTAGAGTTCGGATTGTTGCAGTTGTATATAGCTCTTCTTGTCTAATACAACTACCAAAATTTTTGTGCATCATCATATCAATATATCATATATTAATTAATTACCAGTGTACTAGATCCTGTACTAGAGTTGGAGTGAACACACATTGCACCTTTTTATTGGCATGAAAAAAACATTATTTAATATTTTATTGATTCCTTTGGGACCCATTCACTGAAATCAAGACATCATATTTTATTTTATTTCATGTTGACGTCATACATTTATTAAAAAAATGGGCTAAATGTCGTAGGTTTTTGGTACCACACAAGTTAGGTTAGATTATGGCTTTAATTTGGTTTTCAATTGCAAAAGAGCTTATATATTACATTTAGGACCATATATTACTCAATAATTATATTAAAAAATAATGTCTGAGTTAGTGAGAATATTGAGCTAATTCAAAGTTGAGATAGTGAACTCAACTTTTGGTTGGATTAGTAGAATAGTATGCTAATTTGAAAAAAGACAAACAAAGAATATTCTTTTTTGATAATCCAAAGTTCCAAACACATTCAAACATAGAATAGTAGTTCGGAATAATCGCTAACCCAGATTACCACAATTATTTGCCTCATCCAAATACAAACAATGCCTTATAGAAGATCACAAAAGTAAATAAAGAGTCTTTTATGAATATTTAAAGGTGAAGAGCTTGATCTCCTCTTTTTATCTTGAAAAAAAATAGTTAAATGATTATGCACGAATCTTTATTTCATATACAAAGGCTTGACCTTAGTGGCGGATTGAAGTTAAGTGAATGGGATCAACTGACCTCATCTATTTTCAAAATTTTTATAATTATACTTGATTTTTAAGTTGGGAGTAAAACAGTGTAAAATTGACCTCCATTCGTAACATGAAAATTTTATATGATTAACCCTCATAGTGTGAAAGTTTGGCTCCGTCCTCTGCTTGACCTAACTTTCCTCAATAAAAAAAAAAAAAAAAAAAAAGAGGAGTTATTGCACAAAGGAATTAAACAGTCGACGGTATATGTAATAATTAGATAGATAGATGAGCTACCTCAATCTAATGAGGTTATACACACACCCATTTGAAACTAAATAACTGATTAGTAAGTTCAATACAGATGCCCACAAACATATATATGTCCATTTTTTTTTTGGTTTAAATAAGGCTATATCTTCATTGCATGCACCACATATGCTGTTAAGAAATTGGCAAATGCTTCCCTCACCTAGAACAATTGAAAATTTTGGCTTTCTAAACTCTATATATATATATATATATATATTTCATGTCTAAATTTGAGTTCTTACTTAATTAGTTGGTTCAGGCAATTAGTATTTCTCTTTCTGGTGCCATTAGATTAGAAAATGAGTAAAACAAAACTACAAAAGGTTGCCTTATCTTACAAGCCTTTTTACTGTGCATATATCTTTTAATTGGGCTAAGCCCGATCCAATAAGCCCAAAAAGCAGGACCAATCAGCAAAATCATTTTCGTATTAATTTTACAATGAGAAAAGAGAAAAATTAGCTTGTGCTATGCTCAACAAAAGACTTAGTGAGCATAGCTCTAAAATCTGTTGGATTAGCTTCAAACAACGAATTCAAACCGTTGAAACCGATATACTTCACGAGTGATGCGGGTAGATGCAAAAGTTTGAAATTTTCGAACTTATTCAGTACAAAGTCAAGCGGTAAAAAAAATAATAAAAAATGAAGTTCTATGGATTATTTTAATGCATTCATTTTTCATCATTTTTTACCGCTTGACTTTGTACTAAATGAATTCAAAAAATTTAAATTTTAAATATACACACATCACTCGTGAAGTAGATTGATTTCAACGATCTGGATTCGTCATTTGAAATCAATCCGATAAATTTTGAAATTTATGCTCACCAAACCCTCTTAGTTAGCATAGCACTCGCTAGCTTTACTTGTGAGAAAATATTCAAATTATTAACATTCCCAACTTCATTTCCTTATTTTCATTTTTGTTTAGAACAAAAAGACTTGGTCATATTTTAATCTACTAGACATTTTGAAACTACAGATTAAGTTGAGATAGTGAACTCAACTTTTGGTTGGGTTAGTAGAATAGCATGCTAATTTTCAAAAAGACAAACAAAGAATATTCTTTTTTTGATAATCCAAACCAGAGTTCTAAATAGCTAGCTATAGCTACGCAATAGCTGCGCTATAATTTTGTCGGACCTCAAAAGCTATAACGCTATTAACCGTTTTTCTTTTATAATGATTTTAAATAGCTAGCTAGCTATGGTTGCTTATAACTTTTTCGGACCTTAAAAGCTATAGCGCTATAATCGCTATTTAGAACCTTGATCCAAACAAATCCAAACATAGAATATATAGTAGTTCGGAACAATCGCTAACCCATATTACCACTATTATTTGCCTCATCCAAATACAGACAATGCCTTGTAGAAGATCACAAAAGTAAATAAAGAGTCTTTTATAAATATTTAAAGGTGAAGGGCTTGATCTCCTCTTTTATCTTGAAAAGAAATAGTTAAATGTGATTATGCACGAATCTTTATTTCATATACGAAGGCTTGACCTTAGTGGCGGATTGAAGTTAAGTGAATGGGGTCAACTGACCTCATTTATTTTCAAAAATTTAATAATTATACTTGATTTTTATATAGTTTGGAGTAAAATAGTGTAAAATTGACCTCCATACATAACATGAAATATGGTTAATCCTCATAGCTTGAAAGTCTGACTCCGCCCCTGCTTGACATTAGTGGCGAATTGAAGTTAAGTGAATGGAGTCAACTGACCCCATTTATTTTCAAAGAATTTATAATTATACTTGATTTTTATATAGTTTCAAGTAAAATGCTAAGGATAGTGTAAAATTGACCTCCATACGTAACATGAAAATTTTATATGATTGATGCTCATAGTTTGAAAATCTGACTCCGCCCCTGCTTGACCTGACTTTCCTCAATAAAAAAAATTAAGAGGAGTTATTGCACAAAGGAAAACCGTCGACAGTATATATGAACCAACCTTCATATGTAATAATTAAATAGATAGATGAGCTACTTCAATCTAACGAGGTTATACACACACCCATTTGAAACTAAATAACTGATTAGCAAGTACAATACAGATGCCCACAAATAAGGCTATCTCTTCATTGCATGCATCACATATGCTGTTAAGAAATTGGCAAATGCTTCCCTCACCTAGAACAATTGGACATTTTGGCTTCCTAAACTATATATATTTCATGACTAAATTTGACTTCTTACTTAATTACTTGGTTCAGGCAATTAGTCTTTCCCTTTCTGGTGCCATTAGATTAGAAAATGAGTAAAACAAAACTACAAAAGGTTGCCTTATCTTAGAAGCCTTTTTACTGTGCATATATCTTTTAATTGGGCAAAGCCCGATCCAATAAGCCCAAAAAGCAGGACCAATCAGCAAAATCATTTTCCTATTAATTTTACAATGAGAAAACAGAAAAGTTAGCGTGTGCTATGCTCACCAAAAATCTATCGGATTGGCTTCAAACGACGAATCCAAACCGTTGAAACCGATATACTTCACGAGTGATGCGTGTAGATGCAAAAGTTTGAAATTTTCGAACTTATTTAGTACAAAGTCAAGCGGTAAAAAAAATAATAAAAAATGAAGTTTTATGGATTATTTTAATGCATTCATTTTTCATCATTTTTTACCGCTTGACTTTGTACTAAATGAATTCAAAAAATTTAAATTTTGAATATACACACATCACTCGTGAAGTAGATTGATTTCAACGATCTAAATTCGTCATTTAAAATCAATCCGATAAATTTTGAAATTTATGCTCACCAAGCCCTCTTAGTTAGCATAGCACTCGCTAGCTTTACTTGTGAGAAAAATATTCAAATTATTAACATTCCCAACTTCATTTCCTTATTTTCATTTCTGTTTAGAACAAAAAGACTAGGTCATATTTTAATCTACTAGACATTTTGAAACTACAGATTAAGTTGAGATAGTGAACTCAACTTTTGGTTGGGTTAGTAGAATAACATGCTAATTTTAAAAAAGACAAACAAAGAATTTTTTTTTTTTTTGATAATCCAAACCAGGGTTCTAAATAGCTAGCTATAGCTACGCAATAGCTGCGCTATAGTTTTGTCGGACCTTAAAAGCTATAACGCTATTAACCGCTTTTCTTTTATAATGATCTATGGTTGCTTATAACTTTTTCGGACCTTAAAAGCTATAGCGCTATAATCGCTATTTAGAACCTTGATCCAAACAAATCCAAACATAGAATAGTAGTTCGGAATAATCGCTAACCCAGATTACCACTATTATTTGCCTCATCCAAATACAGACAATGCCTTGTAGAAGATCACAAAAGTAAATAAAGAGTCTTTTATGAATATTTAAAGGTGAAGAGCTTGATCTCCTCTTTTATCTTGAAAAAAAAAATAGTTAAATTATTATGCATGAATCTTTACTTCATATATGAATGCTTGACCTCAGTGGCGGATTGAAGTTAAGTGAATGGGGGTCAACTGACCCATTTATTTTCAAAAAATTTATAATTATACTTGAATTTTATATAGTTTGGAGTAACATGCTAAGGGTAGTGTAAAATTGACCTCCATACGTAACATGAAAATTTTATATGATTAACTCTCATAGTTTGAAAGTCTGACTCCGCTTCTGCTTGACCTGACTTTCCTCAATAAAAAAATAAAGAGGAGTTATTGCACAAAGGAAAACCGTCGACGGTATATATGAACCAACCTTCATATGTAATAATTAAATAGATAGATGAGCTACCTCAATCTAATGAGGTTATACACACACCCATTTGAAACTAAATAACTGATTAGTAAGTACAATACAGATGACCACAAATATATATATATATATATATATATATATATATATATATATATGTGTGTGTGTGTGTGTGTGTCCATTTTTTTTTTTGTTTAAATAAGGCTATAGATCTCTTCATTGCATGCACCACAAATGCTGTTAAGAAATTGGCAAATGCTTCCCTCACCTAGAACAATTGGACATTTTGGCTTCCTAAATTATATATATATATATATATATATCATGTCTAAATTTGACTTCTTACTTAATTACTTGGTTCAGGCAATTAGTCTTTCCCTTTCTGGTGCCATTAGATTAGAAAATGAGTAAAACAAAACTACAAAAGGTTGCCTTATCTTACAAGCCTGTTTACTGTGCATATATCTTTTAATTGGGCTAAGCCCGATCCAATAAGCCCAAAAAGCAGGACCAATCAGCAAAATCATTTTCCTATTAATTTTACAATGAGAAAAGAGAAAAGTTAGCATGTGCTATGCTCACCAAAAGACTTGGTGAACATAACTTCAAAATCTATCGGATTGGCTTTAAACGATGAAACCAAACTGTTGAAACCAATATATTTCACGAGTGATGTGTGTAGATGCAAATTTTGAAAATTTTCGAACTTATTTAGTACAAACTCAAGCGGTAAAAAAATAATAAAAAATGAAGTTTTATGAATTATTTAAATGCATTCATTTTCCATCATTTTTAACCGCTTGACTTTGTACTAAATGAATTCAAAAAATTTAAATTTTGAATGTACACACATCACTCGTGAAGTAGATTGATTTCAACGATCTGGATTTGTCATTTGAATTCCGATAAATTTTGAAATTTATACTCACCAAGCCCTTAGTGAGCTAGCACACGCTAGCTTTACTTGTAAGAAAATATTCAAATTATTAACATTCCCAACTTCATTTCCTTAGTTTCATTTCTGTTTAGAACAAAAAGACTATGTCATATTTTAATCTACTAGACATTTTGAAACTACAGATTAAGTCTTGTATCAAAAAAACCCAAATACAGAATTAACACCATCAATTCCAACTGGAAATGGCTCAAGAATGTCACTATCAAGAGCAAACAGATTAGAGTGAGTCTATGGTATTATACATAGCACGGATTGGTCCGTACTACAGATCAATATTTTCGTTTTCAAAATTCTAACGGTCAATCCGAACTGTTCAACATGATTTCCATATGAGAATATACTTGTGGGCTAAAATTTTTATTTTTAGATAGGTAGAAAATCATTGTTTTTGGATGGTCCAGAATTTTCAGATCAAGTGATTTTCTACCTATCTTAAAATATAGTAAAAAAATTTGAAAAAATATAAAATTTAGTTTGCAAGTACATATTTATGTGGATATCACGTTGAATGGTTCGGATCAACCATTAGAATTTTCAAAATGAAAATATAGCTATGTAGTACAGACTAATCCGTGATATGCATAGTACCTGGACTCACTCAACAGACTATGTTAAAAAATAATTAAATATAACAATCAGTGTCAAGTGTCATGGCAATAATTGACAAGAAAATATTTTTAATTGGTCATTATAGAAACTTTGGTAACAAGAATCTTAATTAGCGTGTTTAAGTATGAATAAACTAATATAAATCTAGATAAAGATATTCAGTATCTGTTATTCTAAAAATATATATATATATATATATATATAGTTGCTACATATAGAATTATGTACTAATATTTTGTAATCATTCATTTAAGTATATAACTTATATTTGTATTTGGAGATCGATTAATGCAATATTAGGTATAATAATTTCACTAGTAATTGATGTTCTAATAATTAATGAGATCAAAAGATGTATATGTTTTATCTCAACAGTATTGTGCGCTTTAATATATACCTTTATTTGTTTGCTACTTAATTATCTGAGCTACATTTATTAATTATAATTAAGAATTATTCTTGTTATGTAGTACACCCATAATTAAAATTATAATTCTTAACGGATAAAATTATAATAAAAATGATGGTAATAATTGGCAAGAGAGAGAGTTGGGCTATGGTGCATTGCAATGTATAGCTCATTTTGTACATTGAACTATAAACCGTTAGATTCGAAATTCAAACAGTCGATCATGATGGTGTATAACTAAAGAAATTATATGCCTAAAGAAAATTTTAAAATTATATGATGGTGTATACCTAAAGAAATTTTAAATTGCATCATATTTGACATATATAATTTTTATAAATGATGCAGATCAAATTTATAATGACAACTTTTCAAATTGAATAATATTAATAAATATATCATGATGAAATGCTCACCAGCTAGAAATTTAACACTTTAAATATATATATATATATATATATATATATATATATATATATGAGGAGGGATCAAGTTACAACAACCATTTTTTTCATTTTCAAAGTCCAAATTGTCGATCCAAACCGTTCAGCATGATCTCCACAATAAATGTGCTTGCAGATCAAATTTTACATTTTTTGAATTTTTTACTATTTATTAAGTATTTTACAAAAAAATAGTCATATTCAGACCATTGAATTTTGTACCCATCTTAATAAATACTAAAAAAATTCAAAAAAATGTAAAATTTGACGC
>JAJGRW010000702.1:1342814-1645557 GCA_025461045.1 Carex parvula
CGTTCACCCCGAATTAATCTTCATTAATTACAACTCTCTAAAAGAAATATCACATTCTTTAAGTCACTGTTGTATGTAATTAGTTTTATATTAATGCAACAATGAGAAAAATTGAATCCAATGAACATGCAGTTTCAATGCAACAATGATGCTAGAGGCATGAGAGGGAAGAAGATGTTGTATGTGGGAGATTCATTGAACAGAGGCCAATTCACTTCCATGGTTTGCTTCTACAATCGTTATCCCCCGCATGCTAAATCCTTCGTCAAAAACGGTTCTTCGACAGTTTTCACAGCCATGGTACTATTTACAGTCTTCTCTTGTCATTAATTTCTTGCAATTTCCTTTCACAGGCATGATAACGATAGTATTTATATATTATCAGGATTATAATGCGACGGTAGAGTTCTATTGGGCGCCATTTCTCCTGGAATCAACACAGATGATGCGATCGTGCACCAGAATATCAGACCGGATGGTGCGCAGAGACTCGATAAACATGCACGGTGATCACTGGAAAAGGAAGAGACATCATTGTCTTCAATTCCTACCTCTGGTGGATGACCGGCCTCAAGATGAAAATCTTGTACTTACTTTTATATACATTTTGTTTTTTTTTTCCTTTGAAGTGTGAATAATTAATTAATTGGTGGATGAAATGATTAATGCGTGTATGTGCAGGGAAGGGTCATTTAAGGATGAAGAAAAGAAAGTAGTGGAGGTTTCAACAGAGGATGCGTATAGTATAGCGATAAACAGCATGTTCAGATGGGTCAACCGCACCATGGATCTCACCAAAACTAGGGTTTTCTTACCAGTATGTCACTACACATGAAAGTAAGTATCTATATATATCCCTTTTTAATTAACAAATTTGTTAAGATAATTAATCGAAGTACGTACTTACACACAGGAGCAGGACTGGGGCGCAGCGCCCGGTGGCAACTGCTACAACCAAACAACAATGATCGAGGATCCCAACTACTGGGTTCCGATAGCAGGAAGAGCATCATGCGTGTCATCAGCGACATACTGCAGGAGCACCAAGATGACGTGCCAGTGACTTTCCTTAACATAACACAGCTGTCGGCTTACCGAAAAGATGCACACACGCCATTTACAAGAAGCAGTGGAACCCACTCACTCCGGAGCAAATCGCCAACCCTGTCAGCTATGCCGATTGCGTGCACTGGTGCATGCCCGGCGTCCAGGACACCTGGAACGAGCTCCTCTTCGCTAAGCTCTTCTATGCTTAATTAATTACTTGTTACTATGGAAAGCATGCCAAAGAAATTTAGGAATGAAATTAGTATTTCTAGAAATTTTCTGTTTTGATCACAAGAAACTCTTGTGGTAGTTTTATAATTTAATATATGATTAATTGTCAAGTTGAAGAATTAAGTAGGAGTTGAAGGTATATGTAGATAGGATCGTAGTGCTTTACTTTAATTCAAATGCAAATTTTGCTTCCAATATACATGTCATCAATTGCAATTTGTAGATAATTTGAAAATCGCTTCATGCATATAATATTTATCTAAGATGCCAATTTGCAATGCAATTAGTACCTGTCAGGAACTAGAAATTAACATACTTTGACCTAGCTAGGTTACTTGTTAATATAATTTGAACAATAAAAAATCACTATAAAAGGAGAAACTATATATTATCTAACTTTCTTGAAAAGAGTTATGGAAGAGCATGCTTCCACTATTTAATTTTGACCAAGCAGGAACAGAGAAGACTCTTCCAATTTCCAATCATAGGTTGCCAAACACAATTAGCTAGCAATTTCAAATAGGAAACAATACCACTCTTTCATCCCAAAATCAATCATTTAGTATATTTTCTATCATATATTATATACCTAACACAATTAGCTAGCATTTCATATCTTTCCCCAAAATTGTACATTACATAATTAGAACAACACAAGCATCATGGGGCCAGCCAACTGTCTCAGTTGTCAATTTGAAAAAAAAAAAAAAAAAACCCAATTACATGTGACTACCCTTTTAGAGGCTGACATGCATCTCATATAAATTGCTTAATTCACATCTGCTTGAAATTTGGAAAACTTCAATCAAACATTTCTATTACAAAAAAAAAAATCCCACAAAATATTATCATTTTACAATATACTTTCCTTTAAAAATTGGTATTAATTATCAACACAATATGAGATAGATAACAGTGAAGAGAAGTGGTAGTAGCAAAAATCTATAGTTGGGAGTTGTTGACCCAATTCCATTTGTGTTTCCTTTCACATTTGCTGCCAAGTGAGAACCTTTTTAAGAGTACACAGAATGAGAGACAAAATTAGGCCCAAATTACAAAAAGATAACAATAGGCCCAAATTACAATAAAAGAATAACTGTAGGCCCAAATTATAATGAAAAAGGGGCCTGAAATAAAAATGTCAATTTAGCTGGGGGGCGGTCCGATAGGCATTGGATCAAATTCGGTCTAATGTCTGATCCGTATCAAGATTAATTATGCACCCTTAATTCACACATATCTTAAATTGACCGCACAAATCTTTATACAATTAGAGGGCTCTAACCTGACATCAAACCGATTTTGATCCGATGTGAGAATCGGACGGCCCTGATTCTCTTTAAATTAAAGGCTATGCAACTAAGTACTTTCAATATGATTCAATTTTAATTTCACACAGAGTGATTCTGTTTTCTTTTCTTTTTTTAGTTTAACCATGCTTAATTTGCCCTGAATTCTTAAACTTGTATTCTCTGGGCCTAATCTTGGAATTTTGTACTATATTTCTAACAAAATATAATGGAGTGAAGTTAATATTTGTTTAATTTGTGGTTCTTATTAGATACTGTTTATATTTCTGATCAATGTACATTCATGTTGAGGGGACAAGTATCCTCTTCAATATTGTAAAAGATTTCCTTTACTTTACGGTTTGAGATTAACTCCCAACCGCTTTGAGATTCGGACTAGCACAGAGGGCTATTATTGGGCTTTGATATTCGTGTCAATTTAAAAAGAACAGTCCAGATCAAGTAATTGTAAAAACTAAACCCTATTACGGTACCGGGAGGATCTGAATTCCATGTTGAGGCCTATGTAATCTAAAGAATACCAAGACACGTGTCAGACACCTATTTGGTGGTTTCAGTAGAAATGGAGAGGCCCCACTCATAGGATCCAATTTTAAAGAGACACTGCTCACCTCCTTTAGTAGTAGTAGCAACCGACTGGCCGGAACCCGAACCGCCACTGCCACTAGCCACCCGCCACCTGAACTGCCAACCCACCACCACCACCGGAACTGGAACCCAGTACTGCCACCGCCACCGCCACTGCCACCGCGAACCACCAACTGAACTGCCACCGCCGCTGCCACCATTGCCGTTACCCTGGACTCCGCATGACATTTGAAAAATGGCCTGAACGCCTTGCATCAAGCCAGATTGGTATCCTTGGATGTTCGACATGATCCCATCCATACACTGCATCGTGAGCATCATCTGGGCGTAGCACGGTGCACCACACATGCCTGTTGCTGAAGACGGAGCCGGAGCTGGAGCCAATTCATCGCTCGATGAAGCATTGGCAACGGCGGTGGTTGTGGTGTTTCCAAATCCTGGTATGTTTATTCCCATTGACTGGAGGCATCCATTCATCACCTATATATTTATATACAGAAATAATGTTTATTATCAAAGCAAATATATTATCATTTCATACCACAATATACAAAACAGTAAATATATATTTTTTTGTCTATGTTTTTTTTGTATATTTTGGAACTTACAGGTCTATTGTCAAAACAAAGAGCAGCTCTTGACACAATTTGAACCGCATCAGCTTGTGCTAAAAAACAAAAACCAAATAAACAGAATGTAATTAAGAAAAACATATATAACTACAATAACAGTCTATTCAGTAGATCAAAAACTACAGGTTTTTTATCTTAAGATTTTCATTATTTTAAAATTTTAAAGAAAGAACTATATATACCTTGGCAAACTGGAGTTGGAATGCATAGTAATAGTAGTGCAAGTATAAATGGCAAGTGTGTAACCTTCAAGATGGCCATTAATGAGAGGTTTAAGAGGGAATTAAGCTCTGTTTCTCCTTTGCTTCTAGATACATGCCCTTCTTATATATAATTAATATGAACTTATGAAGATCGTGGCATCTGATCATTGGCCAATGTGGGGGCTAGTTGAGTAAGGCCAAATGACTTAAATGACCTTACAGTGAACCTAATTAACAATTATAGGATTACTATTTCCTATATTTTTAATTAGGTTAAATTTAATTAAGAGAGACAATTTATCCTTTCAATATCCATCAAGAGATGAGAAATATTGCCAAATTTTGGGCTATCGATTTGTTATTAGTAATGTAATACTAATGTAATTTTTTGTATGGCATAGTGTATGACACATATAAATATTTAATCAATTAGTTTTATTGTTTGAAAGTTTAATAAATAATAATTTGAGACTTGATGTTAATTATTAGCATCAATTTAGTATCAAAATCTTGGGACCCTCCTATTTTATTAGGATTAAACATATATATAGAACATATGAGATATCAATACTGAATTAAAAATATGCAACATAATTATTAATGACTAAGGTCAAATAAGTAATTTGGTTCAAACGAGAGGGAAATTAATAAGAAGTTGGTACACAACCAACAATCACCAACTTTACTAGTTTTTAAGACTTTATCTCTTTGAGGCATCCCCTAATCAAACCTAAACATAATGTACTCAGAAATTAAGGATTCAAAGTTCATAGGTGGAAACTTGTTCATATAATTATTACTTGCATGTTGTATATTTCCTTGTTTTTTTGGTTGGTTGATATTGACCAGTTCTGCTTCTAGCTAGATGTGACATGCTATATGGCGCTACAGAACTATAATTAGGTCATTATTCAAAAAGCGGACGTAAGTTTTTATTTTATTCATTGCTCTCTTGATCATTTAGGCAACCAAAACTCATAACCATATATATATATATATATATAGGTAGAGAGTGATGCTATGATGCTTTGGGAAGCAAAGAGGGTGTTTTCGCTTAATTTCGGCTCATATCTCTATTTTTAAAGTTCAAATAGTCAATCCAAACTTCTCACAATAATCTTCATATTGAAATGTGCTTAGAGACCAAATTTTATATTTTTTTGAATTATTTTACAATTTTTTAGAATTTTTGAAAATTATTGTTTTCTGAATTTTTTATTTTTTTTTATTTATTGAAAAGCTGTGATTTTCAAAAAATTTAAAAAAATAGTAAAAAAATTCAAAAAATGTAAAATTTGTTCTCCAAGCACATTTTAATATGAAGATTATGTTGGAAGGTTCAAATTAACTATTTGAACTTTTAAATTAAAGTTATAAGCAGGAAGTAAAACACCATCTTTACTTTCCAAAGTATGATAGCCATTTCTCTCTATATAGAGAGAGTATGTGTTGAACTACGGTGCTTCATAAAGTAAAGAGAGTATTTACTCCACACTCATATATATGTTATATATATATATATATATATAGAGGAGGGATCAAGTTACAACAAAGTTACAACAATTATTTTTTCATTTTCAAAGTCCAAATCATCGATCCAAACCGTTCAACAATTATCTAAATAAAATGTGCTTGCAGATCAAATTTTACATTTTTTTGAATTTTTTTACTATTTATTAAGATGGGTACAAAATTCAATGGTCTGAATATGACTATTTTTTGTAAAATACTTGTGTTACAATTACTAATTGTGGCATGAGTACTAACATGCCTTTTCTGTAAGACCCAAAAAAATATTATTCCAACTGAGATAATAGTATAGAGCAAATTTTAATTGACAAACGGTTCTCGGTTTAGTGGAAAAATTAAAGATAATGTTTTTATGTGAGATATTGCAAAGCTTTTTGTGGTATGCATGCAAAGCTTTTATTATTTTTTTCTAAATCTTAATTAAATTAATGAAGTATGAAATCTAGAGATTGGATTGTTGCAGTTGTACATAGCTCTTCTTGTCTAATACAACTACCAAACTTTTTGTGCATCATCATATCAATATATCATATATTAATTAATTACCAGTGTACTAGATCCTGTACTAGAGTTGGAGTGAAGAGCCACACATTGCACTTTTTTATTGGCATGAAAAAAACATTAATTAATATTTTATTGATTCCTTTGGGACCCATTCACTGAAATCAAGACAATCATATTTTATTTTATTTCATGTTGACGTCATACATTTATTAAAAAAATGGGCTAAATGTCGTAGGTTTTTGGTACCACACAAGTTAGGTTAGATTATGGCTTTAATTTGGTTTTCAATTGCAAAAGAGCTTATATATTACATTTAGGACCATATATTACTCAATAATTATATTAAAAAATAATGTCTGAGTTAGTGAGAATATTGAGCTAATTCAAAGTTGAGAGAGTGAACTCAACTTTTGGTTGGATTAGTAGAATAGTATGCTAATTTGAAAAAAGACAAACAAAGAATATTCTTTTTTGATAATCCAAAGTTCCAAACACATTCAAACATAGAATAGTAGTTCGGAATAATCGCTAACCCAGATTACCACTATTATTTGCCTCATCCAAATACAAACAATGCCTTATAGAAGATCACAAAAGTAAATAAAGAGTCTTTTATGAATATTTAAAGGTGAAGAGCTTGATCTCCTCTTTTATCTTGAAAAAAATAGTTAATGATTATGCACGAATCTTTATTTCATATACAAAGGCTTGACCTTAGTGGCGGATTGAAGTTAAGTGAATGGGATCAACTGACCTCATTATTTTCAAAATTTTATAATTATACTTGATTTTTAAGTTGGGAGTAAAACAGTGTAAAATTGACCTCCATTCGTAACATGAAAATTTTATATGATTAACCCTCATAGTGTGAAAGTTTGGCTCCGCCTCTGCTTGACCTAACTTTCCTCAATAAAAAAAAAAAAAAAAAGAGGAGTTATTGCACAAAGGAATTAAACAGTCGACGGTATATGTAATAATTAGATAGATAGATGAGCTACCTCAATCTAATGAGGTTATACACACACCCATTTGAAACTAAATAACTGATTAGTAAGTTCAATACAGATGCCCACAAATATATATGTCCATTTTTTTTTGGTTTAAATAAGGCTATATCATTGCATGCACCACATATGCTGTTAAGAAATTGGCAAATGCTTCCCTCACCTAGAACAATTGAAAATTTTGGCTTTCTAAACTCTATATATATAGAGTAGAACTAGGGTGCTCCTAAGCTCACCAAGCCCTTTGTGAGCGCGACTCTAAAACCTATCGAATTGACTTCAAACGACATTCCAAACCGTTAGATGTTCAATCTATATTAAAATGTCCTTGGAGACCAAATTTACATTTTTTGAAATTTTTTTACTATTTATTAAGATGGTTTGAAAATCGCTGTTTTTCAATGGTGCAGAATTTTAATAAAAACAGCGATTTTCAAACCATCTTAATAAATAGTAAAAAAATTCCAAAAAATGTAAAATTGGTCCAAGCACATTTTAATATAGATTGAACATCTAACGGTTTGGAAATGTCGTTTGAAGTCAATTTGATAGGTTTTAGAGTCGCGCTCACGGAAGGGCTTGGTGAGCTTAGGAGCACCCTAGTTCTACTCTATATATATATATATATCATGTCTAAATTTGAGTTCTTACTTAATTAGTTGGTTCAGGCAATTAGTATTTCTCTTTCTGGTGCCATTAGATTAGAAAATGAGTAAAACAAAACTACAAAAGGTTGCCTTATCTTACAAGCCTTTTTACTGTGCATATATCTTTTAATTGGGCTAAGCCCGATCCAATAAGCCCAAAAAGCAGGACCAATCAGCAAAATCATTTTCGTATTAATTTTACAATGAGAAAAGAGAAAAATTAGCTTGTGCTATGCTCAACAAAAGACTTAGTGAGCATAGCTCTAAAATCTGGATTAGCTTCAAACAACGAATTCAAACCGTTGAAACCGATATACTTCACGAGTGATGCGGGTAGATGCAAAAGTTTGAAATTTTCGAACTTATTTAGTACAAAGTCAAGAGGTAAAAAAAATAATAAAAAATGAAGTTATGGATTATTTTAATGCATTCATTTTCATCATTTTTACCGCTTGACTTTGTACTAAATGAATTCAAAAAATTTAAATTTTAAATATACACACATCACTCGTGAAAGATTGATTTCAACGATCTGGATTCGTCATTTGAAATCAATCCGATAAATTTTGAAATTTATGCTCACCAAACCCTCTTAGTTAGCATAGCACTCGCTAGCTTTACTTGTGAGAAAATATTCAAATTATTAACATTCCCAACTTCATTTCCTTATTTTCATTTTTGTTTAGAACAAAAAGACTTGGTCATATTTTAATCTACTAGACATTTTGAAACTACAATTAAGTTGAGATAGTGAACTCAACTTTTGGTTGGGTTAGTAGAATAGCATGCTAATTTTAAAAAGACAAACAAAGAATATTCTTTTTTTGATAATCCAAACCAGAGTTCTAAATAGCTAGCTATAGCTACGCAATAGCTGCGCTATAATTTTGTCGGACCTCAAAAGCTATAACGCTATTAACCGTTTTTCTTTATAATGATTTTAAATAGCTAGCTAGCTATGGTTGCTTATAACTTTTTCGGACCTTAAAAGCTATAGCGCTATAATCGCTATTTAGAACCTTGATCCAAACAAATCCAAACATAAATAGTAGTTCGGAAATCGCTAACCCATATTACCACTATTATTTGCCTCATCCAAATACAGACAATGCCTTGTAGAGATCACAAAAGTAAATAAAGAGTCTTTTATAAATATTTAAAGGTGAAGGGCTTGGTCTCCTCTTTTATCTTGAAAAAAATAGTTAAATGTGATTATGCACGAATCTTTATTTCATATACGAAGGCTTGACCTTAGTGGCGGATTGAAGTTAAGTGAATGGGGTCAACTGACCTCATTTAGTTTCAAAAATTTAATAATTATACTTGATTTTTATGTAGTTTGGAGTAAAATAGTGTAAAATTGACCTCCATACATAACATGAAATGGTTAATCCTCATAGCTTGAAAGTCTGACTCCGCCCCTGCTTGACATTAGTGGAGAATTGAAGTTAACTGAATGGGTCAACTGACCCCCCATTTATTTTCAAAGAATTTAATTATACTTGATTTTTATATAGTTTCAAGTAAAATGCTAAGGATAGTGTAAAATTGACCTCCATACGTAACATGAAAATCTTATATGATTGATGCTCATAGTTTGAAAATCTGACTCCGCCCCTGCTTGACCTGACTTTCCTCAATAAAAAAATTAAGAGGAGTTATTGCACAAAGGAAAACCGTCGACGGTATATATGAACCAACCTTCATATGTAATAATTAAATAGATAGATGAGCTACTTCAAACTAACGAGGTTATACACACACCCATTTGAAACTAAATAACTGATTAGCAAGTACAATACAGATGCCCACAAATAAGGCTATCTCTTCATTGCATGCATCACATATGCTGTTAAGAAATTGGCAAATGCTTCCCTCACCTAGAACAATTGGACATTTTGGCTTCCTAAACTATATATATTTCATGACTAAATTTGACTTCTACTTAATTACTTGGTTCAGGCAATTAGTCTTTCCCTCACCTACAAAAGGTTGCCTTATCTTAGAAGCCTTTTTACTGTGCATATATCTTTTAATTGGGCAAAGCCCGATCCAATAAGCCCAAAAAGCAGGACCAATCAGCAAAATCATTTTCCTATTAATTTTACAATGAGAAAACAGAAAAGTTAGCGTGTGCTATGCTCACCAAAAATCTATCGGATTGGCTTCAAACGACGAATCCAAACCGTTGAAACCGATATACTTCACGAGTGATGCGTGTAGATGCAAAAGTTTGAAATTTTCGAACTTATTTAGTACAAAGTCAAGCGGTAAAAAAAATAATAAAAAATGAAGTTTTATGGATTATTTTAATGCATTCATTTGTCATCATTTTTTACCGCTTGACTTTGTACTAAATGAATTCAAAAAATTTAAATTTTGAATATACACACATCACTCGTGAAGTAGATTGATTTCAACGATCTAAATTCGTCATTTAAAATCAATCCGATAAATTTTGAAATTTATGCTCACCAAGCCCTATTAGTTAGCATAGCACTCGCTAGCTTTACTTGTGAGAAAAATATTCAAATTATTAACATTCCCAACTTCATTTCCTTATTTTCATTTCTGTTTAGAACAAAAAGACTAGGTCATATTTTAATCTACTAGACATTTTGAAACTACAGATTAAGTTGAGATAGTGAACTCAACTTTTGGTTGGGTTAGTAGAATACATGCTAATTTTAAAAAAGACAAACAAAGAATTTTTTTTTTTTGATAATCCAAACCAGGGTTCTAAATAGCTAGCTATAGCTACGCAATAGCTGCGCTATAGTTTTGTCGGACCTTAAAAGCTATAACGCTATTAACCGCTTTTCTTTATAATGATCTATGGTTGCTTATAACTTTTTCGGACCTTAAAAGCTATAGCGCTATAATCGCTATTTAGAACCTTGATCCAAACAAATCCAAACATAGAATAGTAGTTCGGAATAATCTAACCCAGATTACCACTATTTTGCCTCATCCAAATACAGACAATGCCTTGTAGAAGATCACAAAAGTAAATAAAGAGTCTTTTATGAATATTTAAAGGTGAAGAGCTTGATCTCCTCTTTTATCTTGAAAAAAAAAATAGTTAAATTATTATGCATGAATCTTTACTTCATATATGAATGCTTGACCTCAGTGGCGGATTGAAGTTAAGTGAATGGGGGTCAACTGACCCATTTATTTTCAAAAAATTTATAATTATACTTGATTTTATAGTTTGGAGTAACATGCTAAGGGTAGTGTAAAATTGACCTCCATACGTAACATGAAAATTTTATATGATTAACCTCATAGTTTGAAAGTCTGACTCCGCTCCTGCTTGACCTGACTTTCCTCAATAAAAAATAAAGAGGAGTTATTGCACAAAGGAAAACCGTCGACGGTATATATGAACCAACCTTCATATGTAATAATTAAATAGATAGATGAGCTACCTCAATCTAATGAGGTTATACACACACCCATTTGAAACTAAATAACTGATTAGTAAGTACAATACAGATGCCCACAAATATATATATGTCCATTTTTTTTTTTGTTTAAATAAGGCTATAGATCTCTTCATTGCATGCACCACAAATGCTGTTAAGAAATTGGCAAATGCTTCCCTCACCTAGAACAATTGGACATTTTGGCTTCCTAAATTATATATATATATATATATCATGTCTAAATTTGACTTCTTACTTAATTACTTGGTTCAGGCAATTAGTCTTTCCCTTTCTGGTGCCATTAGATTAGAAAATGAGTAAAACAAAACTACAAAAGGTTGCCTTATTTACAAGCCTGTTTACTGTGCATATATCTTTTAATGGGCTAAGCCCGATCCAATAAGCCCAAAAAGCAGGACCAATCAGCAAAATCATTTCCTATATTTACAATGAGAAAGAGAAAAGTTAGCATGTGCTATGCTCACCAAAAGACTTGGTGAACATAACTTCAAAATCTATCGGATTGGCTTTAAACGATGAAACTAAACTGTTGAAACCAATATATTTCACGAGTGATGTGTGTAGATGCAAATTTTGAAAATTTCGAACTTATTTAGTACAAAGTCAAGCGGTAAAAAAATAATAAAAAATGAAGTTTTATGAATTAATTAAATGCATCATTTTCCATCATTTTTAACCGCTTGACTTTGTACTAAATGAATTCAAAAAATTTAAATTTTGAATGTACACACATCACTCGTGAAGTAGATTGATTTCAACGATCTGAATTTGTCATTTGAATTCCGATAATTTGAAATTTATACTCACCAAGCCCTTAGTGAGCTAGCACACGCTAGCTTTACTTGTAAGAAAATATTCTAATTATTAACATTCCCAACTTCATTTCCTTAGTTTCATTTCTGTTTAGAACAAAAAGACTATGTCATATGTTAATCTACTAGACATTTTGAAACTACAGATTAAGTCTTGTATCAAAAAAACCCAATACAGAATTAACACCATCAATTCCAACTGGAAATGGCTCAAGAATGTCACTATCAAGAGCAAACAGATTAGGTGAGTCTATGGTATTATACATAGCACGGATTGGTCCGTACTACAGATCAATATTTTCGTTTTCAAAATTCTAACGGTCAATCCGAACTGTTCAACATGATTTCCATATGAGAATATACTTGTGGGCTAAAATTTTTATTTTTAGATAGGTAGAAAATCATTGTTTTTGGATGGTCCAGAATTTTCAGATCAAGTGATTTTCTACCTATCTTAAAATATAGTAAAAAAATTTGAAAAAATATAAAATTTAGTTTGCAAGTACATATTTATGTGGATATCACATTGATGGTTCGGATCAACCATTAGAATTTTCAAAATGAAAATATAGCTATGTAGTACAGATAATCCGTGATATGCATAGTACCTGGACTCACTCAACAGACTATGTTAAAAATAATTAAATATAACAATCAGTGTCAAGTGTCATGGCAATATTGACAAGAAATATTTTTAATTGGTCATTATAGAAACTTTGGTAACAAGAATCTTAATTAGCGTGTTTAAGTATGAATAAACTAATATAAATCTAGATAAGAGATATTCAGTATCTGTTATTCTATATATAATATATATATATATATATATATATATATATTTAGAATAACAGATACTGAATATCTCTTATCTAGATTTATATTAGTTATTCATACTTAAAACACGCTAATTAAGATTCTTGTTACCAAAGTTTCTATAATGACCAATTAAAAATATTTTCTTGTCAATTATTGCCATGACACTTGACACTGATTGTTATATTTAATATTTTTTAACATAGTCTGTTGAGTGAGTCCAGGTACTATGGCATATCACGGATTAGTCTGTACTACATAGCTATATTTTCATTGTGAAAATTCTAATGGTTGATCCGAACCATTCATGTGATATCCACATAAATATGTACTTGCAAACTAAATTTTATATTTTTTCAAATTTTTTTACTATATTTTAAGATAGGTAGAAAATCACTGATCTGAAAATGTCTGGACCATCCAAAAACAATGATTTTTACCTATCTAAAAATAAACATTTTAGCCCACCAGTATATTCTCATATGGAAATCATGTTGAACCAGTTCGGATTGACCGTTAGAATTTTGAAAACGAAAATATTGATCTGTAGTACGGACCAATCCGTGCTATGTATATACCATAGACTCACTCTAATCTGTTTGCTCTTGATAGTGACATTCTTGAGCCATTTCCAGTTGGAATTGATGGTGTTAATTCTGTATTTGGGTTTTTTGATACAAGACTTAATCTGTAGTTTCAAAATGTCTAGTAGATTAAAATATGACATAGTCTTTTTTGTTCTACACAGAAATGAAACTAAGGAAATGAAGTTGGGAATGTTAATAATTAGAATATTTTCTTACAAGTAAAGCTAGCGTGTGCTAGCTCACTAAGGGCTTGGTGAGTATAAATTTCAAAATTTATCGGAATTCAAATGACAAATTCAGATCGTTGAAATCAATCTACTTCACGAGTGATGTGTGTACATTCAAAATTTAAATTTTTTGAATTCATTTAGTACAAAGTCAAGCGGTTAAAAATGATGGAAAATGATGCATTTAATTAATTCATAAAACTTCATTTTTTATTATTTTTTTACCGCTTGACTTTGTACTAAATAAGTTCGAAAATTTTCAAAATTTGCATCTACACACATCACTCGTGAAATATATTGGTTTCAACAGTTTAGTTTCATCGTTTAAAGCCAATCCGATAGATTTTGAAGTTATGTTCACCAAGTCTTTTGGTGAGCATAGCACATGCTAACTTTTCCTCTTTTCTCATTGTAAAATTAATAGGAAAATGATTTTGCTGATTGGTCCTGCTTTTTGGGCTTATTGGATCGGGCTTAGCCCAATTAAAAGATATATGCACAGTAAACAGGCTTGTAAGATAAGGCAACCTTTTGTAGTTTTGTTTTACTCATTTTCTAATCTAATGGCACCAGAAAGGGAAAGACTAATTGCCTGAACCAAGTAATTAAGTAAGAAGTCAAATTTAGACATGATATATATATATATATATAATTTAGGAAGCCAAAATGTCCAATTGTTCTAGGTGAGGGAAGCATTTGCCAATTTCTTAACAGCATTTGTGGTGCATGCAATGAAGAGATCTATAGCCTTATTTAAACAAAAAAAAAAATGGACATATATATATATTTGTGGGCATCTGTATTGTACTTACTAATCAGTTATTTAGTTTCAAATGGGTGTGTGTATAACCTCATTAGATTGAGGTAGCTCATCTATCTATTTAATTATTACATATGAAGGTTGGTTCATATATACCGTCGACGGTTTTCCTTTGTGCAATAACTCCTCTTTATTTTTTTATTGAGGAAAGTCAGGTCAAGCAGGAGCGGAGTCAGACTTTCAAACTATGAGGGTTAATCATATAAAATTTTCATGTTACGTATGGAGGTCAATTTTACACTACCCTTAGCATGTTACTCCAAACTATATAAAATCAAGTATAATTATAAATTTTTTGAAAATAAATGGGTCAGTTGACCCCCATTCACTTAACTTCAATCCGCCACTGAGGTCAAGCATTCATATATGAAGTAAAGATTCATGCATAATAATTTAACTATTTTTTTTTTTCAAGATAAAAGAGGAGATCAAGCTCTTCACCTTTAAATATTCATAAAAGACTCTTTATTTACTTTTGTGATCTTCTACAAGGCATTGTCTGTATTTGGATGAGGCAAATAATAGTGGTAATCTGGGTTAGAGATTATTCCGAACTACTATTCTATGTTTGGATTTGTTTGGATCAAGGTTCTAAATAGCGATTATAGCGCTATAGCTTTTAAGGTCCGAAAAAGTTATAAGCAACCATAGATCATTATAAAAGAAAAGCGGTTAATAGCGTTATAGCTTTTAAGGTCCGACAAAACTATAGCGCAGCTATTGCGTAGCTATAGCTAGCTATTTAGAACCCTGGTTTGGATTATCAAAAAAAAAAAAATTCTTTGTTTGTCTTTTTTAAAATTAGCATGCTATTCTACTAACCCAACCAAAAGTTGAGTTCACTATCTCAACTTAATCTGTAGTTTCAAAATGTCTAGTAGATTAAAATATGACCTAGTCTTTTTGTTCTAAACAGAAATGAAAATAAGGAAATGAAGTTGGGAATGTTAATAATTTGAATATTTTTCTCACAAGTAAAGCTAGCGAGTGCTATGCTAACTAATAAGAGGGCTTGGTGAGCATAAATTTCAAAATTTATCGGATTGATTTTAAATGACGAATTTAGATCGTTGAAATCAATCTACTTCACGAGTGATGTGTGTATATTCAAAATTTAAATTTTTTGAATTCATTTAGTAAAAAATCAAGTGGTTGAAAAAAAATGAAAAATGAATGCATTGAAATAACTTATAAAACTCCATATTTAATCATTTTTTTTACCATTGACTTTGTACTAAATAAGTTCGAAATTTTCAAAATTTTGCATCTACGTGCATCACTCGTGATGTATATCGGTTTCAACGGTTTGGATTCGTCGTTTGAAGCCAATCCGATAGATTTTTGGTGAGCATAGCACATGCTAACTTTTCTGTTTTCTCATTGTAAAATTAATAGGAAAATGATTTTGCTGATTGGTCCTGCTTTTTGGGCTTATTGGATCGGGCTTTGCCCAATTAAAAGATATATGCACAGTAAAAAGGCTTCTAAGATAAGGCAACCTTTTGTAGGTGAGGGAAAGACTAATTGCCTGAACCAAGTAATTAAGTATGAAGTCAAATTTAGTCATGAAATATATATAATTTAGGAAGCCAAAATGTCCAATTGTTCTAGGTGAGGGAAGCATTTGCCAATTTCTTAACAGCATATGTGATGCATGCAATGAAGAGATAGCCTTATTTGTGGGCATCTGTATTGTACTTGCTAATCAGTTATTTAGTTTCAAATGGGTGTGTGTATAACCTCGTTAGTTTGAAGTAGCTCATCTATCTATTTAATTATTACATATGAAGGTTGGTTCATATATACCGTCGACGGTTTTCCTTTGTGCAATAACTCCTCTTAATTTTTTTTATTGAGGAAAGTCAGGTCAAGCAGGGGCGGAGTCAGATTTTCAAACTATGAGCATCAATCATATAAGATTTTCATGTTACGTATGGAGGTCAATTTTACACTATCCTTAGCATTTTACTTGAAACTATATAAAAATCAAGTATAATTGTAAATTCTTTGAAAATAAATGGGCCGGGGTCAGTTGACCCCATTCAGTTAACTTCAATTCTCCACTAATGTCAAGCAGGGGCGGAGTCAGACTTTCAAGCTATGAGGATTAACCATGTTTCATGTTATGTATGGAGGTCAATTTTACACTATTTTACTCCAAACTACATAAAAATCAAGTATAATTATTAAATTTTTGAAACTAAATGAGGTCAGTTGACCCCATTCACTTAACTTCAATCCGCCACTAAGGTCAAGCCTTCGTATATGAAATAAAGATTCGTGCATAATCACATTTAACTATTTCTTTTCAAGATAAAAGAGGAGATCAAGCCCTTCACCTTTAAATATTTATAAAAGACTCTTTATTTACTTTTGTGATCTTCTACAAGGCATTGTCTGTATTTGGATGAGGCAAATAATAGTGGTAATATGGGTTAGCGATTGTTCCGAACTACTATTCTATGTTTGGATTTGTTTGGATCAAGGTTCTAAATAGCGATTATAGCGCTATAGCTTTTAAGGTCCGAAAAAGTTATAAGCAACCATAGCTAGCTAGCTATTTAAAATCATTATAAAAGAAAAACGGTTAATAGCGTTATAGCTTTTGAGGTCCGACAAAATTATAGCGCAGCTATTGCGTAGCTATAGCTAGCTATTTAGAACTCTGGTTTGGATTATCAAAAAAAGAATATTCTTTGTTTGTCTTTTTTAAAATTAGCATGCTATTCTACTAACCCAACCAAAAGTTGAGTTCACTATCTCAACTTAATATGTAGTTTCAAAATGTCTAGTAGATTAAAATATGACCAAGTCTTTTTGTTCTAAACAAAAATGAAAATAAGGAAATGAAGTTGGGAATGTTAATAATTTGAATATTTTCTCACAAGTAAAGCTAGCGAGTGCTATGCTAACTAAGAGGGTTTGGTGAGCATAAATTTCAAAATTTATCGGATTGATTTCAAATGACGAATCCAGATCGTTGAAATCAATCTACTTCACGAGTGATGTGTGTATATTTAAAATTTAAATTTTTTGAATTCATTTAGTACAAAGTCAAGCGGTAAAAAATGATGAAAAATGAATGCATTAAAATAATCCATAAAACTTCATTTTTTATTATTTTTTTTACCATTGACTTTGTACTGAATAAGTTCGAAAATTTCAAACTTTTGCATCTACCCGCATCACTCGTGAAGTATATCGGTTTCAACGGTTTGAATTCGTTGTTTGAAGCTAATCCAATAGATTTTAGAGCTATGCTCACTAAGTCTTTTGTTGAGCATAGCACAAGCTAATTTTTCTCTTTTCTCATTGTAAAATTAATACGAAAATGATTTTGCTGATTGGTCCTGCTTTTTGGGCTTATTGGATCGGGCTTAGCCCAATTAAAAGATATATGCACAGTAAAAAGGCTTGTAAGATAAGGCAACCTTTTGTAGTTTTGTTTTACTCATTTTCTAATCTAATGGCACCAGAAAGAGAAATACTAATTGCCTGAACCAACTAATTAAGTAAGAACTCAAATTTAGACATGAAATATATATATATATATATATATAGAGTAGAACTAGGGTGCTCCTAAGCTCACCAAGCCCTTCCGTGAGCGCGACTCTAAAACCTATCAAATTGACTTCAAACGACATTTCCAAACCGTTAGATGTTCAATCTATATTAAAATGTGCTTGGAGACCAAATTTTACATTTTTTGGAATTTTTTTACTATTTATTAAGATGGTTTGAAAATCGCTGTTTTTATTAAAATTCTGCACCATTGAAAAACAGCGATTTTCAAACCATCTTAATAAATAGTAAAAAAATTTCAAAAAATGTAAAATTTGGTCTCCAAGGACATTTTAATATAGATTGAACATCTAACGGTTTGGAAATGTCGTTTGAAGTCAATTCGATAGGTTTTAGAGTCGCGCTCACAAAGGGCTTGGTGAGCTTAGGAGCACCCTAGTTCTACTCTATATATATAGAGTTTAGAAAGCCAAAATTTTCAATTGTTCTAGGTGAGGGAAGCATTTGCCAATTTCTTAACAGCATATGTGGTGCATGCAATGAAGATATAGCCTTATTTAAACCAAAAAAAAAATGGACATATATATATTTGTGGGCATCTGTATTGAACTTACTAATCAGTTATTTAGTTTCAAATGGGTGTGTGTATAACCTCATTAGATTGAGGTAGCTCATCTATCTATCTAATTATTACATATACCGTCGACTGTTTAATTCCTTTGTGCAATAACTCCTCTTTTTTTTTTTTTTTTTTTTATTGAGGAAAGTTAGGTCAAGCAGAGGGCGGAGCCAAAATTTCAAACTATGAGGGTTAATCATATAAAATTTTCATGTTACGTATGGAGGTCAATTTTACACTGTTTTACTCTCAACTTAAAAATCAAGTATAATTATAAAAATTTTGAAAATAAATGAGGTCTGATCCCATTCACTTAACTTCAATCCGCCACTAAGGTCAAGCCTTTGTATATGAAATAAAGATTCGTGCATAATCATTTAACTATTTTTTTTCAAGATAAAAAGAGGAGATCAAGCTCTTCACCTTTAAATATTCATAAAAGACTCTTTATTTACTTTTGTGATCTTCTATAAGGCATTGTTTGTATTTGGATGAGGCAAATAATAGTGGTAATCTGGGTTAGCGATTATTCCGAACTACTATTCTATGTTTGATTGTGTTTGAACTTTGGATTATCAAAAAAAGAATATTCTTCGTTTGTCTTTTTTAAATTAGCATGTTATTCTACTAACCTAATCAAAAGTTGAGTTCACTATCTCAAATTTGAATTAGCTTAATATTCTCACTAACTCAGACATTATTTTTTAATATAATTATTGAGTAATATATGGTCCTAAATGTAATATATAAGCTTTTTTGCAATTGAAAACAATTAAAGCCATAATCTAACCTAACTTGTGTGGTACCAAAAACCTACGACATTTAATCCATTTTTTTAATAAATGTATGACGTCAACATGAAATATTATATGATATGTCTTGATTTCAGTGAATGGGTCCCAAAGGAATCAATAAAATATTAATTAATGTTTTTTTCATGCCAATAAAAAAGTGCAATGTGTGGCTCTTCACTCCAACTCTAGTACAGGATCTAGTACACTGGTAATTAATTAATATATGATATATTGATATGATGATGCACAAAAAGTTTGGTAGTTGTATTAGACAAGAAGAGCTATGTACAACTGCAACAATCCAATCTCTAGATTTCATACTTCATTAATTTAATTAAGATTTAGAAAAAAATAATAAAAGCTTTGCATGCATACCACAAAAAGCTTTGCAATATCTCACATAAAAAATATTATCTTTAATTTTTCGACTAAACCGAGAACCGTTTCTCAATTAAAATTTGCTCTATACTATTATCTCAGTTGGAATAATATTTTTTTGGGTCTTACAGAAAAGGCATGTTAGTACTCATGCCACAATTAGTAATTGTAAACACAAGTATTTTACAAAAAATAGTCATATTCAGACCATTGAATTTTGTACCCATCTTAATAAATAGTAAAAAAATTCAAAAAAAATGTAAAATTTGATCTGCAAGCACATTTTATTTAGATAATTATGTTGAACGGTTTGGATCGATGATTTGGACTTTGAAAATGAAAAAAATAATTGTTGTAAACTTTGTTGTAACTTGATCCCTCCTCTATATATATATATATATATATAACATATATATGAGTGTGGAGTAAAACACTCTCTTTACTTTATGAACCACCATAGTCCAACACACTTTCTCTCTCTCTATATATAGAGAGATGGGCTATCATACTTTGGAAAGTAAAGAGGGTATTTTACTTTCTAATTATAACTTTAATTTTAAATTTCAAATAGTCGATTCGAACCTTCCAACATGATCTTCATATTAAAATGTGCTTGGAGAACAAATTACATTTTTTGAATTTTTTTACTATTTTTTTAGAATTTTTGAAAATCACAGCTTTTCATTTGATAAAAAAATAATAAAAAATTCAGAAAACAATGATTTTAAAAAATTCTAAAAAAATAGTAAAAAAATTTCAAAACATGTAAAATTTGGTCTCCAAGTACATTTCAATATGAAGATTATTGTAAGAAGTTAGAATTGACTGTTTGAACTTTGAAAATGGAAATATAAGCCGAAAATAAAACATCATCTTTGCTTCCCAAAACATCGTAGCATCACTCTCTATATATATATATATGAATATGTGTTTTGGTTGCCTAAATGATCAAGAGAGCAATGAATAAAATAAAAAACTTACGTCCGCTTTTTGAAATAATGACCTAATTATAGTTCTGTAGCGCCATATAGCATGTCACATCTAGCTAGAAGCAGAACTGGTCAATATCAACCAACCAAAAAAACATGGAAATATACAACATGCAAGTAATAATTATATGAACAAGTTTCCACCTATGAACTTTGAATCCTTAATTTCTGAGTACATTATGTTTAGGTTTGATTAGGGGATGCCTCAAAGAGATAAAGTCTTAAAAACTAGTAAAAGTTGGTGATTGTTGGTTGTGTACCAACTTCTGATTAATTTCCTTCTCGTTTGAACCAAATTACTTATTTGACCTTAAGTTCATTAATTATGTTGCATATTTTTAATTCAGTATTGATATCTCATATGTTTCTATATACATGTTTAATATTCCTAATAAAATAGGAGGGTCCCAAGATTTTGATGCTAAAATATTGATGCTAATAACATCAAGTCTCAAATTATTATTTATTAAACTTTCAAACAATAAAACTAATTGATTAAATATTTTATATGTGTCATACACTATGCACATACAAAAAATTACATTAGTATTACATTACTAATAACAAAATCGATAGCCCAAAATTTGGCAATATTTCTCATCTCTTGATGGATATTGAAAGGATAAATTGTCTCTCTTAATTAAATTTAACCTAATTAAAAATATAGGAAATAGTAATCCTATAACTGTTAATTAGGTTCACTGTTAAGGTCATTTAAGTCATTTGGCCTTACTCAACTAGCCCCCACATTGGCCAATGATCAGATGCCACGATCTTCATAAGTTCATATTAATTATATATAAGAAGGGCATGTATCTAGAAGCAAAGGAGAAACAGAGCTTAATTCCCTCTTGAAACCTCTCATTAATGGCCATCTTGAAGGTTACACACTTGCCATTTATACTTGCACTACTATTACTATGCATTCCAACTCCAGTTTGCCAAGGTATATATATATGTTCTTTCTTTAAAATTTTAAAATAATGAAAATCTTAAGATAAAAAACCTGTAGTTTTTGATCTACTGAATAGACTGTTATTGTGGTTATATATGTTTTTCTTAATTACATTCTGTTTATTTGGTTTTTGTTTTTTTAGCACAAGCTGATGCGGTTCAAATTGTGTCAAGAGCTGCTCTTTGTTTTGACAATAGACCTGTAAGTTCCAAAATATACAAAAAAAAACATAAACAATAAATATATATTTATTCTTGTTTTGTATATTGTGGTATGAAATGATAATATATTTGCTTTGATAATAAACATTATTTCTGTATATAAATATATAGGTAATGAATGGATGCCTCCAGTCAATGGGAATAAACATACCAGGATTTGGAAACACCACAACCACCGCCGTTGCCAATGCTTCATCGAGCGATGAATTGGCTCCAGCTCCGGCTCCGTCTTCAGCAACAGGCATGTGTGGTGCACCGTGCTACGCCCAGATGATGCTCACGATGCAGTGTATGGATGGGATCATGTCGAACATCCAAGGATACCAATCTGGCTTGATGCAAGGCGTTCAGGCCATTTTTCAAATGTCATGCGGAGTCCAGGGTAACGGCAATGGTGGCAGCGGCGGTGGCAGTTCCGGTATCGGTGGCAGTTCAGGTGGTGGTTCGGGTGGCAGTGGTGGTGGCAGTGGCAGTACGGGTTCCAGTTCCGGTGGTGGTGGGGGTGGCAGTACGGGTTCCAGTTCCGGTGGTGGTGGGGGTGGCAGTTCAGGTGGCGGAGGCAGTGGCAGTGGCGGTTCGGGTTCCGGCCAGTCGGTTGCTACTACTACTAAAGGAGGTGAGCAGTGTCTCTTTTAAAAATTTGGATCCAATGAGTGGGGCCTCTCCATTTCTACTGAAACCACCAAATAGGTGTCTGACACGTGTCTTGGTATTCTTTAGATTACATAGGCCTCAACATGGAATTCAGATCCTCCCGGTACCGTAATAGGGTTTAGTTTTTACAATTACTTGATCTAATAATAGCCCTCTGCGCTAGTCCGAATCTCAAAGCGGTTGGGAGTTAATCTCAAACCGTAAAGTAAAGGGAATCTTTTACAATATTGGAGAGGATACTTATCCCCTCAACATGAATGTACATTGATCAGAAATATAACAGTATCTAATAAGAACCACAAATTAAACAAATATTAACTCCACTCCATTATATTTTGTTAGAAATATAGTACAAAATTCCAAGATTAGGCCCAGAGAATACAAGTTTAAGAATTCAGGGCAAATTAAGCATGGTTAAACTAAAAAAAGAAAAGAAAACAGAATCACTGTCTGTGTGAAATTAAAATTGAATCATATTGAAAGTACTTAGTTGCATAGCCTTTAATTTAAAGAGAATCAGGGCCGTCCGATTCTCACATCGGATCAAAATCGGTTTGATGTCAGGTTAGAGCCCTCTAATTGTATAAAGATTTGTGCGGTCAATTTAAGATATGTGTGAATTAAGGGTGCATAATCTTGATACGGATTAGACATTAAACCGAATTTGATCCAATGCCAAATGCCTATCCGACCGCCCCCCAGCTAAATTGACATTTTTATTTCAGGCCCCTTTTTCATTATAATTTGGGCCTACAGTTATTCTTTTATTGTAATTTGGGCCTATTGTTATCTTTTTGTAATTTGGGCCTAATTTTGTCTCTCATTCTGTGTACTCTTAAAAAGGTTCTCACTTGGCAGCAAATGTGAAAGGAAACACAAATGGAATTGGGTCAACAACTCCCAACTATAGATTTTTGCTACTACCACTTCTCTTCACTGTTATCTATCTCATATTGTGTTGATAATTAATACCAATTTTTAAAGGAAAGTATATTGTAAAATGATAATATTTTGTGGGATTTTTTTTTTTGTAATAGAAATGTTTGATTGAAGTTTTCCAAATTTCAAGCAGATGTGAATTAAGCAATTTATATGAGATGCATGTCAGCCTCTAAAAGGGTAGTCACATGTAATTGGGCCCAAAACATTTTTTGGGTTATTTTTTTTTTTTTTTCAAAATTAACAACTGAGACAGTTGGCTGGCCCCACCATATATGCTTGTGTTGTTCTAATTATGTAATGTACAATTTTGGGGAAAGATTATGAAAATGCTAGCCAATTGTGTTAGGTATAATAATAATTAATATGATAGAAAATATATACTTAATGATTGATATTTGGGATGAAAGAGTGGTATTGTTTCCTATCTGAAATTGCTAGCTAATTGTGTTTGGCAACCTATGGTTGGAAATTGGAAGAGTCTTCTCTGTTCCTGCTAGGTCAAAATTAAATAGTGGAAGCATGCTCTTCCATAACTCTTTTCAAGAAAGTCAGATAATATATATAGTTCCTTCTTTTATAGTGATTTTTTATTGTTCAAATTATATTAATAAGTAACCTAGCTAGGTCAAAGTATGTTAATTTCTAGTTCCTGACAGGTACTAATTGCATTGCAAATTGGCATATCTTAGATAAAATTATTATATGCATGAAGCGATTTTCAAATTATCTACAAATTGCAATTGATGACATGTATATTGGAAGCAAAATTTGCATTTGAATTAAAGTAAAGCACTACGATCCTATCTACATATACCTTCAACTCCTACTTAATTCTTCAACTTGACAATTAATCATATATTAAATTATAAAACTACCACAAGAGTTTCTTGTGATCAAAACAGAAAATTTCTAGAAATACTAATTTCATTTCCTAAATTTCTTTGGCATGCTTTCCATAGTAACAAGTAATTAATTAAGCATAGAAGAGCTTAGCGAAGAGGAGCTCGTTCCAGGTGTCCTGGACGCCGGGCATGCACCAGTGCACGCAATCGGCATAGCTGACAGGGTTGGCGATTTGCTCCGGAGTGAGTGGGTTCCACTGCTTCTTGTAAATGGCGGTGTGTGCATCTTTTCGGTAAGCCGACAGCTGTGTTATGTTAAGGAAAGTCACTGGCACGTCATCTTGGTGCTCCTGCAGTATGTCGCTGATGACACGCATGATGCTCTTCCTGCTATCGGAACCCCAGTAGTTGGGATCCTCGATCATTGTTGTTTGGTTGTAGCAGTTGCCACCGGGCGCTGCGCCCCAGTCCTGGCTCCTGTGTGTAAGTACGTACTTCGATTAATTATCTTAACAAATTTGTTATTAATTAAAAAGGGATATATATAGATACTTACTTTTCATGTGTAGGTGACATACTGGTAAAGAAAACCCTAGTTTTGGTGAGATCCATGGTGCGGTTGACCCATCTGAACATGCTGTTTATCGCTATACTATACGCATCCTCTGTTGAAACCTCCACTACTTTCTTTTCTTCATCCTTAAATGACCCTTCCCTGCACATACACGCATTAATCATTTCATCCACCAATTAATTAATTATTCACACTTCAAAGGAAAAAAAAAAACAAAATGTATATATAAAAGTAAGTACAAGATTTTCATCTTGAGGCCGGTCATCCACCAGAGGTAGGAATTGAAGACAATGATGTCTCTTCCTTTCCAGTGATCACCGTGCATGTTTATCGAGTCTCTGCGCACCATCCGGTCTGATATTCTGTGCACGATCGCATCATCTGTGTTTGATTCCAGGAGAAATGGCGCCCAATAGAACTCTACCGTCGCATTATAATCCTGATAATATATAAATACTATCGTTATCATGCCTGTGAAAGGAAAATTGCAAGAAATTAATGACAAGAGAAGACTGTAAATAGTACCATGGCTGTGAAAACTGTCGAAGAACCGTTTTTGACGAAGGATTTAGCATGCGGGGGGATAACGGATTGTAGAAGGCAAACCATGGAAGTGAATTGGCCTCTGTTCAATGAATCTCCCACATACAACATCTTCTTCCCTCTCAATGCCTCTAGCATCATTGTTGCATTGAAACTGCATGTTCATTGGATTCAATTTTTCTCATTGTTGCATTAATATATAATACATAATTACATACAACAGTGACTTAAAGAATGTGATTAATTTCTTTTAGGAGAGTTTGTAATTAATGAAGATTAATTCGGGGTGAACGAACCTGGGAAGGTCGCACTCGAATGGTTGCCAGCGCCAGAACTGGTAATCTTTTTCGGGTCTACCTCTGTCAAGACAGGTGAGTTGCGGCTGTATATAGGGGCAATCAGCCTCTTGATATAGTGGTCGAGTCATCTCGTCTCTCACCCATTTTCCACTAAACAAGTTGCACGATTCACCATCGTCAAGTTCATCGATCACAAATGGCAACTTCTTTTTTTCTAATTACTCAAAGAAAGTAAAGAAGAAGAAGAAAAATGTCATTTATAATTTGTCAAAAATGAAAGAAATTGTTGCTTAATTAAACAACACAACACTTGGACTGACCAAGTCGTACCGGCACCGGTTGCTCCGCATCGAGTTGACTAAATTGGCTAAATTGGCCGACTAGTTGTGCAAGTTCTTCTCCATATAGATAGGCAAAGAGAAGCAAGAAAATGAACAATGTATATAGAAATGGATATAGCTTGGATTTTCTTACAACAGAAACATATGAAATATTAGATGGAGGGATGTGAGAAGTCTTCATGATTTCTCCCATCAATCCCCTTTAGTTATAAAATGGTCCCCTTAATTTCTTTTGCTTGATCAATTGCGGTGCTCATTGTCTGGTTGATTATATACTGTACCTTGGACAAATTAAAAGGGTTTGACAACCTACATAGATGGAGAGATATTGCTTTCCATGATGGAATAGTTGTATTTCTTTACACGACAAATATTTCGGTAGATGTAACTTGTCTTTAAATAATATAAAACTTCTAATTAACAATAGAATATAGATCTAATGGTCCTTTTTTTTTTTTTATCTTTTTGGGAGGTCAAGGTTGCTTAAAACGTGAAAGAGTAGAATTTGGTGGGTTTGGTCAGGTTTTAATTTATTAAACTTCCTTTAATTTATTCTGCTCTCTACTAAGGATGTACATTAATTCCAATTTAATTCGTACAAAATTACAAGTGGGAATATATTTTATGAAGGCTTTTCGTCGTCGGTGCACCCAACTATGCATGGGTTGTAACATGAGTGACGTATCATGTCTTGACTTGATCTCCTTACCGTGTCGAGTTAGTGATCAAATTAAATCCATGCATGATCGAAAATGGTTACGTCATGCAAATGATTACAGTATATTAGTCCCGTCATGACTAATCGTGGCATAACTTATCATATATATTAATTACATTTGATCATGTTAGTCATGTTTAATTATATTTGGTCTAGTAGTGTAATTTTTATGTCCGGAATTTAAAATATTGTTACTTGATATAAATAATAACATAAATTATATATTTTTTTTCATCACATGCTGTTACGTACGTGTCGTGATAAAATGAATTTACATGTTGTGTACGTGGTGCTATTATTTTTTTTGAAAAGTGGTCACAACGTACACGTGAATAAACATGCCACGCGACACATAAATATATAACATCACCCAACTATGGGATGTAACATGAGTGACGTATCATGTCTTGACTTGATCTCCTTACCATGTCGAGTTGTGATCAAAATTTATGATCGAAAATGGTTACGTCATGCAAATGATTACAATATTTTAGTCCTGTCATGACTAATCGTGGAATAACTTATCATATTAATTACATTTGATCATGTTAGTCATGTTTAATTATATTTGGTCTAGTAGCGTAATTTTTTTATGTCTGGAATTTAAAATATTGTTATTTGATATAAATAATAACATAAATTTTGTATTTTTTTTCATCACGTGCTGTTACGTACGTGTCGTGATCAGATGAATTTACATGTTGTGTACGCGGTGCTATTATTTTTTTGAAAAGTGATCACGACGTACACGTGAATAAACATGTCACGCAAAACATAAATACGTGTCGTGTTAATTATGATTGAATCATAGCGTGACTTTCTTTTTGTACTATCTCGTATATGATGTAGACCTCACTAGTCAAATTGGCAAAAGATAACGGACCGGTCATCTCTATATTAGAGAAGCATTACATGGAAAATATATAGCACTTGAGGTTGAAAGAGTGTTGAACTGGGTAATTGGAAAATGTTATATAATGACCATATACATACTGAGCTCGTTACAGCCTTACAGGTACTACTGTTATCTAATTATCAATTATTGATCTCTCGAGAACAAGTCAAGATTAACTATATATAGATATGGCCACGTGCTCTATTATTTTTTTTTTTTAAATCTTCGCAGAGACTGTGAAATTGTGAGAGGATTTGATTTTTGTTTTTTGAGTAACTACAGTAGTTTTAATTTTTTTTTTCCTATCTAGTTAACTGTGCTACAGCCCCACCTCGTGCCACGTGGTCTATTTCATTTTTTATATTTTTTTTCAATTTCTTGCCATTATAGAAGCACCCTTCTTTTTTAAATTTCTTGTTGATTATATATATACTGTACCTTAGACAAATTAAAAGGGTTTGACAACCTACATAGATGGAGATATATTGCTTTCCATGATGGAACAGTTGTATTTCTTTACACGACAAATATTTCGGTAGATGTAACTTGTCTGCGTATAATATAATATAATATAATATAATATATTTAATTAATTATAGAATAATGCTCCTTTTTTTGGTCTTTTTGTGAGGTCAAGGGGTTGCTTAAGACGTGAAAGAGTTGAATTTGGTGGGTTGGTCAGGTTTTAAGTAATTAATTCAATTTGCATAATTTATTCTGCTAGCTCTCTACTATGGATGTAACATCCCATTTTTTGTTTAATGAAGAAAAATAAGGAAAAAAAAATGTAAAATTAGTTAAAATTGTAAAATTGAAGTTGTAAAATAAAGAAATAATGTTGTTAAAAAATAATTATTATTTGGAATTTGAATTTTTGTTTGAGATAAACAATGGCATAAATTTTATATATTTTTTTAATCACGTGCTATTACGTGAATAACATGTGAATAAACATGTCATGTCGTGCCAGTTTTTTTAAAAAGATAGTCACAACATGTGAATAAACATGTCACGCGACATGTGAATAAATGATGTCACGCAACTATTATACGTGTCGTGCCGTGTTACATCAAAGCGTTATCTTGTTGTACATCTTTAGAGAATTAAGCATTACTTAGAAAATAGCACTTGAGGTTAAAAGAGTGTTGAACTGGGTAATTCAAAAATGTTATATGATTAATAACCATATATACATACAGAGCTCGTTACAGCCTTACAGGTACTGTTAGCTAATTATCAATTATTGGTCTCTTGAGACTTGAGTACAAGTCAAGATTAACTATAGATATGGTCACGTGCTCTAGCTATTTCATTTTTTATTTTGTTTGTTCAATTTCTTGTCATTCTAGGAGCACTGGTCACGTACTGCTCTATTTTTTTTTTATTAATAGAAATGTTTGATTGAAGTTTTCCAAATTTCAAGCAGATGTGAATTAAGCAATTTATATGAGATGCATGTCAGCCTCTTAAGGGCAGTCACATGTAATTAGGCCCAAAACATTAATTGGGTTTATTTTTATTTTTTTTGCAAAATTAACAACTGAGACAGTTGGCTGGCCCCATGATGCTTGTGTTGTTCTAATTATGTAATGTACAATTTGGGGAAAGATATGAAAATGCTAGCTAATTGTGTTAGGTATAATAATAATATGATAGAAAATATATACTAAATGAGTATTGTTTCCTATTTGAAATTGCTAGCTAATTGTGTTTGGCAAGAAATATAGCCTTTCCCGGCGCTTAGACAAGTGCCAGGAATACCTCCGTCGGCAAAACCCTATCCCGGCGCTTCCAGACACTTATCCCGGCGTTTATGAAACGCCGTCCGAAAATAGGTATCCCGGCGCTTATGAACGCCTGCAATAATTTTTCCCAGCGTTTTGAGAGTTTTTCCCGACGCTTATGATTTCCCGGCGTTTATAAGTTTTTCCCGGCGTTTGGAGAATCTTTACCGGCGTTTACAAAACGCCTCCAAAAGACTTGGCGTATTTTTTTTTTTTTTAAATTCCTGGCGTTTGAGAAACGCCGCCAAAAGTGTAGGCATATAAAAAAAAAAAAATTTTTTTTTTTTGGATTACAACAATAAAAAAATTTATGCATAAACTAAGCAAAAATCACCCAAGTTTTCTTAATTATAGTAAGCAATGAAGATTAAAAATAAAATATATTGAACTTTACCAGTATCATGACAGTATTAAACAACTGGAGTATCATTTTTTTTCCTCCATTTGATTTGAACATGACATGAAACTACATAAAAAGCACAAAACTGTATTGGTAAATTGTAGAAACACCTGAAACAATGACAAATGAAATATAGTTCTTTCCATTTGACTCGAAGTAAACCCCACTCCTTTCTCATTCTTCCTTTTCTTCACTTCAAAAGAGAGTGGCTGTCATCTTCTCAAACGAAATCAATTCCTGTTTCGTATGGGTTTCAATCTGCATGTTTGTAAATTTATCAATTCTATTTCTTGCTTAAGAAGAAAAGAATTGGTTTCGATCATACAAAGTTTTTCCATTAGAAATTAAAGAAGGAAGTGGAGCAAGCAACAACAGCAAAAGGTCTGAAATTTGTTAAAAGTAAATATGACAGTAATGTCTAAATTGATTGTTTGAAGAAATAAACTAAAGTGTAACTGTAGAGGATGTAGAAAGATTAAATACTCCTTTGTGTTGCTTATACCAGTTGGTATCGTACTTGGTTGAGTATGCGGGTACAGGTTTGAAATCGAACTTGGTATCGACCCTGAATAACAATGCACCATTGTTTGATTGTTTTGTGATACTGAGATGTTTTTCTGACTCTGGTACCGATCAGTACCGGCAGGTCTAACCCCCTGTTATGATTCTAGGGATTGATTTGTAAACATGGAAATAATTAATGGTGAAATAAGCTGAATATATATGTTTTGGTAAAATTTTCTTGTCAGAGGAGTTAAATTGTCAAAGGAGTCAAATTTCCTTGTCAGAAGAGTTAAAATTTCCTTGTTTTTTAGGGGGTGCAATATTGAGGCCAGTGAAGTTATGTACACAACAAACAGAAATTAATTTACAAGTTTAAAAATGGGAAATTTGATATGGGCATGCTCAGGGCTATGTTCTTGCTACGCCACATTATTGGAGCTGTTTTTGTAATTTTCCTTGGTAATTTTGGTCACTTTAGGTTATTTCTTGTAAGAGTGAATATGCTTTAAAATTGACACAGTGTACGACTAAAAGTTAAAAGTTTAGCAAGTGTACCAGTAGAAAGAGTAGCTGACCGGAACAGTTGTTTAGTATTTTTTTTCACATTATTCATTAATCACTGAAATATATATGGATGGGGCATTTCACTATACCGGTGCGTTGTACAGTTATGTTAAATTTAACAAAGAATATAACAGACAGTGTACCTTTATAATGGAAGAAAAATTAGGAGATGAAAAGCACATGGCAAATACTATACTTTACCAGTAACATTCAAGTATAAATTGGCTTCTTGTTGGATGTTCTCCGTTTAAAATGGGAAAAAAAAGAGAGACAATTATTAGGGAGAAAAATAAGGTAATAATTAGAGCAATGGAAATTGCCACATGGATAATGAATGAAAATTGAAATGGAGATGCATGTGTTCAGCTTAGGTTTGGAGGACTGTCCTAAAGCGAATCGATTACTCAGTTCAGTACGGTAACGTAGGATATGTAATATGGAAAAGAGCGGTCATTCCTGGTACCTACAGCACATCAAAAGCTTCGGGAAACATGGAACACAGATGGAAGCTCATTATGTTGGCAACGACAAATTATTTTCACCTGAAAAATAAATGGCTGAAGAGAAGAGATTTACAATTTCTTTAACTGAGTTATTTAGTAGTTACCTTCCATGTACTGGTACGGACCAATTACACACATTTTTTTTCACTTCCTAAGCTTAATTTAGATCATAAGTTACCTTCCATGTACTGGTACGGACCAATTACACACATTTTTTTTCGCTTCCTAAGCTTAATCTAGATCATAAGTAACACACAAAAGAGAAATTATTTCATTTGAATTAAAATGATACCTGTGCCCTTACACTTATGATTAGTAGTTATGTGATAATTTCTCTCATATTAACAAAAATAAAAATTTGATACCGAGCCATCAATCGTACCAGTAAATAGAAAATGAATAAAATAAAATACAAAAAAAAAATTGACCTCTCGGACCTCCTCTGGCTTCTTGTCTGACAACATTGTGCTCACCAGCATATGCAACGAATGTGATGCAGTCTAACAAATAAAGCAGTAAAATATATTGAAAATTTAGTGTAAGTATGTAGTAATCTCAGTAAAATACCTGACAAATTGGTACCTTAAACTTTAGGAGCATTGAGAATTGTTCAATGGAACGCAAGTGATGTTAATTAGTATGTACCATTTGAGAAGATTCAATGGAGACATCAAGGCTGTGATTCTGCTCGACAGATAGAGCCTCTGACGACTGGGACAGAAAGAGGGAGTTCATAAAAGGTTCGGAATTCTTGCGCACGAAAACTTTGTTGTGGAAGAGGATGAACATGTAGAAGTTCCATTGCTATTGTTTAAAGAAGAAAAAAGACGAAGTTGACCCTGGACCAGCAGGAAGTATACAATCTCTTTTCAATCTAGAATTGAGTTTGTACTTTAGTTCAAATGCCATTCAAGCCTCAAACTTTTACAATACTAGTCTCAATCAACCAATTAAACACAAGCAAAACAATTAACTGGTATCTACAGGTAACACTGGCTGTAATTTCAACCATGAATTAAAACCAAAAGAAACCAACACATAAGCTTGATTGTAATACAGACTTAATAATACAAATTCCATCAAATTGGACCATTAGTGGAGAAAGGTCGCTGTAGCTTCCTGTTGTCAAGAGAAATAAAAAAAATGTCTAAATTGGATGAAAAAACAGATTCAAAATTAGAAAGAGAGAAGAGTTATAAAAGGAATACTGCTAGCTCGCCCCTATCGCGTTCAGAATTGGTCCCATCGGCAGCATCGACGCCTGAGGAGAGCAGGCGACGGTGGAAGGAGGCGGACTACGTGAGAGAAGGCGCGGCAGTGAGGGAGGAGAAAGAGATTTGATCGAAAGAGGGATGAAGGCAGCAAAGATTGGAAGACCGTCGCACAACCTTCATCGCTTTAATTTCGATCGAAATGGAGAGAATGTACGTATAGTGCCTAAGGGATTTGATCGAATTAAAGAGGGTTTTTTCTTTGTTTTTTTTTTTTTTTTGATGGGAACTGGGAAGCCCACAGGCGCTAAAGAGGGTTTTTTCGCGCGGTCGCACGGGAGAGGTATTTTTAGCCCTAACCGAGAACCTATCCCGGCGCGATAGAACTAGCGCCACCCGATCTCCATACTTATCCAGGCGTTTGCTATCATAACGCCGTTAAATGCGTAATTTCTTGTAGTGATGATTGGAAATTGGAAGAGTCTTCTCTGTTCCTGCTTGGTCAAAATTAAATAGTACGTGGAAGCATGCTCTTCCATAACTCTTTTCAAGAAAATCAGATAATATATAGTTCCTCCTTTTATAGTTATTTTTTATTGTTCAAATTATATTAACAAGTCACCTAGCTAGGTCAAATTATGTTAATGTCTAGTTCCTGACAGGTACTAATTGCATTGCATATTGGCATATCTTAGATAAAATTATTATATGCATGAAGCAATTTTTAAATTATCTACAAATTGCAATTGATGACATATATATTGGAAGCAAAATTTTCATTTGAATGAAATTAAAGCACTACCATCCTATCTATATATACCTTCAACTCCTAGTTAATTCTTCAACTTGACAATCATATATTTAAGGGTTAATTTTTTGTGTACCCTTTAACTCTTGCTAATTTTTTTTTATTTATCCTTCAAACTTCAATATATTGTATTTACCCTTATAGTTAATTTACATACTTCAATTTTTATATTTCCGATTATACCCTCTTGTATGTTCTTTCTTCTTCACTTCGCGTCTCTTTTTTGTTCTTTCTTTGACGTGCACAAAGTCTTGGTATAAAAAAAAAAGTTTCATAAATATATCTTGTGATAAAAAAATATAGTAAAATATATATCTATTTTCAATGAGTGATGCCACGATGGTTTGGGAAGCAAAGAGGGTGTTTTACTTCCTACTCATATCTCTATTTTTAAAGTTCAAATAGTTGATCCGAACTTCTCAACACGATCTTCATATTAAAATGTGCTTGGAGACCAAATTTTACATTTTTTCGAAATCAGTGTTTTTCAAAAAAAAATTATTTTTTTATTTAATAAAAAGCTGTAATTTTCAAAAATTCTAAAAAAATAATAAAAAATTTCCAAAAAAATTTGGTCTCCAAACACGTATCAATATGAAGATCATGTTGAGAAGTTCAGATCGAGTGTTTGAATTTTAAAATTAGAGATATGAGCGGTAAGTAAAACACCCTCTTTACTTCCTAAAGCATGATAGCCTATCTCATTTTCAATACCTTTTCAATATTATTTTCGAGTTCTTTGAGTTCGATGTGTAAAAATATAGTATTTTTAGGAATTCTGCACAAAGCTGTTGTACATGAGTGTTTCATGTTGTTCCGTACCAGCTTACATATTCTCTTCTTATTTCCTGAGACATCTCTCTTGCCAGACTACAAAATAAATAGTGAGTTGCATCCGTCTTACTTACTTATGGTTAATTAGAACTTATGATTGCCTCGTGATATTTCCCTTACACGAAAAAAAAAAAATAAAGTTGAGAAGGAACCCAAGGATATGATGGCGAACCCTGGAGATTGGCAAGTTGTCCGCCGCCGCCGCCGCTTCCCCGACAACTGGCGTACCCCATCTGACGTGGAGCTTGACAAGGTCCGCCCCTACGTTCCATACTCGACAAAACCCACTTTCGCAGAGGTAGTTGCCCGCTCAAGTAGCTCTACCCATGGCTCGGGTAACTCTAGTCACACCTCTAGCTCTGCCAAAACCTCACCGGCTTCGTCTCAGCCTTCATCCCCTAAAACCCCCCAGGGAGCACAATTCTACTACTCGCCCCATAGCCCCACACTCTTGCTGTTCCCCCCTCACTCCACCTTTCCGGAATGGCGCGGTCGCTGCTTTCACTGCTACCGCACCGGCCACACTCAAGCTAAGTGCCGTAACCCCTATAAGTGTGGTAAGTGTTGGAAAAATGGCCATGTGGCCAGCCAATGCCGAGTGCCTATGTTAAACCCAGCGGCTAGGCCATTTCATCCCACTGTCCATGCTTACAAGCCTACCAAAGCTGAACCACCTTTTGATGAACTGCTTAAGGGAGATGCGCAGCCGCCCAAACCTCACATGCCTGACGGACGGCCAAAGGAGACAACGGTGTTTGTTGAACGAGATGATGCGTTCTTTACTGAGGTGGACCGTTTAAGCAATGCGGTGGTCATGTATTGTTGCCGCCAGGCCCTAGCTCTTGAGGCTCATCAAGTGGTGCGCATGGCTGTCGACACCTATTGCGTCCGGAAGAAGTAAGGGTTGCACAGTTGGCGGGCGAGAGATTTCTTATTCACCTTCCTAGAGGGTTGGCCGTCGAAACTTTTGTTTGAGCCCTACCTCACGACCTTTGGGACCAAGGTTTTACCTTCCAACAGTGGTCCCTTCTTGATGAAGCCAATGTCAAAATGTCGCGATTTAAAGTTCTACCTGATATTGTCGGTCTCCCACCTCACCTCCGGCATGAGACCACTATTATCAATAGTATTGCCCAGTTCGGGGTATACCTTGGTTCTATCCTGCCAGAACACGCTTCGGACCACACTGCGTGGAGGGTTGTGGTTGGTACGGATGATCTCAACCGGATACCAGAGTCCCTAAAAATGGTGGTTGGTGGTTTGGAATACGTCACTGAGATCATTCCGGTGCACTGGGTACAAGGGCCGATATATGATGCCTCTGACTTCCTGGTCCTCCCCTAACGCTTCTCTAGACCGCCGGTCAAGGAGCCCGTGCAAGACTATGACCCCTTCCTTGTTGCCACAGCCTCGGAGGAAGTAGATGATACCTTGATAGCTTGCTCCAGGCGTGTTATAAGGGAGCTGTACCGGGGTTAGCCTTTGTTGACTCTGCTGCCAGAGTTGCACCCTTTCATTCAGGGTGATAGCTCGGCCAATGAATTTTCCATGCGTACGTTGAAGGAATTGATGCATGCCACAGAAGATCACAATCAGGATCATGCACCACACACCACCAGCAGCCAATCTGCTTCTAGGCATGAAGGGGCAACACGTGAAGCTATACCGAGTTGCCATACTGATCCCATTACAGCTTGTCTGACTATTGCAGACAGACTCCGGTACACGCAAGGTAGCATGCCACAAGAGACAAGGATGAGATCAATATTGGGGTCTGGGGAGAGCTCAGTACAAGGTACTGTGCTATCAGACCTCAAAAAACAGAAACAACTGAAAAACACCTGCTCTCGAGGAAACTGGATTGAGTGGAGTTGTCCACAATGCGCACCCTGCTCTGGCGGGTCAGTCCGCTACTATTTCAAATGAAGTAATAGGGGAAGTTGATGCCCATCTGCCGCAGCCGATCCTGTCATCTTCAGCCCAGGGACGTATTGCCCAGAGGAAGCCTATTCAGAGCCTCGGTACCTCAACCCACAACAGGTTCAAAACAATGCTGGGCCGAGGTAGAGGCCGTGCTGGAGTGGGTCACACTCACAGACAGGTGGTGGGTCAGTAACATGATAATCTCCGGGGCAAGCCACAGCAGATCGGGGCCCCATCAGCCACGCCACTACCTGACAACCAACCAGGCGGTGTATTGGGTAATGAAACAAACATAGGAAGGACATTTAAATGGACACGTGGAGGGCAGCAGACGGTTCGGATTACAGAGGACAGTGCTATAACGGCTCACGAAATAACGGGCCAAGTCCATGTTCAAGCACAGTCAACAGGCCCAAAAGAATTAAAGAGAAAGCCTAGCCGACTCAATGATGCCACTCCCCAAGCCCAAAGTCAGATGGCCGAGCCTTCAAAACAGAAGCGGGCTGCTACCATAGAAATTAACTTGGATCCAAAAGGTTTTTTTGAAGCCCAGGTCCCCAAAGAACAATGTTTGAAAATAGGGGCTGCATGTGGATTTGACGAGGCTGCTGTAATGCATGCCTTGTACGAAGATAATGAACAACGAAGGCTCGCACTGCTGGCAGAAGATGTGAATGTGCAAACCCAGGAACTCGACAATTTGCAAGTCAATCTCGATCCGGCATCTGATGAAGATAGTGACATGGATGCCGAGGCCGTTTAGGCGGTTTCTGTTTGTCTCGCTGTAGATGAGTGCTGTTTTTTATTGTTTCCCTGATTTACAAAAAAATTAAACTAATTACTTGGAATTGCCGAGGTTTGGGGGACCCGGACAAGTGTAGAGTAGTGAGCGATGTTATTCGGAAGTCACGAGGTGACGTTTGTATGTTACAAGAAACGAATTGAATGCAGTGACTTTTAACTATGTTTCGCTTTTTCTTCCATCTTTCTTTGATTATGAGGTGGCCTACAAACTTGCGAATGGATCGAAAGGCGGGTTGGTGATTGCTTGGAAAGAGCACTACCGGTTATTAAACTCATGGGCAACAAATAATACATTAACGGTGGTCCTTCTAAATCAGCGCACGGAAGAAGCAGCGCAATATACAACCATTTATGGCCCAAGTGTGGAGATAGAAAAGCCAGCTTTCATTGCCGAACTTAAAATGATTGCTGCATTGGTGACATACCCGTGGATTATGGCGGGTGATTTTAATTTGGTTCGGTGGATGGTTGATCGATTGGGGGACTATCTAAATTTTGGGGTTGATGGATTTGTTTAATGATTTCATCCGCGTCGCCGGGCTAATTGATATCCAGTTGACAAATAGGGCCTACACTTGGTCAAGCAAAAGACTGACACCTACATTCTCAAAACTGGACCGCGTTCTTACAACGGTTGACTGGACCTTGAAATATTCCAATATCTCCCTCGAAGCTTTGCCAATGGTTGTATCAGATCATGTCTCTCTCGTATTATCATGCAGAAGTGGGGCCACGGCTAAGAGAAGGCTGAAATTTGAAACCTTTTGGCTTAAATATGATGCTCCAAAGTTGGTGGTGCAGGCTCTGTGGGGATCTCCTCAAACCCGACCCCAAGCCTCACTGGATAGATTTCACCTTAACACCCAGAGATTGCAGAAATCAATGGCAAGGTGGCAAAAAAAGGGATTCAGCAACATGGAAAACCAACTAGCCTTTTGCAAGTCAGCGGTTCTGTTTTTTGACACAATAGAGGAGCATCGCATACTTGCTGGATACGAATTTTGGTTCAGATGTTTGATTAAAGAGCGGGCTTATGCGTTGGCTTTACACATAGAAGAGAAGTGGAGGCAGAGGTCACGTTGTAACTGGCTTAAGCAAGGAGACAAGAATACTCATTTTTTCCATGCATGCGCGTCGGCTCGGCATAGGAGAAACTCGGTTCTTTCTATCTCACACCAAGGTGCACTTCTCACGGACTCCAAGTTGATTACACAGGCATTTTTTCAGAGTATGCGGGATCAGTTGGGTGTAACCACTCAGGTGCGGCCATTCTACCCGCTGCATCTATATATGCCCGATTCAAATCTAGAGCTCATGGGGTTACAGGACCCGTTCACTGCCCATGAAATCGAAGCCTCAATGCGTCAGCTTGCAACAAACAAGGCCTCGGGCCCGGATGGCCTGCCAAATGAATTCATGCACACTTATTGGCAATTCATTAAGGAAGATATCATGCAAATCATGCTTGGTTTTTATAATGGCTCACTGGACTTGACCCAAGTAAATAATGCCGATATAGTGCTGTTTCCTAAAAAGGAAGCACCGGAACTGGTTGGGGATTTCTGGCCCATAAGCATCATTAATCTCATTCCAAAACTAATTTCTAAAGTATTGGCAACCTGGCTGAGAACAAAAATGCCGGCGTTGGTCTCCGCAAGGCAAACGGCATTTATACAAGGTCGCCAAATTTCAGAGAATATCATTGCAACCCGAGAAGTCCTTCAACACATCTCGTAGACCGGCAATCTTTTTGAAACTGGACTTTGCGAAAGCTTTTGACTCCATTGAATGAGAATTTTTAATGAACGTAATGTCGGCACGGGGTTTCCCTTCTAAATGGATCGACTGGATTCACACTCTTCTCCGGACATCTAGCTCTCGGGTTCTCATTAATGGAGATGCATCCCCTTTCTTCACGCATAAACGGGGCCTCCGTCAAGGTGATCCGCTATCTCCGATGCTTTTTAATATAGCGGTCGATGTTTTTCAGCAACTGATAATGGCAGTAAATAGCACCTTGCAAGCGGGCATCACTCCAAAAATCAAGGAATCCATTCTAGCTTATCAGTATGCCAATGACACGGCAATAGTTGCCTTGGCGGATAGCACAACCTTAATCTCTTTGAAGATTGCCATTAGGCTGTTTGCCTCTGTTTCAGGGCTAAATGTTAATTTTCACAAGAGCAACTTCATCCCCCTCAACATACCCTACCTCGACTTACTTTGGGTTAGGCAGATCCTGGGGTGTACACAAACCGACTTCCCAATAGTTTATCTTGGCATGCCACTCACGGTAGCAACGCCACTCAAAGAGGCCTTCCTGCCCCTCATTGAAAAGATTGAACGTAAGCTAGGTGGTTGGAAAGGAAAAATGATATCGCGAGGAGGTCGGTTACAATTAGTGCAGTCGGTTCTATCGACAATACCGGTTTATCATATGAGCTGTTTCTGCTTGCCCCAGTGGGTAATCCAACGCATTGACAAAATTAGAAGAACCTTCTTATGGGCCAAGCCGAAGAGTGGCACGAAGGGTATTTCCCTAACAAATTGGGAAATGGTGTGTATACCGAAAATTTATGGAGGCTTGGGTGTCTTTGATCTTCATTCATTTAACACGGCTCTTCTACTGCGGTGGTGGTGGAAAGCTTACTTTGACAAAAACTGCCTCTGGACCGTTACCATCCATATGCTAAGAAAGAAAGGGAGAGCAAGTATGGGTCCCACCACTTGGTTAATTAATGGCTCTTTCTTTTGGAACCAGCTCCAGAAGCTCAAATACCTCTTTAATATGTGTACCAGCTTGAACATAGGAGATGGCAAGGCAATATCCTTTTGGTTTGACTCTTGGAATGGGGAGCCGGCAAAGTGGGCAGTGGCTATGGTTTGCCCAAACCAAACATTAGCCTACGAGATGCATGGTTATCCTTACACACCCTAAACCCGGAGCTGGTGGTTACAAACAACTTTCGTTTCAACAATGACATGGATACCATAACTTGGCACTTGGAACCGGGGGGCACATACACTTCTAAGTCGGCATATGGGGTACTCATGGGCGCAGGTAAATCCAGGTGGCCTTTTCACTATACTTGGAAGTGCCCTGTGCCGCCCACGGTTAGGGTCTTCATTTATCTCGTGCTAAATGACAAAATCTTATCACGGGATGTTTTAAACCGGAGGGGGATGCAATTAGGCCTGGCATGTGCTCTCTGCCGATCATGCCCGAGAGAGACCACACTACATGCTTTTCTATTGTTCATATGCAGCAGCAATATGGAGAAAGGTAACAGCTATCTTGCATGTACCGATGATAATGACTCATGCAGACTCGATACAGCAAGTTTGGCTGCGTTCGTGGTTGATGGTTAAGCAGGGTAGCCACATGAGTCGCAAACACTGGGCAACAAGCTTCATGTGCACCATATGGCACATATGGAAACAGCGAAATAAGGTGGTTTTTGGCGAGGATGCGCTGCACCCCACATTGGCTGCCGAGAGATGTGTAAATGACTTAAAACTGTGGCTCAAGCACTGCTAAAAGGGCTTCAAAATGGACGGAGAGGGTGCAGCTTGCATGCCACTGTTGACGTGGATTTTGGGATTTTTGTTTTTTGTACTTTTGTTTGTATTTTTTTAGTGAGGCAATCACATAGTTTGGGTGCTTTGCATACTGCCATGTTGTGCCTGTTTGTACTGATGCTCTTTTCAATTTAATGCAAAACCTTGGAAGTCTCTTCCAAGCTTTAAAAAAAAAAGATATTTCCCTTACACAAAGAAATCACAGTGTGGCAACATTCTGACCGTTTCAATAGTGTTTCTGATATTAGCTACAAAATTGCATTCCATGAACATGTGTTGAACAGACTCAACTATGATAAAAGAGAAGAGAAAGGAGAAAGGTAAAATAGGAAAAAGTTGATTATGATAATAATACTTAATTGTAGATAATAATCTTTATGGGTAAATAGCAAAAGAATAACAGAGTTTAGGGATATTATAATAAAGAGTGTAAGGAAAGTACATTGTAAAATGATATTATTTTGTGGGATTTATTTTTTGTAATAGAAATGTTTGATTGAAGTTTTCCAAATTTCAAGCAGATGTGAATTAAGCAATTTATATGAGATGCATGTCAGCCTCCATAATTCTTTTCAAAATTAACAACTGAGACAGTTGGCTGGCCCCACCATGCTTAATTGTGTTGTTTTAATTATGTAATGTACAATTTTGAGGAAAGACATGAAAATGCTAGCTAATTGTGTTAGGTATAATAATAATATGATAGAAAATATATACTAAATGATTAATTTTTGGGATGAAAGAGTGGAATTGTTTCCTATTTGAAATTGCTAGCTAATTGTGTTTGGCAACCTATGATTAAATAGTGGAAGCATGCTCTTCCGTAATTCTTTTCAAGAAAGTCAGATAATATATAGTTCCTCCTTTTATAGTGATTTTTTATTGTTAAAGTTATACAAATAAGTAACCTAGCTAGGTCAAATTATGTTAATTTCTAGTTCCTAACAGGTACTAATTGCATTGCATATTGGGATATCTTAGATAAAAATTAATTATTATATGCATGAAGCGAATTTTAATTATCTACAAATTGCAATTGATGACATATATATTGGAAGCAAAATTTTCATTTGAATTAAAGAAAAGCACTATGATCCTATTTACATATACCTTCAACTCCGACTTAATTCTTCAACTTGACAATTAATCATATATTTAATTATAAAACTACCACAAGAGTTTCTTGTGATCAAAACAGAAAATTTCTAGAAATACTAATTTCATTTCCTAAATTTCTTTGGCATGCTTTCCGTAGTAACAAGTAATTAATTAAGCATAGAAGAGCTTAGCAAAGAGGAGCTCGTTCCAGGTGTCCTGGACGCCGGGCATGCACCAGTGCACGCAATCGGCATAGCTGACAGGGTTAGCGATTTGCTCCGGAGTGAGTGGGTTCCACTGCTTCTTGTAAATGGCGGTGTGTGCATCTTTTCGGTAGGCCGACAGCTGTGTTATGTTAAGGAAAGTCACTGGCACGTCATCTTGGTGCTCCTGCAGTATGTCGCTGATGACACGCATGATGCTCTTCCTGCTATCGGAACCCCAGTAGTTGGGATCCTCGATCATTGTTGTTTGGTTGTAGCAGTTGCCACCGGGCGCTGCGCCCCAGTCCTGGCTCCTGTGTGTTAGTACGTACTTCGATTAATTATCTTAACAAATTTTTTATTAATTAATAAGGGATATATATAGATACTTACTTTCCATGTGTAGGTGACATACTGGTAAAGAAAACCCTAGTTTTGGTGAGATCCATGGTGCGGTTGACCCATCCGAGCATGCTGTTTATCGCCATACTATACGCATCCTCCGTTGAAACCTCCACTACTTTCTTTTCTTCATCCTTAAATGACCCTTCCCTGCACATACAGGCATTAATCATTTCATCTACCAATTAATATTATTCACACATCAAAGGAAGAAAAAAACAAAATGTATATATAAAAGTAGGTACAAGATTTTCATCTCGAGGCCGGTCATCCACCAGAGGTAGGAATTGAAGACGATGATGTCTCTTCCTTTCCAGTGATCACCATGCGTGTTTATCGAGTCTCTGCGCACCATCCGGTCTGATATCCTGTGCACGATCGCATCGTCTGCATTTGATTCCAGAAGAAACGGCGCCCAATAGAACTCTACCGTTGCATTATAATCCTGATAATATATAAATACTATCGTTATCATGCCAGTGAAAGGAAAATTGCAAGAAATTAATGACAAGAGAAGACTGTAAATAGTACCATGGCAGTGAAAACTGTCAAAGAACCATTTTTGACGAAGGATTTAGCGTGCGGGGGGATAACGGATTGTAGAAGGCAAACCATGGAAGTGAATTGGCCTCTGTTCAATGAATCTCCCACATACAACATCTTCTTCCCTCTCAATGCCTCTAGCATCATTGTTGCATTGAAACTGCATGTTCATTGGATTCAATTTTTCTCATTGTTGTATTAATATATAGAGTAATTATATTGTGCCCCTCACTTCTGTCCCCTAAACGTCCCCCTAACTGTCTAACTAGTTTTTATTCCGAAACTGTATAGTCCCCCGATCCGCACCTATATTCTCTACCAATCAAAACACAAATCGATTCCCTTATAAAATCACCATTGCCTATCGGTCTCCCCACAGCAATTCTCAATCCAATCGAATATCTATCTCCCCAATCCATCGATCGATCTTTCAAGAAAGAAAAGTAGAAATGGCGCTAAGGCAGAGAAGAAGCCTCTCGGGAGATCATTTTTCTTTGCATTTTGTTAGATCGGATCGATTTATTGAATCTTGCGTTGAATCGATACAGAGATGTCGGCTGCGGTGGAGCAGAAGGTGGTGCCCGAGTCGGTATTGAAGAAAAGAAAGAGAGAGGAGCAATGGGCTCTAGAGAAGGAGGCGTTGGAGAAGAAGCGCCAGGAGACGCGCGAAAAGAAGAAGGTGATCTTTCAGAAAGCTCGTCAGTACGCTGAGGAGTACGAAGCTCAGGTATCAATTATGTTCTCTATGCTAGCTAGTATAAATTTCTTAGATTGTATCAGTATTTCCAAGCAAGTTAGGTGGCCTAACGGTATAGACTGGGAAATGCGTTTTTGATGTCAGAATGTAAATTATCTGATTTTATACAGGTCAGATTGTTTGATTTCCCACTTCGAAATATATTACCAATGTGTCCAATTATACTATATTGCTTTAAGTGTAGCTACAAAAGAATACAAATTCCTGTTAGCTTTGTCATGTATTATGAAATAAATTCACAGGAATGTTCTTAATCTTGATCCTTCAAATTTTGGATTGAGTAGCTAAACTGTTGTTGTGGTGGTGTTCAATGGGTGACTGAATCTAGCTAAACTGCTCCAGTCTGAGCCCCTGTTCAATTTAGTTCTACAGAGATTGGAGGAGTTGAAGCACTCTGAGCATGTCCTTTACCTGTTCGAAGAAATGCTTTCATTAGGAGAGAAGGATCAGGAACTTTTATCTCACTTATCTTCCTCACTTAACCTTTCTGTGCAGTTGCTTGCAAATGCCTCCTTGCTAGAACCTTCTTTGCATGCTTCAAGAAGCTGAAAGATCACAACTTTACACAATTCACCACGCAGACCTTTCAATGATTACTCTTTTTCTGACAAAGGGGCTTCACTACAAGGCTTTTGAGATATACGAATAAATGCAGACGAGCCAGTGTTCTCTACTGCTCTTTTGGAGCTTGGTTTTATCAATGGAGTTGGGCCTTTGTACCAACTTTTTTGTTTTTTATCTTACATTTTATGTATGAATACTTTACATCTTATGTATATATATATTCTTGTTTATAAATATATGCATGAATGCTTGAACATGTGCAAAATTGATGTAATGTGAAATAATTATGCTAGGAATAAATGATTTCTTGAATAACAACATTTCTTTGCAATTAAACCTCAGTAAAAAAATTGCAAGTATTCATATTTTTATTTTTTATGTTACATATTAATACAATCAGAGTCATTTGTAAAAAACACTTTACAACATAAAAATTCATACTTCAGTTTATAAGTATGAATACTTTCCTCAGTACTTATCAATACTTTCCTCAGTACCTAGCTATCAATACATTCAATACTGTGTAAGTATGAATACTTGACATTTTAGAAATAAATACTTGACATTTTAGCGATAAATAAGTATAATATTTGACATTATAGAGATAAATACTTGACATTTCATGGATCTCATTTGAAAGAAAAATTACATAGAAGACTTTTGTGGTTTAAAATTTGCAAAATTTCTCACAGATCGTCAGAAATATTGGCGAGATTAAACGGAGAAAAAAACAACTCTAAAAATGTATAAAAGATGAGTATGTGATGAGAGAGATTAAAGAAAGTTGATGTCCAGATTTTTTTAGAAATACTTAGTATCTTAGACTCTTAGTTATGAATTCTTGCATTTTAGAGATGCATACTTGACATTTTAGAGATGAATACTTGAAATTTTAGAGATAAATACTTCATCATGGATCTCATTTGAAAGATAAATATTCACACTTTACTGAGTAAATACTTCATCATGGATCTCATTTTAGACATAAATATTCACACTTTACTGAGTAAGTATGAATACTCGACATTTTCTGTGTGTGGTTCCTATCGTGGTCGCTTTCAAGCGACGTTTGCTGTCCCCCAGATAGGTAGTGGTCCCCCAGATAGTTAATGTCCAAGACATGTCTATGGGTTTCTCATAAATATTTAACAACATAAATATTCACACTTTACTGAGTAAGTATGAATACTCGGCATTTTAGAGAATAATACTTGCATATTAGAGATGAATACTTGACAAGTTATGAATACTTGCACAACGAGGTATGAATACTTGAACGACGAAGAATCCGAAAGTACTTCATCATGAATCTCATTTGAAAGAGAAAATTACGTAGAAGATGTCCGTAGCTTTAGATTCGCAAAATTCCTCACAGATCGTCAGAAATATTGACGAGATTAAACAGAGAAAAAAAAACCCACTTCTAAAAAAGTGTAAAAGATGAGTGTGTAATTAGAAAGAAAAGAAAGTTGATGTCCAGTTTTTTTTTTTTTAATACTTGATGTCTTAGGTATGAATACATGATATATTATATGGTAATACTTGCACGCATAAGTATCCATACATAGTCGCGCCAGTAGTAAATTTTTTCAATCATAAGTGGTCCCCCAAGTTGTTAATGTAGTTAGTGGTCCCTACTTTATACATCAGTTAATCAGGGGGACGTTTAGAGGACAGAATGGAGGGGACTGTTAGTCGATCCCTAATATATAATACATAATTACATACAACAGTGACTTAAAGAATGTGATTAATTTCTTTTAGGGAGTTTGTAATTAATGAAGATTAATTCGGGTTGAACGAACCTGGGAAGGTCGCACTCGAATGGTTGCCAGCGCCAGAACTGGTAATCTTTTTCGGGTCTACCTCTGTCAAGACAGGTGAGTTGCGGCTGTATGTAGGGGCAATCGGCCTCTTGATATAGTGGTCGAGTCATCTCGTCTCTCACCCATTTTCCACTGAACAAGTTGCATGATTCACCATCGTCAAGTTCATCGATCACAAATGGCAACTTCTCTTTTTTTTCTAATTACTCAAAGAGAGTAAAAAAGAAGAAGAAAAATGTCATTTATAATTTGTCAAAAATGAAAGAAATTGTGGCTTAATTAAACAACACAACACTTGGACTGACCAAGTCGTACCGGCACCGGTTGCTCCGCATCGAGTTGACTAAATTGGCTAAACTGGCCGACTAGTTGTGCAAGTTCTTCTCCATATAGATAGGCAAAGAGAAGCAAGAAAATGAACAATGTATATAGAAATGGATATAGCTTGGATTTTCTTACAACAGAAACATATGAAATATTAGATGGAGGGATGTGAGAAGTCTTCATTATTTCTCCCATAAATCCCCTTTAGTTCTAAAATGGTCCCCTTAATTTATTTTGCTTGAATAGTGGTTCTCAATGTCTGGTTGATTATATACTGTACCTTGGACAAATTAAAAGGGTTTGACAACCTACATAGATGGAGAGATATTGCTTTCCATGATGGAACAGTTGTATTTCTTTACACGACAAATATTTCGGTAGATGTAACTTGTCTTTAAATAATATAAAACTTCTAATTAACAATAGAATATAGATCTAATGCTCCTTTTTTTTGGGTCTTTTTTGTGAGGTCAAGGTTGCTTAAAACGTGAAAGAGTAGAATTTGGTGGGTTGGTCAGGTTTTAAGTAATTAATTCAATTTCACGTTTTAATATATATTACTTTTTGTTTTTTAAATTTAAGTTTGTTTAATGAAGAAAAAATAAGGAAAAAAATTAGTTAAAATTGTAAAATTGAAGTTGTAAAATAAAGAAATATTGTTGTTAAAAAATTAATTATTATTTGGAATTTGAATTGTTGTTTGAGATAAACAATGACATAAATTTTATGTTTTTTTTAATCACGTGCCATTACGTATGATGATCAGAGAATTTCATATATCATGTCGTGCTAGTTTTTTTTTAAAAATAGTCACAACAGGTGAATAAACATGTCACGTGACACGTGAATAAATGACTCTATATATTTCTCTTTCTTACTCATAAAAAATATCTCTACCTGTTGATATAGAATTAAGATACCCATAAAGCTTCCCAACAACACATTAAATGACCATTGCATCCACTTCCTCCTAAGCACTACTTAGAATTCCCATTTCAGTTTTTAGAATTTTTTTTTTTTGAATTCCAGTTTTTAGAAGTTCCAAGAGACATTTAGAAGAATAAAAAACTTCTAGGACTCCCTACATAAATTATTCTTTTACCTCTACATATTTCTAATAATTAAATTTACTATTTCCAACATTTTTTTTTCCGGAATTTCATGTATATTATTATAAAACCTCAAGGATATTACATATCTATATATATATCTTCCTCAAAATTATAAATGTTATATTTATCCTTCTCTAACATGAAAACTCTCATATTTATCCTTCTAAAATATCAAAATTACATATTTTCTCTCAAAATTAAAATAAATATTTATCTTTCAATAACATAAAACTATATATCACATGTAACCTACTAAACCCCCCAAAGGGGTAATATCATGGAAGGCCCTTAAACTTTTGGTTTGTGGCAAGTTGACCTCCAAACTTTTTAAATTAATTTGACAATCACCTGATCCTTCGAACTATGTAATTAGTGACATTGATCCCCAGCAGTTAGGTTACAATTTAATACTCAATTTTAAATATGACATGGCTATAGCTTTCCTTGAATTAATTTTGCTTGATGTTCTATTGGAACTTAAATTACCAAATTATTTGAGGGTCTATCTCAGGGGCGGATCTAAATCCATTCAAAGGGTGGCTAAGCTACTCCTATGATTTTAAAATTTTAGTTATGTATACTAAAATTTAATTGAATTTTATTTTTTTAGAACATTTTATATAGTTCAGCACCCCTCATATATATTAAATGACTACTTGTAGTCTAGTGGTTAGAGCTTATTTTGTTATTGTAGAGAATTTGGGTTCAATTCTCACTCACCATATATTATGTATTTTAATTTTTAGCTCCTCTATTAAGATTTTCTAGTTCCGCCCCTGATCTATCTTTTTTCTTTTTGAGAAATCAAATGGGGTCTAGCCCTCATTTTCATTAACCATAATCGGTTACAGTGGTTGGGTTTCTGAGAAGAAACCTGGCGCCTGATCTATCTTGAATACAATTAATATAGGTGATGGGCTACATATAAAAATTTTCTTGGGTCTTGTGGAAGAAGATTAGTTGGTGTTGCATCACAAGGATTATAAAGGTCTTTTCTTGCCTTTAAAGCTAAGAGATCCATATGGAGGGGGACGAATTATGCATACAATTATAACGAAAAGGAGATATAATTAATGATGATCAATTGTGGTACCTTTTTCGGTTTTAAGGATATGATTGAGGTAACTTCAAATGAAAAAATAGTAGCACCCGCCTCTATTATATATGATATCTTAAACTTGTCAAATAGTTACAGGATTCTATGATGTAATTCAGAAAATAATTATTATTTTATTTTAATAAAGGTTGGAAGTCAAATCATTTAACTTTTTATTTTTCACAAGAATTCTTCATCCATATTTCATACTTATGGTCTTTTATACATAAAATATTTTCTTTGTCATAAAATACAAAAAAATATTTGCCTTCTATTAGTTATATTTAATCTCTTTGTTTCACTGTTCTAAATAGCTCAATTGTCTTGAGCTGCTTTTCTAAAACTTTGTAAAAGATCTTTCATCTAAAGGAGTCCGGCTAGTATGACATCGGTGTTATATGACTAACTCCAAAATTGATTGAATAGACTTTAAACGACTAATCCAAACCGTTCAAACCGATTTACTTTATGAGTGATGCGTTTACATGCAATTTTTTTATATTTTCGAGTTATTTTAGTATCAAATCAAGCGGTAAAAAATGTTGAAAAATGAATGTATTAAAATTAACTTAAAAACTCACACATTTGACCGCTTGACTTGATACTAAATAACTCAAAAAATTATAAATTTTGTATGTAAACGCACAACTAATGAAGTAGATCGGTTTGAACGGTTTGGATTCACTGTTTGAAGTCGATTTGATAGGTTTTGGAGTTGGTGTTATATAGGCTGAAATGACACTGATGTTATATTAGCTAGACTCTTCATAAAGACCAAAAACTTCTCTTTTTAATCAATTAAGTAAACAGGGGCTTGACCCCTGTTCTTCTCTTAAAAAAAAAAAAAAAAAATTGATTCTCAGAATATTTCTATCATTGATGTCTCAAATAAGCTCAGCTATCATAATGTTATCTTTGGACTCGGAGCCCGTGCCACATCTAAAATAATAGTATATGACCCGAATTTATATTTTCTTCTAGGCCTAGCAGATAATATAATTGCGGGCTCAAATTGGATCTAATTAGCAAACATTATGGGCCTAATTGTACAACTTTTTTTGTAATTGTCTAGTGCTAGTGCACTAATAAACTGGTATGATGTTGATGTTAATTTTATTATTTCATCGTACATAATAATAATGATATCCAACAATTGCATTATCATACATATATAATTCTAAAATCTATCGAATTGATTTTAAATGACGAATCCAAACAGTTGAAACTGATCTACTTCACGAGTGATACGATGCGTGTACATGCAAAATTTTGAAATTTTCGAATTCATTTAGTACAAGGTCAAGCGAAAATTCTGAATGAATACAGCCAATTGTGAAGCTCTCGTTTTGTTGTCAACTTGGAGTGAATTTCAGTAATTGAAAAGAGAGATTAGTGACTTAATTATGATCAAATTTCTAAATTTCTTAATGAACTAAGTTCTTTAGATGCCCCCTGATCCTGTCGCACCCCAATTTGCAAACGTTTTTGAACTAATTTCTAAATTTCTAAATTTCTTAATGAACTAAGTCCTAGCCTCCGGAACAAACATTTCGGTTTTCCGATTTTCAAAGTCCAAACAATCGATCCAAACCGTTAGATATTCAATCTATATTAAAATGTGCTTGGAGACCAAATTTTACATTTTTTAGAATTTTTTTACTATTTATTAAGATGGTTTGAAAATCGCTGATTTTATTAAACTTCTGCATCATTGAAAAACAGCGATTTTCAAACTTGCTGTCTAAATAGTAAAAAATTCTAAAAAATGTAAAATTTGGTCTCCAAGCACATTTTAATATAGATTGAATATCTAACAATTTGGATCGACTGTTTGGACTTTGAAAATTAGAAAACTGAAACGTTTGTTCCGGAAGCTAGAAACAAACGTTTGTATCTTAGCCATTCTCTATTAATAACTGCATACATTGCTGCTATATATAAACTTTACAAAAGAGCCGTTAAAATTAAGGCTATAAATGTACATAATGGTCACTAATTATATTTTCCAAGGCTTTGCAAAATCGGTAGAAATAATATGTAAAATCTAGAAAAGTCATAACCGACTTTAGACAAGTATATATTATATAGAGGGATCCGATTACCACAATTTTGAGTTACCACAATCATTTTCTACATTTTCAAAGTTCAAATCATCGATCCAAACCATTCAACATGATCTCCACAATAAAATGTGCTTGCAGATAAAATTTTACATTTTTTTAAATTTTTTTACTATTTATTAAGTATTTTACAAAAACTAGTCAAATTCATACCATTGAATTTTGTACCCATCTTAATAAATAGTAAAAAAATTCAAAAAAATGTAAAATTTGATCTGAATGCAGTTAAAATTTCCTACATTAATTTACACTATGAATACGTGGGATAGAGAGATCTAGCTATCTCGTAATTACCTGTTGCTCTACTTCCTAATTTAACAAATTACAAATGGCTATTACAGCTAATATACAGTTTCTAACAACTGCAGGGCGATCTTGATAAAATGTGCCAATAAATATGCCAAGTGTCTCCAATATGCTCGTCTCCAAAAATACACAATTCTCTTATGGTTGTTTTACAATTAATCATGTTAAATCTTCCTCACACTAGCAACTTGTTACGTGCTAAATTCAACTCTTTTAAAACATCATTCATCGCAATGCGCTCTTTTGACAACTCCTTGGAGCACAATAGTCCACACTGAATCACCGAAACCAAGCATTCTTGAGAGTACTCTGGTACAAATGTTTTCTCATTCCCATGATCTGACGAGAACAATTTGGTATCAATAATGTCCATGACTCGGGCTGGAAATGCTGTCTCGACATGCTTGTGAAGGCTCAAGCCGTCTCCGAGTCTTTCGTCGGTGGGGCTAATTCCAGTGAACATTTCCAGCAGAAGAATGCCGTAGCTGTAGACGTCTCCTTCCATGGAAGCCTGGCCGCCCATTCCATATTCTAAGCAGTGAAAAATATAAAGAGGACAAGTTAATAGTCAATATTAGATGAAAGATACAATACTGAAGGAAATAATTTCTCATGAGCAGGGTTTATTAATCTTTGTACCTGGAGGAATGTAGCCAATAGAACCCTTGATTCCACCGGTACTTGTTATTGATTGATCTGGCACAGTATCAGATCTAACTAGAAACCGGGCTAACCCGAAATCACCCACATGTGCAGTCATGTCGTCATCTAAAAGCACATTGCTGGGTTTAAGATCACAATGTATAATTGGCACTGGCTTGTGATCATGGAGATAGTCCAAAGCCTTGGCAATATCAATTGCTACGTTCACCCTTTGTAATAGGGTGAGGCCTTTGGATGGCCGATCCCTATATGCACTCGGATGTAACCATTTTTCCAAGCTACCATTAGGCATGAACTCAAAAATTATCGCCTTGAAATCATTGCCTCGATGATCTATGCTAGAGCACACATTGAGGATCTTGATAAGATTTCGGTGTCTGACATTTCTTAAGGCCTCACATTCTGATAAAAAACTTCTAAAAGCACCATGTTGCTCGAGGTTTAGTACCTTAACAGCAATGGTGTTGGAACTTCCTAAACTCATAGAAGCTTTATACACCACTCCAAAGGAACCACTTCCAATTAAATTGTCGACAGAGAAACTGTTAGTAGCTCTAAGAAGGTCATTATAGGACACTCTTTTATATTCTATCATGGCCATAATACCTTGTGGATCTTTTTGTGACCTCCTTCTCCAATAGAAACCAGCTACTAAACATAAGATGATGCTTACACACAATAATCCACCACCTATGCAAACAAGTATTATCTTGATACTTTCAGAATGATGCTTTTGTTTGGGTGAATCAGAAATACATTTTGGCAGATGGTTATCAGGTAATCCGCCACAAAGTTCAGGGTTTCCTCTTACATCAACTGCAGTCACATTCTTAAAAACACCTTCTTCCGGTAATTCTCCTTGAAAATCATTGAAAGAAATGTTCAGACGTTCGAGTTTCATTTCACAAATAAAAGAAGGTATTTTACCAGAGAAAGAATTGTTGGAGAGATCAAGCTCTTGCAACCCTTTTAAATTGCTCAAAGACGAAGGAATGGGCCCGTTGAGTGAGTTCCCTTCTAATTGAAGGATTTGTAGCAGCTGACAACCATCGATAGTGCTAGGAACTTGACCAGAAAAATTGTTATACGACAAGTCAATTTGGACTATATTATTCAAATTGCCGATTTCTGATGGTATCGATCCATTTAAAAGATTTTGTGACAAGCTTAGGCCAATAGAAAGAGAACGAATATTCATGATTTCTCTTGGAATTTCACCGATCAATTTGTTGTTCGAAATACTCAAGCGCACCAGATATTGCATGTTACCTAAAGACGGTGGTATACGCCCTTCAAATGCATTATTCATAAGAGCGAGCTTATTCATTTTAGTAAGGTTACCCAAAGTAGATGGAATTTCACCGGATAACATGTTGTTGTACATAATTAACCCTTGCAGGTTCCAAAGATTCCCAATTTCTATTGGGATTTTGCCACTAAGGAGTGTTTGATCCAATTCAAGTTCAATTAGATTAGTCAGCATTCCAAATTCTGCAGGAATAGATCCTGAAATTGGGTTCCCAGATAATGACAGAACAACGAGACTGGTAATGTTTGCTAAAGAACGAGGTATCACACCTTGAAGTTGGTTGTATGCAGCTATTAGACGTTGAAAATTCGTACAATTGATCAAAGCATGAATGAAACTCCAATCACTAGATGTCTTCGCTTCTAGTTGATTGCCACTAACTTGAAGACTATAAAGTTGTTGCAAGCTTCCTAAACTGGAAGGTATTGTACCGGTCAAATTGTTCCAACTAACATCAATCGTATCTAGAGTAGTGCAATTGGAGAGAGAAGATGGAATTTGACCTTTAAGTTTGTTTTGATAAATGAGTAGAACTTGTAAGGTCTGAAATGAATCACAGATGCAAGTAGGAAGAAATCCTTGGAGATAATTGTTTCCGAGATCGAGCACCACCAAGTTGGATAGATTGTAAAGAGAACGAGGTACTATGCCAGAAATTTGATTATCATTGATTTGAAAAATCTGAAGGGACTTAAATTGGCCATGCATATCCGGAATGGAACCCGTAAAACTATTTGAGTAAAGATCCAAAAACTGTATGTTAGTAAGATTTGCCAAGGTAGGCGGTAGGGTTCCTGTGAGATCATTGACAGACAAGCGTAATTCCTTGAGTTGCATAAGGTTACCGATTTCGGAAGGTATGCGTCCTGTGAGGAAATTTTTTTTCAAATGGAGGATCCGAAGGTTTCGACATTGCCCGAGACTCGAAGGTATGGTTCCTCCTAGATTATTATTTCTGAGATAAAGGTATTCTAAATTGGAACAATTATTACCGAGGGCGGAGGGAATGCTTCCATGAAGAGAATTAACACTGAGATTGAGGTGCCGCAATCTGCTCAATCGTCCGAGTTCCTCTGGGATGTTCCCAGAAAGGCGGTTGTCAGAAAGGTTCAAACTCCGAAGAAAGGTGAGGTTTCCCAAAGAGGAAGATATTTGACCGTCCAGTTGGAAGGAATTGAGAGCGAGAGCTGTAACTCTGTCAGGATGGCGACGGCCGCAGGTGACACCTTGCCACCGACAGTGGTGGAACGAGGAGTTCCATGAGGACAATGCGCCGGAGGGGTCGTTCCATATGAAAGATTTGAAGGTAAGAAGGGCGACCAAGTCAGTTTCTGTTTCGTTGGTAGTGGTAGTGGTAGTAGCTGCTGCACTTGAAGGAATAAAGAAGCAGAGAGAGATTATTAGGAGGATGTTAGAGAGAGTAGTGGTGCCAGTGCCAGTGCCAGTTTTGATGAGAAAGAGATGAGAAGAAGTCATTTCTTCGATTTTTGTTGGATGAGTCCTGGTTCCTGGTTCGTATCATATTTAACGTGGTGAATCATGGTAGCACTACCATAGGTAAGATGGGATTATTACAGATACACCCTTTCGTTTTCTTTGGTGAACATCCGACTTTGAGCCTATCAGGTGCTCTGTACCTCACAAAATATGATTATTACAGATACACCCTTTCGTTTCAATAATTCAATAATTGTCCTTGTTTAAATTCAGGCTTACTGCCAAACCATAAACCCTTTTAATTCCTGCCAAATGATGTACATGTACTGTATATATACAGAGTTGGGCTACGGTACTTCACAAAGTACTTCACAAAGTAAAGCGAGTATTGTACTTCACGTTTATTTCTTCAATTTAAAGTTCAAAATGTCAATTTGAACCGTTTAACTTGATCTCCATAATAAAATGTACTTGGAGATCAAATTTTTTAATTTTTAGAAACTTTTTACTATTTTTTTTGGAATTTTATAAAATCACTGATTTTTTATGATCTACAATTTTTTGAAAAGCAGTGATTTAAAAAAAATGGACTGTTCAACGAAGAAAATAAAATGGACTGTTCAACGAAGAAAACAAGTTGTTTAGTCACAGCTGCAACTCCCAAGTGGAGGTTAGATATTTGGTTGATGTAGCCATGTGGGACATCTGGTTGAATGAGCGAGGATGTAATTAATTTCAAGCAAGACTATTAGTAGCTAGTCAACAATGTCCCCATCAAATCATCAATCAATTAAATTATTGTGGAAAATCAAGACGCATGAAACATTGAAACAAATACTAAATTCAGGGAATTGACTGGAAGCCTTACTTTCAGATAGGGCCTAAGAGCAAATTAACTAACAACAAACAATAAGCTGGAATAATCTTTCAAATTATACAATAGCTCACAGCAATCTGTTTTTAATATCCATGGTTGTTGACTAGTTATTAAACTAATTAAAATTCAATGCATTAAACTAATTCAATGTGTGAGGTATATATACCTATAATAATTCAATGCATTAAACTAATTATTTTAATTTATTAATTATCTATTAAAATTTCTATATATTTTTGCAGTGTTCTAAATAGCGCGCTATAGCGGCGCTATAGCGCCGCTATAGCGTTTTTGGACCCCAAACGCTACGCTATGACATCAAAATGCGCTATTTGCGCTACAGCCGCTATAGCGACCGCTACAGCGCTATAGCGGTCCGCTATTCGCGCTATTTGCGCTATACAATATGGGTTTTTTTTTTTTAAAGCAATTTATATGGATTTTAAATAAAGATAAAAAAAATCTCAAACCGAAATTGAATTTTTTGCTACTTGCTACAGATAAATCAATTTGAAATTGGGAATAAAAATTGAAATTTGAATAGAAAAAAAGTCCAAATCGAAAATAAAATTTGAATAGAAAAAAAAAATTATGTCATGAATCATGATGCTTAAGATATTTTTAATAGGAAAAATCGATAGTTTATGATATTACTATGGATATTTTGAACTGCAATTTGAACTTTGTACTGGTTCAATATGAATATTATAATTTCTTAATTACTTTGGTGTTATTTATTGTTCTATGAGACTTTAGATAATGTTGATATTTAGTACAAATATTGAATATACGAAATGTAAAAAAACAAAACGCTATTTGGAATAGCTTCCGCTATAGCGACGCTATTCGCTATAGCTTTTTTTTTAGCCTTCCCGCTACGACGCTATAAACGCTATTTAGAACCTTGTATTTTTTTATCTTATATTCTATTATTTGATAGTATGTCTCATCTTGATATTTAATTATTTATGTAATACATATTTTTATTTTGGGATAAACCTGAAAAACAGTCTTAATTTGTTCAATAAATAATACAATCATTATAGTGGGAAAATGGTAAACACCAAACTTCTAATACACACACACACACTACAAATTAGAGTGAGATAAATTTACTTTGAGCCTATCAGGTGCTCTGTACCTCACAAAATATGATTATTACAGATACACCCTTTCAACAATTCAACAATTGTCCGTATATATAAATAAATCTAACTTTGAGCCTATCAGCTTTAGTCCTTTTTTTATAGCTCTATAGATCACAATATTTTACATGTGCATGAAAAAAGTTGAAATATGTCACAATCTTATTTGATTGCAAAAATAAAATGTCACTTGTAGTCATTTTTCATAGCTTATCCAATACAAAAATCACCATAAAATTCAAAATACATAATAATGAGAAATAATAGAGAAGAAACAACACGATGGAAAATAGGACCCAGTGTGAAAAGTTTTTCAAAGATGTCTTAATTTGTTTACTTGATGGTGACCAAATAGCTAGGATGTAATCAAGTATGAATTTGTTCCTATCACATTTAGCTTTCATGATAACAACCAAATCCAATTATATCGCCAGCTTTGTCTTGATGACCCCATTCCCATTGCCACTTGATCATTAATTAGAAGATATTTCTCAATTTGCCACAACTAATTAATACCGATTTGCTGTTCACTTGTTGCCACTATGGCACTATCTAGAGACTCTATTATAAGTTCGCTATGTGTCCAAATCAAAGAAATATCTTCCAATTTCTTACTGGTTTCCATGTAATCGGCAATTCTATATTTCTATGGGATTATCCCGTTCGCTCAATCCGCCTTTTGGCGCATTTTAAAATTTTAATAGCATGAATGATCGATCAATCACTTAAATCATCAAAAGAAGGAACTTTTAACCTTTTCTTGAGAGGGAGGTGAAGGTGATTCTCTGGACCAAGTTTTCTTGAAACTTCTTTCGTCTTCTCTCCACTTAATAAATATTTTATGTATACTTTTTCATTTTGGTCAAAGGAGAATTGCGTGTCAGAGTTGAGGTTTGTACTTAATATCAATTGGACCTTTCTTTTGTTACTTTATTCATTTTTGCAATATACTTGTTTTGTTTTGCTTTGATTTGCTTTGCTTTGCTCCATACTCTGCTGGAATATATTGTTTGAGGAGAAAATTATATAAATCTAGAACTTTATTTTTTTCGTAAATAAATTTAACATATAAGCATGTGATCTTAATTGAGTGCTAAATTACTAGTTCTGTATCAATAATGATTTACAACAAAGATATTAATTAGAGAGGGAGGAATGATAACATCAACAATAATAGCTTAATAACAAATCAGTTACCTCAGGCAATATTAGATTTACCTTATATATAAATAAATATTTATTAGTAAATAATTTAATAATTTTTAGCTATATGATTAAAGCTGAAAAAATATATGCAAATGCTGTGCATCGGAGTAATACATTAAAAATCTATAGCCACAGCCACAGAAGATCCTTTACAAACAATCCATTACTCGCTTTATTCATTTTCTCCTTCTCTTTTTCTCGCTGGTTGATCCTTTACTCGCTTTATTAATTTGAGACAATTAAGATGTGATCGCAACCGTTGGTTTGACTTTGACCATGTAACTTTATTTCCTTTCAGAGCTGCAAGTAAAACTCATTAATATATATACTTGGGGCTTCTTTGATATTGACTCCAATCTAATTCCAACGCACTTCGTTTAATATACTTGGGGCTCCTGCCGAGGCCCATTAGGCCCAGTAGGTGATATTGGGCTAGAGATGGATGGGTGGGACCATGACATGGGAATGCAATATGGGCCCAAAAGTGGAGGTAGTGAAATTTATAACAAGTTTTTATTTCTTACTATTTTGTTCGTGTTCGGTTCATAATATAATCTGAATTTGTATTATAATGATGGAAGATTGGAAGAGTGTCACATCTAACATTATAATTGCGGGCTAAAATTGATTTCATGAGCAAATATTATGGGCCTAATTCGACAATTCTTTTTTTGTAAATCGTCTAGTGGTATGATGTTGATGTTAATTTTATTTTTTCTTCATACCGAATATTAATGATATCCAACATTTGCATTATCTGCAGCGCTATATATATAGGAAATACAATATTTGTTTTCTCTTTTCACAATTACACATTTGGGCTTTGATACGGCCTAGCCCAATATCTGTATATATCAGGGAGGAGGTCAATTTGGGTCCGATGCCCATCGGACTCAAAGTGAGTTCAATGGGTTTGATAACCGTCCGATCTGCTTTAAAATTCAAGCCAGCAACTTTTGTGTCTGCTTTAAAATTCGTGCTTGTTCGTTCTCAATTTGAAAAGATTCAACCCTCTTGTCTATTTTATTTTCCAAAGATCGTTACTTTTTTGGGGCCCCTTTTATGTCTTCTTTTTCTTTGGTCAACATCCCACTTTGAGCCTATCAGGTGCTCTGTACCTCACAAAATATGATTATTACAGATACACCCTTTCGTTCCAATAATTCAACAATTGTCCTTGTTTAAATTCAGGCTTACTGCCAAAACATCAACCCTTTTAATTCCTGCCAACAGAACAAGAGAAATTATTTCATTTCAAAATAAACCATCTTTGTTCAACCTTAGGCAGCATCTAAATCTAGGAGTATTGAGAATTGTATTTAATTTCGTAACAAGGTAAATGTATTAATTTGACTAGCAAGTTATATATAGGTTGTCAATAGCAAATTGGGTTTGATGCATGAACACGGTTTATCATTTGATCTAGTCCAGAATACCAATTAAAGCATCCCATTTCCGTTGCCACTGGTTATTTAATCAAAACTCTACCTGCTAGCTTCAAGAGATGTACATGTACTATATATATATAAATATATATAGAGAGAGAGAGAGTTGGGCTACGGTACTTCACGAAGTAAAGCGAGTGTTATACTTCACGTTTATTTCTTCAATTTTAAAGTTCAAAACGTCAATCTAAACCGTTCAAGTTGATCTCTATATTAAAATGTACTTGGAGACCAAATTTTACAGTTTTTAGAAACTTTTTACTATTTTTTTGGAATTTTATAAAATCACTGATTTTTTATGGTCTACAATTTTTTGAAAAACAGTGAATTTTAAAAAATGGACTGTTGAACGAAGAAAATAAAATGGACTGTTGAACGAAGAAAACAAGTTGTTTAGTGACAGCAACTCCCAAGTGGAGGTTAGATATTTGGTTGATGTAGCCATGTGGGACCTCTGGTTGAATGAGCGAGGATGTCTAATCAATTTCAAGCAAGACTATTAATTAGTAGTCAACAATGTCCCCATCAATCAATTAAATTATTGTGAAATCAAGACGCGTGAAACAAATACAAAATTCAGGGAGTTGACTGGAAGAAGAGCAAATTAACTAACAACAAATAATAAGCTGGAATAATCTCTCAAATTATACAATAGCTCACAGCAATATGTTTTTAATAACCGTGGTTGTTGATTAGTTATTACCAAAAAATAATGGGTATAATTATCATTATCATCAGCTATATCGACTACCCAGATAGGACTAGTGTTTAAAATAAATATATTCTTTCAGAGCTGCAAGAAACTCATTAATATTTTCTTTCAGAGCTGCAAATAAAACTCATTAATATTTATTTGAGGAGGGATACACTTACAACAAATTTGAGTTACAACAAAGTTACAACATTCATTTTTTTCATTTTCAAAGTCCAAATCGTCGATCCAAATCGTTCAACATGATTATCTAAATAAAATGTACTTGCAGATCAAATTTTATATTTTTTTGAATTTTTTTACTATTTATTAAGATGGGTACAAAATTCAATGGTCTAAGTATGGCTATTTTTTGTAAACTACTTAATAAATAGTAAAAAAATTCAAAAAAATGTAAAATTTGATCTGCAAGCACATTTTATTGTGGAGATCATGTTGAACGGTTTGGATCGACGATTTGGACTTTGAAAATGAAAAAAATGAATGTTGTAACTTTGTTGTAACTCAAATTTGTTGTAAGTGTATCCCTCCTCTATTTATTTTATTTATATTTTTTTCAAAGATGGTAAAAAAAAAAAGAAATCGGAAATTTAATACACGCACAATTTTTAAAAACAAAACTATATATACAATTTCTTTTAATCTAAATAATATTTTTTTAAATGTTAAATACACATAGAACTATTTAAAGAATTTATTATGGAATGAGCAAATAGAGTTATAGTCAACTTTCAACAGCAATTAATGTTTCCGGTTCAAAGAGAGTTATAGTCAACTTAACAACCATTCTCAACCATAATTTCTCTATCAAAAGAGCAAATAATCCTCCTGTTTTCAATCCCAAAAGCCACAAACATGGCCTCTCATTCTAATTCATCTCCACAAAGCTCCTTGCGCCTGTTTCTCCTCTTCTTTGCAACAATCTTTCAGCTTGCTAATTCGGCCAACATTTTTTTCAAGTGCTCTGACTCAAACTTCACGAGGAACAGTACCTACCAATCTAATCGCAACCAACTGCTCTCTAACCTTTCTTCGGCTGGATGGCGCACCGGCTTCTCCTTTCAAACCCTCGGAGAAGACCCTGACCAAGTTTTCGGTCGTGCACTATGCAACGTCGTCCTTAATTCTTCTGACTGCCAAACATGCCTCCTAAATGCGGTAGAAGCAATAAAAACCAATTGCTCACGTAGCATAAGAGGTGGTTTATGGTATGATAACTGCTTCCTCCGCTACTCTGATACCAACTCTATCACCTCTGACGAAAAGTCATGGTCACAGATACTCTACAACACAGCTGACATCTCAAATCCCGACAAATTTGAAGATGTGTACAGCAATCTGATGGGTAGCCTTGCAGATAGAGCAGCTAACTCCACAAATTTGTTCAAGGTTGATACAGCAAAATATACTGGAAGTATCACATTGTATGGACTGGTACAATGTATTCGAGACATTTCGCCAGACGATTGCTATACATGCCTACAGCAATATATCGGCCAGTTCCAAGCCAATGCATGGGGGAAGCAGGGTGGGGTCATGTTAGGCTTCCAATGTTACATTCGTAATGATATCTATCAATATTTTAATCTTTCTCTCATCGATGCAACGCCCCCTGCCTTGCCTCCTGAGCTCTCTCCCCTGCCAAAGAAAAGTACAGGTATGCACAATTATAATTAATGAACTAGTGTAAATTTCTTCTCCTGTGCGCCAATAACCGGCATAGGAACGTAACCGAAAGTATGGAACAGTTTGAATAGTCACTACTCGCTCATTATTCGTTAGGCAATTAGTTAGTGAACAACATTTTCTATACCGCGTTTAGTTATGCCACCTGTTGTATGTTTGTGGACCGTACCTTTCTTCTTCATGCTCAGTGTTATGTGTAAGTCTAAATTAATTATTGTTTTGTATACAACGAAGAAAATAAAATCGACTGTTCAACAAAGAAAACAAGTTGTTTAGTCACAGCAACTCCCAAGTGGAGGTTAGATATTTGGTTGATGTAGCCATGTGGGACATCTGGTTGAATGAGCGAGGATGTCTAATTAATTTCAAGCAAGACTATTAGTAGTCAACAATGTCCCCATCAATCAATTAAATTATTGTGGAAAATCAAGACGCATGAAACAAATACTAAATTCAGGGAGTTGACTGGAAGAAGAGCAAATTAACTAACAACAAATAATAAGCTGGAATAATCTTTCAAATTATACAATAGCTCACAGCAATCTGTTTTTAATAACCATGGTTGTTGACTAGTTATTACCAAAAAATAATGGGTATAATTATCATTATCATCAGCTATATCGATTACCCAGATAGGACTAGTGTTTAGAAATAAATATATTTAGCACTTTAAAGATTTGCTTCTTTAAAAGTCCTGGTCCATATAGAATTTTGAACCAGCCATACCGGGCATGAGCTAACTAACGAATTTAGATAGCTGGATTGAGAAAAGGAGGCTACGACCCTCCTTTTAAAGAGAGATAGAGAGAAAAGAGAGGAGAGAGACAAAGAGAGAGAAAAGAGAGAGAAGGAAAGAAATAGAGAGAGAGAGAGAGAGAGAGAGGAGGGTCCTTTTCTTGAAGAAAATGAGCAGATTTGGTTCTGCTGGATCGCACCCACAAGTTTTCTACGACAAGTAAATATAAATATGCTGCGCCCGCCTCCAATGTACTCACTAATAAAAGAGCTCCATAGCATGGGTCTCAAGCACAATAACAACGGGTAAAAGTGAAGATGCAATGCAACTTTTTTTTTCTGTCCCGAAATTTAAAAAGGTTGATAATAATATTTTGTTTATAACATCGATGCTTACTTTATAACAATTGTATTTGTAATTTATTCTGAATTCATGTGTTCAGTCTAAACTTAGGATACTTAATATGTCCGTTCAAAATGAACCGTAAATGTATGCATTCACAATTTTATTTGAACACATGATTCAAGTTGAATTATGAACCCTTACGTTCCTAATTCAGTCTATTGTCCCCCATGCAGACAAGAAGAAAACTTCAACTGGTACAATTCTGGACAATCACTATACCACTGGTCCTTGCTTTTGTTGTAATCGCTGGTCTTTGTGTATGTTTCTTAAAGAGGAGAAAATCAGGGCTGACAAAACAATTGCTGAGTAAGAAAGATCAAATTTAATTTTGATCAACTTTTTTTCTCAAGTAAGCTGAGTAAGTAAGAAAATCAGGGCTGACAAAACAATTGCTGATTGATTTTGGTGTCAATCTACAGATGTGAGTAATCCTGAGGAGATCAGAAGTGTGGAGTCACTGCTTCTTGATCTCTCGGTATTAAGAGTTGCGACAATTAATTTTGCAGAGGCAAACAAACTTGGTGAAGGTGGATTTGGAGCTGTATATAAGGTAGGAATATATATACTCAAATTAAATTCATTACTAATTATCTGGACATTTATTGTATATAATTACTTTTTTTATTCTTCCATTAGGGTGTACTGCCTGATGGCCGAGAAATAGCAGTAAAGAGGCTCTCTCAAAGCTCCAGCCAAGGACTGGGCGAATTGAAAAATGAGCTACTTTTGGTTGCAAAGCTTCAACACAAAAATCTTGTCAGACTTCTTGGTGTTTGCTTGGAGGGCCAAGAGAAATTGCTTGTTTATGAATATGTACCTAACAAAAGCCTTGATCAAATCCTTTTTGGTAAATTTTTCTTTCTCTATAAGAATTTTTTTTCTTTTAATTTGTTGACTCCTAATTCTAGAGTAACAGCCATAACATTAATAATCTCATGTACTTTTTGGTGAATTTCAGTTTTTTTCTTAGGTTTGACCCAAACTAATTAGTATGCTATTAGCCTTCACAAAAATAGTTAAACATACCCCTTTGTCCCTTGCCAACCAACTCTTAAGATACTATGCTTTTATGTTAATTTTGCTTGCCAGGTTGGCATTATTGGCTTTAATTATTTGGAAATGCCGATCGATCGAGTTTTGGGCATATATATATACTTAATACTCTATAAATTGTAGATGGTTATATACAGTAGTTCAAATATTGTAAAAAGTACATTTCTAGTCCTAAATAAGGTCCTCATTATCTACTTCTGTAGATCCTGAGAAGCGGCACCTACTAGACTGGGGAAAAAGGTACAAAATCGTTTGTGCAATTGCAAGAGGGCTGTTATATCTACACGAGGATTCTCAACTAAGAATTATTCACCGAGATCTGAAGGCAAGCAATATCTTGCTCGATGCAGAGATGAACCCAAAGATATCCGACTTTGGTCTGGCTAGACTCTTTGGAGGAGACCAAACTCAAGAGATCACAAGTCGAGTTGTAGGAACATTGTAAGTACTCAATTATATATATTACAAGTACTGTACAGTTATATATTGCAGGAACCATAATAAAACTTACGATGATATATGTACTTTTTGTAGTGGATATATGGCCCCGGAGTATGTAATGCGGGGCCACTTCTCGATCAAGTCAGACGTTTTCAGTTATGGTGTTTTAGTTTTAGAGATTATAACTGGAAAGAAGAACAGTGGTACCTGTGAGAATGATGAGACCGAAGATCTCTTGAGCTTTGTAAGTACCAACACTGTTATTATTGTAAGACAGAGAGAAGAGATTAAGAAAAAAAATTGTATTTGCAATTTTATTTTTCTAATTACAAGTGTCTCTATTTATACTTACAAGGCAAAAAACTAGCCGTTGGAATACACTATTCCCTATTGCTATTAATTACAAGACACTATTTCCTGTTCTATTAAATAAACTAGTTGTTATAATTTGAATCCTATCTTATATTTCAGCAAGCACTGATCATCTGTATCTATTATTCTATAATCAGCAAAGGAACTGCATGTATATTAACAAAACTGAAATTACATAACATAGGTATGGCAGCATTGGACCAATGGTACCATTACAGAAGTAGCAGATCCGTCTTTAGCTCAGCACTATCGGAGGAGTGAATTGTTGAGATGCACACAGATAGCGCTTTTGTGTGTCCAGGAAAACCCAGCAGACAGACCAACTATGTCAAACGTGGCCGTGATGCTTAGTAGCGAAACAATGTCTCTCGAGACTCCGTCTAGGCCTGCATTTTGCATTGCCAATAGCAGTATACGTGGAGGCAACACCGACTCCTCAAGCAAGTCTGTCCCGATGACACCAAACGAGGTTTCAATTACTGATATTGAACCCAGGTAGATTGGAAATTAAGGTTAGAAATGCTCTGCTCTGGTGGATACTCAACGAGCAGTAGAGATTTAGTATGTTACTACTTGAGGTTTGTAAAATAAGGTCAGTACTACTGTACTAGGGCACATTTTCCTTTCTTTCAATTTTTTTCTCTTGCGCAAGCGCAATTGTATGAAGTCATAGCCATACTTGGATAAAGTACTTGAATAAATTTGCTTTAGAGATTTTAGTAGCTTGCAAAAGTTATACAAGTTCAATGTAAATTTTGCTCCTGTTGGTCCTTTTTAAATTTGTTGAAAATAAAGAATGAATATTGAAGAATTAATCTCAGCCATCCATCATTGGTCAATTAGATTAGATTTATAAAGTAGACTAGGAACAGTACCAATGGTACACTGTACAGTACCAACGGTATAATAAAAGAGCCGTTAGAACTTTTTTGTATAAATAGAGCATAGGAACACTGTAAACAAAACAATTCATTCTATAAACAATTAATAACAAAAATCTCCTCAAAACTCATTTGTCTCATAAATCACAACATGGTATCAGAGCTTCAAGCTCAATTCTGATAACTTAACAAAATATCCAATAACCCAATAAAGCTTCCGATAAATTCTCAATCAAAACCATAAGCAGTGCAAAAATGGATCAATGGGGGCAGCAATCTCACAAGGCTACCAACCCATCGAAACTCTCTCCACAATTGCTAAATGGTGCGAATTACATTTCATGGGCCAAATCAGTCTCAATTACCCTTAGTGGTAGAGACAAAATTGATTTCATCACGGGAGATAACAAAAAACCAGTACCAAGCAATCCAGAGAGAATAAGTGAGGCCGAAAAAATCCAAATCCGAAAATGGCAAAAAGAAGATCATTATGTAATGTCTCTTTTATATGGATCAATGGAGCAACAAGTTCTTGATCTATTTCTCCAAAACTGCAACACATCAAAAGAGCTATGGGATGAAATTCAATCCTTTTATGGGCAACAAAAAAACCATTCCCATGTTTATCGTCTGCAACTCGAAATTCAGCAAGAAAAAAAGGGAACCAAAACCCATTTAGAATATCTTGCCTCTTTAAAGAAGAAATATGATGAACTCGATGTCTATCGATCATTCACAACCGACCCAAAAGACCTCAAAAAAAGAAAAGAGGAGGATCCAATTTTCTCGTACCTTGCGGGCCTTGATGCAAGCTATGAGGTCATTCGGTCACAAATTATCCAACCACCCGACCTTCCCTCCTTCTCTGAGGTAGTCAACCAAATTCAATGAGAAGACTCCTTACGGGAGGCCATGGGGGGTCCACAAGCCAGCCATGGCGAAGGACGCGAGCCCCACGGCCATACAGTCCGAAATTTGAGCCCCATGGCCATGCCGTCCGAAATTTCCAAAATCCTAGTTTTCAATCTCACTCAAATCGGCCAAATCACAAGGGCGAGAGATGCTCTCATTGCAAAAAGGACAGCCATAAGGCTGAGAGGTGTTTCTTTCTCCACCCGCACCTCAAGCCGAAGTGGTTGAAGGAGGCGGAACCAAAGAGAGGAGCGGGCGACTGGAATGAAGAGAAAAGAAAAGAGAAAAAAAGGGAGCCGAATTTGCGTTGGGGGTTCTCCTCTCAAATCGGATCCAAACATAATACCCTATCCGGTCCAACTGAACCAGGTTCAAACAAATTGGGTGAAGGTTTTTTCGCTAGCGGGTCAGGCTCGAACGGGTCAGGCAGAAATGGGTCAAATAGATCCGCTGATCAAATACAGCACCTCCTCCAGTAGCTCTCTGTGCTGATTTCCAATCAAAAAGAAGTTCAAAGCTCATGTGGTATTGTATCTCACTCTAAGAATTTAATTTAATTGACCAAATAGTTATTGATAGTGGTGCAACCGATCACATGTTTGGAAATGAAAAATTTCTTACCAACCTAAAATTGCCAAAAAATGACCAATATGTGGTAGTTGCCAATGGTATGAAACAAAAAATAAATTGTGTAGGTGAAATTGTTTTGTGTAATAAAAAAAATAGTAATGTTTTATTTTTGAAATCTTTTCCTATTAACCTACTTTCGGTTAGAAAATTAACACAAGAATTTAATTGTAAAGCAATCTTTGTTCACACAAAAGTGTAGGCACAAAGTTTCAGTATAGCAAGTTATACCTTTAAAAACCTTGGTACACCTTTCGAGTCGGATTGCAAGTGTACAATCCTATCGAGCAGTATATATAGGTATCGATCCACAGGACGGTTGAAAATAGATCGGACTCTACTTAGATTTATAAAAGACTAGAAGTTCTGCAAAGGGTTGGTTTTGGTTTTGTTTAATATCCTAATCAGTTCAATAACAGTATTTAAAGCAATAAAGTAAATTTTGGTTTGGTTTTGTAAGAATAAAAAGGGGTTCCTAGGGTTTCAGATTTTGTCTCAGCTTTGCCTCAAGTGCTCAGTCCGTGCACTCTCATGCACGGACCGTGTGTAATGTGCACAGGCCGTGTACTTTCATACACGGTCCGTGTGGCCCTCAAGTTGATTCAGTAGCATATTGGTTTCTGTTTCGATCTTTTGTGAAGGGGTGTTTCGGCTGTACCTAAGGTAATAATCCTCAACTGTCGTTTATTGGCTTAGTTACTTGGTACAAGACTCAAATTCTTCCCTCTTAGGGTTATTAAACCTAAACTTTCATTTATTGGTCTAGTTAACCTAAATCACGTGTTGGTCTACTAAAGATATTCTCGATCTTTCGATACGAGGAAAATTTCACCTTTCGGCTACTATTTGGTTTCACCTTTTGGCTCACAAACCTATCTCAAATACTTGGTTTGGTCGAGTGAATATCAAGGGTTTGAAATACCATCTAGACGTGGCCATGCATCTAACGATAAACCAATCAATTCAAACAAGTTCAACTAAGCAATAAAAATACTACTCAACAAGCAATCACAAAATTCAACACAAATTCCAATAAGCTAACAAGTAAAACAAAGCATTCAACTACATCTTAACCCTAGAAACTAAAGAATTTACCTAACATAGCGAAACAAAAAATAAAACAAGAGATAAACAAGAAGTTCATGACAAAACTCGAAGAATCAAGAAGATACGTCGCAAATCTCTCGATTTTCTCCTTTTTCCTCTTCTCCAAGCTTAGCCATCTCTTCTATGCCTTAGGGTTTGTTCTCTGCTCCAGAATGATCCCCCTGGTGCCTAGAATCTCGCTCTTAAAGCCTTCCATTCACGACCTCTCCAGCTGGCCTCTATTTCCAATTCTGGTTTCTGTTTCCAGAAATGCCATGCACGGTCTGCATGCATGAGTGCACGGACTGTGTGCCTGTGTCCTAGTGAGTGGGAGAGTGTGCGGTCATGTGTGTCTTCAATTTGTGGTCGGGCAGAGGGTATACGGTCCGCATGCAAGAGTGCACGGTCCGTGTATTGTCCTTCAGATTCCAGATTCTTCATCCGTTTTGCCCGTTTCCTGTAATAATAAGAACAAAAGAGCAGCAGTACCACATCCTATAGATATTCAATGAAATACACACATTTTTTGGATTTTAGACACAGGTTTTAATGCAAAGTTTGGTCGGAATGTAGACAAAATAATGAGATATCAATCTTCTCTTGCAAAAATATTGTATTTTAGGACCGGGTAACCGGGGAGAAGATTGGTGAAGGTTTTCTCGAAAATGGACACTATCTTTTGAATTTACAAGAATTAAATTTTTGTGCTTCGGCAAGCTCAATTAATTATGATAGATGGCACAAAAGACTTGGGCATCCCTCCGACAAAATTTTAAATTACATCTTAGATTTTCCAAAAATCAAATGTACTAACTGTGATATTTGTAAAATGGCAAAACAAACGAGACTTCCCTTCTCACTTTCTAATAGTAAAAGTGAAGCTTCGTTTGATTTAGTCCACTCCGATGTATGGGGTCTGGCCCCAATTAATTCTTATAATGGATTTAGATATTTTGTTATATTCATTGATGATTTTTCTAAAGCTATATGGTTGTATTTACTTAAATCCAAGCATAAAGTATTTAATTGTCTTCGAGAATTTCTATGTCTCATAGAAACTCAATTCAGTGGTAAACTTAAAAATTTTAGATCAGATAATAGAACGGAATTTGTAAATAAGAATTTTACAACTCTTTTTAAAGAACAATGAATTATACACCAAACAACAAGCATAAACACTCCCGAACAAAATGGAGTGTCGGAAAGGAAAAATAGACATTTATTAGAAATGACACGTGCATTATTATTTCAAAACAATGTTTCAAAAATATATTGGTCGGATGCAATCCTTTGTGCTACTCATCTAATTAATAGGCTACCTAGTGTCACTTTAAAAAAATAAAAGTCCAACTGAAATTCTTTATCAACAAAAAAAGAATCTCGATTATTTAAGAGTTTTTGGTTGTGTATGTTTTGTTCATATGAAAAGAAAAGACAAATTTGATTATATGTCAACAAAAGCTATTTTCTTGGGATATTCATCATCTAAAAAGGGGTACAAATGTTATGATCCAATTAATAAAAAAATATCTATATCTAGAGATATAATATTTTGTGAAGATGAACCATATTTTCAAAAGAGTGAAATTACCAAAGATACACATGAGAATAACCAAGTAAGACCGATAATGTTTCGTTTATATGATCTAGATTTCAAACCAAATATGAATTGTGAAATTGAGCCACATATTTATGAAGAAGAAATAAATAATAATAATAATAATAATAATGATAATGACAATGATAATAATAAAGATGATAATAATGAGGAAGAAGAAAATACCATGGTACAAAGGTCCATAAGAGTGCGCCATCCATCTACCAAACTTAGAGATTTTATAACTTATATGGTACAATATCCTATACAAGACTTTGTATCATATGAAAATATTTCATCCAATTATCATGCATTTCTTACCTCTATTGAAAAAGAAATTGAGCCAAATAATTATCAAGAGGCAATAACAAACCCGGTATGGTGCAAGACCATGGAAGAAGAATTAAAAGCTCTTGAAAAAAAATGAAACTTGAGTAATTGTTCCATTACTAAAAAATAAAAAACTCTTTGGATGTAAATGGGTATACAAAACCAAGTTCAAGAGTGATGGTTCCATCGAATGGTATAAAGCAAGATTAGTGGCCAAAGAATATACTCAAACCTATGGTATATATTATAATAAAACCTTTGCACCGGTGGCAAAAATGAATACCGTTAGAATTTTATTTTCTATTGCGGTAAACAATGGTTGGAACTTATACCAAATGGATGTAAAAAATGTTTTTCTTCAATGAACACTTGAAGATGAGATGTATATGACACTACCACCGGGCCATAAAATTAAAAACATTTCTAATATAGTTTGTAGGTTAAATAAGTCAATCTATGGATTGAAGCAATCTCCTCGGACATGGTATGGCAAACTTAGCTCATATTTAAATTTATGTAATTTTAAAATTAGTAGTGCCGACCACTCCTTATTTACCAAAAGTGAAGAAAAAAATATAACCCTTGTATTGGTATATGTTGATGACTTAATAATCACCGGAAACAATTTAGAGGAGATTAGAAAAATTAAATCCCAATTAAAAGACAAATTTGACATTAAAGATCTAGGATACTTAAAATATTTTTTAAGAATAGAAGTAGTTTTTTCAAATAAGGACCTCTTTATCTCACAACGAAAATATACTTTAGACTTGCTAAAAGAAACTGGTAAACTATGTTGTAAACCGGCCTCTACACCAATTGACACCAAATATAAATTAAATACCGAGGATGGTAAACCTTTAGAAGACATAAACTAATTTCAAAGACTTGTAGGAAAATTAATTTATCTTACTGTAACACGTCCGAATATTTCTTTTTCGGTAAGTCAAATTAGTAAGTTTATGCATTCACCAAGAACGCCTCATTTGGAGGCCGTAAATAGAATATTAAGGTATTTAAAAAAGAATTCCGGAAAGGGTATAAAAATGATGAACAATAATTCTAATGAAATATGTGTTATTCCGATGCAGATTGGGCTAGTAGCTTTGATAGAAAATCTACCACCGGCTTGTGTACATTTGTAGGCGGGAATCTAGTCACATGGAAAAGTAAAAAACAAAATATCGTGGCTCGATCAAGTGCGGAGGCGGAGTATCGAGCTATGGCATCCACCGCAAGTGAACTAATATGGATTGATCAACCTATGAAGATATATTGCGATAATAGTTCCGCTCGACATATCGCATCGAATCCGGTGTTTCATGAGAGAACGAAACACATAGAAGTGGATTGCCACTTTATTAGAGAGAAAGTTGAAGCTAAGAAAATAGAGACACCGTTTGTACGTAGCAAAGAGCAATTAGCATATGTTTTTACCAAAGGTTTGGATCCGACGTATTTTTAGGCTATCACTAGCAAACTAGGACTGTATGACATATACATTCCTAGCTTGAGGGGGAGTGTTGAAAATAAAGAATGAATATTGAAGAATTGACCTCAACCATCCATCATTGATCAATTAGATTAGACTTATAAAGTAGACTAGGAACAGTACGAATGGTACACTGTATAGTACCAACGGTACAATAAAAGAGCCGTTAGAACTTTTTTGTATAAATAGAGCATAGGAACACTGTAAAAAAAACAATTCATTTTATAAACATTCAATAACAATAATCTCCTCATAACACATTTGTCTCACAAATCACAACAAAATTCGTCCGGATAAATCGAACCGTCCTGATTTAAATTTAAAATTTATGTTACCTCAGGTGATATGAATTCGTCCAGACTTAGGAGCATATAGTGACAAATGAATTATTTGGGTTTGGTTCGGCGAGGTAAAAAATTTGTGATTCAGGAATAATTCGGATATAATTCGGAAATGATTCGGTACCACAAGGAAGAAAAAAAAACATTAAAAAAATTATTTCGCGTTTTATTTGCGATAATTCATGGTTTGCGTTTTATTAGCGAATAAAATGTATAATATGTTTTTTTGCGTTTTATTCGGTATTCAGTTCGAAAACGTCAAAAAAACGAATTATACACGAATAATTCGCGTACCATGTTACTATGGTTAGGAGTATAAATTAATTATCTTCTAGAGAGAGATCACAAATATAATAACTAATTTTGTATTTGAATTAGATTTACCTTACATATAAATAAATATTTATTAGTAAATAATTTAATAATTTTTAGCTATATGATTAAAGCTGAAAAAATATATGCAAATGCTGTGCATCGGAGTAATACATTAAAAATCTATAGCCACAGCCACAGAAGATCTGAACAAACTCCCCGCGGTGAAAGGCATACGCAGTAAAATGGGAATTCGCAACCTCTGAGATATGGGAGCAGCTTGGGTCCGATGCCCATCGGACCCAAAGTGGGTTCGATGGGCTCTATGACCGTCCGATCTGCTTTAAGATCCGTGCGCACGTAAATTAAAGAAGCCGCGAAAGTTATGGAGTGAATCTTAAAGCAGATCGGACGGTCATAGAGCCCATCGAACCCACTTTGGGTCCGATGGGCATCGGACCCAAGCTGCTCCCCTGAGATATCTCAAACTTTGAGTGTTTTTTCTAAATAATCTACCGTTCAAATACGTTCTGTACAAATCTTAAAGCACAATTAATACTGACGTCTGAGAAGTACAAACAATCCATTACTCGCTTTATTCATTTTCTCCTTCTCTTTTTCTCGCTGGTAAATCCTTTACTCGCTTTATTAATCTTAGACAATTAAGATGTGATCGCAACCGTTGGTTTGACTTTGACCATGTAACAATTTAAATAATTATTTCCTTTGAGAGCTGCAAGTAAAACTCATTAATATACTTGGGGCTTCTTTGATATTGACTCCAATCTAATTCCAACGCACTTCGTTTAATATACTTGGGGCTCCTGCCGAGGCCCATTAGGCCCAGTAGGTGATATTGGGCTAGAGATGGATGGGTGGGACCATGATATGGGAATGCAATATGAGCTCAAAAGTGGAGGTAGTGGAATTTAAAACAAGTTTTTATTTCGTACTATTTTGTTCGTGTTCGGTTCATAATAGAAGAATGAAAAGTGAAAGAGTATATGCATGATGCTGGCTGGAATTCATATCACCGACGGTACCGTAATAGGAAATCTTTTACAATTACTTGATCTGGACCGTTCTTTTTAACTTGGCACGAATCTCAAAGCCCAATAGTACTGCCCCCTCAGTCAGCCCGAATCTCGAACCGGCTGAGAGTTAATCTCAACCGTAAATAGCTAGTTGTAAAAGGGAACCTTTTACGGTACCTTCGAGGATATGAACTCATGTTGATTGCGGGCTCTGAATATAATCTAAATTTATATTATAATGAAGGAAGAGTGGAAGAGTGTCACATCTAATATTATAATTGCGGGCTAAAATTCATTTCATGAGCAAATATTATGGGCCTAATTGCACAACTCTACTCTTTTTTTGTAATCGTCTAGTGGTATGATGTTAATGTTAATTTTATTTTTTCTTCATACTGAATATTAATGATATCCAACATTTACATTATCTGCAGCGCTATATATAGGAAATACAATTTTTGTTTTCTCTTTTCACAATTACACATTTGGGCTTTGATACGGCCTAGCCCAATATCAGTATTTGTAAGCAGGAAATTTCGATTTCAATGTGATCTTCATATAAAAATGTACTTACAAACTAAATTTTTTATTTTTTTTTATTTTTTTAGATAGGTAGAAAATGTATTATGGAGATTAATTACTTGACCACCATTACAATTGGAGAAAGTATTTATCAAATGAAATCGGAAAACAGAGTTATATATGGATCTATTTATCATCATTTACACTGCCTAAATATAAATCTTGATATATTTTGAAAATATTCCGATCATTACTTAATGATTCAGATATTGAATTTCATAATCAGCATATAATTTAGTAAGGCTGAACATATAATTTATCGCTGCGATTGTCGAAAATAATTTCTCCAAAACTGCTTAAAATTTGTCGCCAGCGGAAAAAGATGACTCGGGTAGAGACAGAGATGGAGAGAGCGGTCTCGACAGCCTTGCTAGTTGCATCGTACTTATCAAGCACACCTTCAGCTTGCTATGCAACATCCAAGAGATCACGCAACCATCCTCTAACAACGGGTTCGGCTCTGCTGCGCTCCTCTGCATCAGCAATGATGGCTTGCATGGCCAGCAAAAGGCTGCACAATTTCTGGCAATCCTGCTGGGATATTTTGCAAAATGTCCTTCTTCTAAAAACCATCAAATAAAATAACTCTCCTCTAAAATTATTAACAAAATGTCCTTGTGAGCTCCATAGATTTGTAAAAGTTCGAGATCTACCCGAATCGCAATGTGAAATGAAGGCCCCATTCTTTGGGCTGCCATTTCACGCTGCGGCCCTGCAAAAACAAAAAAAAACCAACGCCAAAACAGTTTATTTAAATATATTTATTTAAGAGTGAGTCTATGGTACTATACATAGCACGATTTGGTCCGTAATACGGATCAATATTTTCATTTTCAAAATCCTAACGATCGATCTGAACCATTCAACATGATTTTCATATAAATATGTACTTGCAGACTGAATTTTATATTTTTTAGAATTTTTTTACTATTTTTTAAGATAGGTAGAAAATCACTATTTTTGGATGGTCCAGAATTTTCAGATCAAGTGATTTTCTATCTATCTTAAAAAAAAGTAAAAAAATTCTAAAAAATATAAAATTCGGTCCGCAAGTACATATTCATATGGAGATCATGTTGAACGGTTCGGATTGACTGTTAGAATTTTAGAAATGAAAATATTGATCCGTATTACGAACCAACCCGCGATATGCATAGTACCATAGACTCACTCTAATTGACCCAAATATATTGATTTTTTTATTAACAGTAAGGATCGAAAATTATTGATTTAGTTAGGGTAAGAGGTGACCCAATCAATAGTTGAGTCCTCTCTCGTTCACACCTATACATGATCGGACAGAGATTTTGCTCTCTTATAACCTCCGTGCTATTTTCTTAGATTTCAAAATGAATTAGTTTTTGGGTTGGGATTTTGAAATCTTAGGTGGACGGTAACAATTGTTTGGTTATCTCCTTTTTGAATTTTTTTGTGTACGTTGCAAGTCGTGTAAAAGTATGACAAAGAGTGAACTGAACCATTAATTCGGTCATTCTCTACTTGAACTGAATCAATTGTTTGATCATTACAATTTTTTTATAAGAAATATATAATCAATATATTTTCTGACAAATTAATTTTTAAATTTCTATAAAATTTAATGTACACCAATTCAACGGAGTGTGTACATTAATTGCACCTATATTTTTAAACATTTTTTTATTAATAATTAAAACTTAAGAAAAATATCTTTCTTTTTATTGCACACTTGATATGATATACTCAAAGTCATTGATCCTGCCGATGTCTCCTTTTATCTCACTACTACAAAAAACACATTGATGATGAAGATTTCAGACCTTCAGACCAAAATATTATTTTAAGTATCTCTCTAGCATAAATCTTCATCATCAATATCCCATGCGTGCCCATCAACCAAACGTCTAAAAAAGAGACATACTTACCTTCGGTATTGGGTAGGCCTCTTATCAAAAAAAAAAAAAGAGAGATACTTGCCTTGAGTATTGGGTAGGCCTTTTATCAAAGCAAAAAGAGAGATAATATTCATCCATGATGCAACATGCTCTAAGTTCAATAAATAGTGCACGCTATTGATTTTCGGACTCCAAATCTCCCCCCAACAATCAATCAATCTATCCTCCTTTGCCATAGATTAAGAGCAATTCAAGCTAAACGTGATAGTAATGGCCACTACATCCTCCCAAAGCAAAAGATATGAAAGTGAAACGGTGCCCAAACGCCCAGTTATGCCTCTTGATATTTTTTCTGCAGCAATGAAAGGCGACAGCAATGTGTTAATAGGACGTCTTGGATTACAGACGAAAGAACAAACAGAAATCCAGGTAATATTTCGCAAACTATTTCTTCCTTATATTTGTAATCTACATATTTAAATAGGAAATCCCGAAAACCAGCCTTTGATCTAGTGGTAAAGGCAATGCTCACTTTGTGGGAGGTCGCAGGTTCGAAACCCGGAAGGGGCAATCTTTTGTGGACATTAATTAGTTGGGCGGCTTGACCTCTAACCTTTACTCATAAATAGAGAATCCCATAGGGACGACACATGTCTGCGTCGTGACGTAATAGTAAAACATGTTACATTTAGTTTTCATTTTATTTATAATATTACTTTTTTTTTATAGGAAGACGGAGATTCAGACCACGAGTCTACAAAGGATCTCCCATTCGGTCCCGAACTCATGCCTCTCACACAAAGAACGTCATCTTTTGCTACTAAATCAAATGTTAGTTATTATAATATTATTGTTATTATTGTTGTCGTAGTTATTGTTACAATTATCATGATTATTATTGGCATTAACATTGCTATTCTTCTTATCGTTATTTTAAAATTTATCAAAAAATTAACTTCAAGTGTATAAATATATAAATACATCTTTTCTGAATATAGGTCTGACTAATTAATAAATTTCTAGTGGTCATTTGATGCTAATTATTAAAAACTTCTAGCGGATATTTACCGAGTTTCTCGTCCTAGCGTTTTTTCCACCAAAAATCGGTTGAATCGGGTTGACTCGGCCGATTCAACTTATTTTCATTCCGAGTTAGGCTGATTCTTCATTTATAAGCCAATTTTGGGACTCTCCTCTCACTCTCAGCCAATTTTGGGACTCTCCGCTCCCCAACACAGCTCAATGAAAAATCGAATGGAAAAAGAAAGAGCTCCGGAAGATGAGACCAACACCAATTCAATAAGAGTTGCTGCAACTTCTCGTTTTCTCTCTTGATTTCAGTTTTCATTGGAACGACATTTCAGTTTTTCTTCCTTTATTTTTCTTCTATATATATATATACTTTTTTAGGCATCAACGGTATAGTCCTCTCTCTTCTATGTTAAGATGTGTCTTGGATAAATGGACGTCTTCAATTTTTACATATTTGCGTGAAGTAATTTTTTTTATTTCAATTAGTATATATATTTTTAATTATTTTCCGCATAGAGATTTTGAAAATTAAAAACTAATGACTAATTTTTAATTATTTTCCCATGTTTGGTTGTGGTCCAAAGGGTGAAATAAGGGGTTTAGTCCTCGTTATTCCACCAAACGAGCATTACTTGAGCCGGACTAAGATGGCATAAGCCGATCTTTAGACCGCCCTAAATTAAACCACTTGACATGGTAGTTTAATTTTATTGCACGTCATGGTCTAACTCGAATGATTATAATATTATATTATTAGTATATAATTAGTATATTATTATCAATAATTAATATAAGTATATAATTCTATAATTAATATCTTATATTGTTAATATATTAACTAATTATTATAATAATATTATATAATTAGTATCTTATTAATAATAATAATTATTATTTAATTAGTATCTTATTATTAATATATAATTATATAATTAATATCTTATATTGTTAATATATTAAATAATTATTATAATAATATTATAATATGTTATAGTTATTATTTATGAGGAGGGTCCACTTACCCTCTTTTCCTATTATGTTTGGACTTTGAAAACTTTGAAAATGCAGGGTGTAATTCGGTGTTACTAACTTTTGATGGTACAAGATAAATAACAGATTGTCTTTTAGATAGGATTAAATGATTTTAATGCTTCTTAAGCGGATCTAACATCATAAATTTAACCGTTGAAAATATCGTTACTTAATTGGAATGTTTCCCAACCGAATTAATTATCAGAGCAAAATATCTGTGAGATGTGTTCTTATTCGTTAATTAGTTACCTCCTCTATCTTATCTTCTCAATCTAAAAATATGATATATTTCAAATATGTTTAATTTTGATGCTTTACTGATATTTTAATTACACTGTCTAATCAGGTGACTGTCCGATCCGAGCTCCAAAGTGCAACCCGTTTTGGAGACACTGTTCTTCACCTACTTGTTACTAAGATGCACAATGAGCTTGCTTTGAAGGTTTTTGAAAGAGATCCGTCCCTGTTGAAAATGCAGAACAAGATGTTAGAAACACCCCTACATCGTGCTGCCAAGGTCGGAAACCAGGAGGTCATCGAGATGCTCATTCGAACAAAACCTTCTGTTGTCAAGGATGCGCTACCAGAAACAAATGAAAAGGGAGACACAGCCTTGCATGTTGCTGTCAGATACAATTTTGCAGATATCTGTCGCAACCTGATGGAGGTGGATTCAGAAGTTGCATACAATGTGAACAAAGAGATGTTCTCTCCATTTCACATAGCTATAGATGAAGAACGTGATTCCGTAGCAGAACAAATGTTACGTGTTGACCCTATTCTTGCGTGCACCCAACTCACAAATGGAATATTTCCAGTTCATTTAGCCGCACGCAAGAATAACTGTAATATGGTATTGTATTTCATGAAACATTTCCCTGATTATGCAGAGTTGGTGGATTATCGTGGAAGAAATCTTTTCCACTTTGCTGCCGAAGAGTTGGTGGATCATGCAGAGTCGACGTACGACATAGGATTTTTTTTTGGTTATTTAGTAGGTTGGAATAAAGATATGACAACAAGAATGAATAATGCAACCGATTATGAAGGAAATACTCCATTGCACATTGCAGCAATGAAGGGGCATAGGTGGGCTACGGGCACTATGTGGACATGTATATGCAAATACATGACGAATTGCAATGCAGAAACTGTCAAAAACAAACGAGGTTTAACACCATACGAAGTTTCCAGGAACCAATTAAAAAAAAATTGTAATCTAGAGGTATGTCCAAATTCCCAAATCTTGTTAATTTTACTTAACTCGTGTGTTGCTATCAAATACTAAACTACCAAGCAAGCAAAACACACTGCCAATTAGGTGATACATAATAGCTTCATTGTCAACACAATTGCGATTGAATGCTTGTAGTATAGGGAAAGTGTAGATATACTTTTGATCTGAGGCATAAAGAACAATAGATATATATTTTGGGATAAATTAGTCTGAGAATTGTGGGGCCAAAATAATAAAGTCCAAATATGAATTTTACTTGTACCCAATTTTTTACTAATTATTTTTCATTTGATCTCAACCTTTCAATTAACCAAGGTCAATATAAAAAAATATAGATATTCATTTTTTGGTTTTACTGGTAGCAAGTCTATTAGATTTAATTGTGATAATTGAGAGTTAGACATGTGAAATCTAGTAGTCTAGTCCATATTTTCTTTACTTTTCTAAATATTATAATAAATTACAATTGTGCTATGAATTTAATTGTTTGGATCTTCTAATGTTTTTTGGTGTATTAGAGTATCACTCAATACAACAAAACTGTTACCTACTAACTGTTATTAATTAATTAGTTAAATTTTGCAAGAATGAAAGATAATAAATTAATTAAAATGTGACACATTGGATCTTCTAATGTTTTTTGGTGTATTAGAGTATCACTCAATACAACAAAACTGTTACCTACTAACTGTTATTAATTAATTAGTTAAATTCTTCGTTAGAACTGTTGGTACCGGTAATTAATGCTCAATTGGTTATTAAAATTATAACAGGATTATGGGCGGATAACATCAAGAATTCATGCCTACGAGCGGACTAATGGTGAGAATTTTTCTGAAAAGTGGTTTATGGATGTCATGAAATCACCATCCTCAAAAAGTAAATGGGAGAGAACTCAAGTCATCGGATTGGGCTCCGTATTGATCACAACTGTGACATTTGCTGCTGCTTTCACAATCCCCGGAGGTTATAACCAAGACCACGGTACACCAGTTCTAGGGAGGAGATATATGTTCTGGGCATTTATTCTAGCGAACGCCTTGGCCTTTATACAAGGATTCTTAAGCTTATTTGCACTTCTTATTAATGCTTTGCCAGGTATACCTTTCGACACCTTCAAATTTGCAACAATTACTTTTCTGTTTGCAGCAAGTAGTATGGTTGTGGCATTTGGATTGGGGTTGTATGTGACGCTTGCTCCAGTTTGTTTGCCAATCGCCATCATCCTCCTTGTTATCACTCTTTTTATAGGGTCTCCTGCCCTGTTTATTGGTTTAGTACTATGGGGAGAGGACTATTTGACAATCGTTACTGATTTTCTTAGTGATGGTAGGAGTATAGTGGGAATTTATGCCGTGTCTATCCTGTTCATTTTCTGCCTGGCCTTACTGAGCCTTTAATTTCCATTATCATTTTCTTACTTCTTTATGTTCTTTTATTTATGACATAAAAGGAACATTTTTGCTATGTACTTAGTTTGTTAGACTTTCATATAATGGATGTTTCTTTCTTTACTGAATTTTTTCCAGAACGGGCAGACGCTTTTGGGGAAGTAAGACATTGGAAAATTCAATAGTCTTGTTAGTTTTTAGTTATCACCAATATGTAATTGCTAGCGCTTCAAGTTCAAGGTGTCTCTGTATGTGGCCCATGTTATCTGGCTAGTAATCGTGAAATTATATAGTAGAACTATAACATATAAAGCATATATATTGTGAATGGATATGTTAATATGTTACAAGAAGAAATCAAGCATCATCGGCTTTTCAACGTCATATTTATTTATATAGTCTTTTATTTATTTAATTAGAAGTTGATCAATGCTAAATTAAAATAAAACATGAGCAGAATAAAACCATTTATGAACTTAATGTAGCGGGTTTGGATCGTATATATGCCTTCCTTTGATATACTCTTACGTATAATTGTTTCATTGATTGACACTAGTACTCCACCATCAACTGTTTAATTAATCTAGCGCTTAGCACAACTGATCTAATATTTTTTTTTTTGATATAGTCAAATTATCTAATATTGTTTATTTAATTCGTTACTAATTATATATTGTGCTCTTTTTGCGGAATGCAATTCGGCAATTCCATCTGTTATTATGTTTTCAATAAATATGTGTATTAAACATAATGATCACATTTCTTTCAATTTATTAATACTAATTATTAACGTAATGACGGCCATTCTTTCGATTACGAAATAAGTCATAGTAATATTACTATGATTCTTTTGAATTATTATCAAATAAGTCGCAGCTGTACAATTTACGGTTCCTTAGGGAGCGAAATTTTTTGCCACCTAATTACACCTTCGCCTCCTGCTCATTCATCTCCTCCGTTTTCACAAACAAACACATAAATTCTTTTTTTTTTCATACATGGCCAGAAGACACAACAAGAATCAAAGACTTTTTGCGAGGATAAAAAGTGACTTTTCGCGATGGAGTACCGTCATAAACGTGCTTTTTCTATTTGCGACGGTACTTTTCGCGACGGAGTTCCCTCGCGATAAGTGCCTACTTTATTGTTGTGAGAGTTAATTTAAAAAAAAATGTCACATACCAAATATAAGTATAACAACCTGCCACATATATTTATTAAGACATATACATAAAGCAGTGGATCTTTTATATGAATTATCAATAACACCATTACATATTAACCACACACTAGTGGATGCAGAGAACCAGACATCAGGAACGGACCTACGTGCGATACTGACCCAGGCGTTACTGATAGTACTACTAATCAGGAACGGACATATAGCCGATCTTGATTCTATTATCAAGAACGGTCGTTTACTTTTAGTCGTTATTGATTCAGACAATCAAGTTGAAGTAAGACATTGCAAAATTAAAAATGTCTTGTTATTAGTTTTTGAGTAAAGTTGAAGGTCAAACCACCCAACTATTTAATATCCTTGTTATTACAACAAATAATTTTCTCCATCTTCTCATGACCTCTTACATAAAGACCATGTACCTTTGCTACTAGATTAAAGACAGTTCTTAAATCTGATTATCAGTTACCACCAATATGTAAGTGCTAGGTCCCAAGGCTGATAGGCCTAGACAGCTGTACTTAATTTTGGACCTTTTAAGTTCAAGGTGTCTACGTGGCCCATGTTACCTGGCTAGTAATCGTGATATATAGTAAATAAGACGATTTATTATGAATTAACTTAATGTAGCGGGTTTTGATCGACCGAAATTTTTATTGTTACCATGAAAAAATCGGAATTAAATGAATACCACCCTGTTGGGACCCTTATTAATACTACCACCCTCGTTAACCCAGTTCGCGCACCAAATAGGCTAGTGCGTAGACTGGGTTGGCGTACCAGGTGGTGCGCTGACTGGGTTGGCACACCAACCTCTTCTCCTATTAAGGCACCACCTCAGTATTATTTTTATGTTGCGTATTTTAGATCGTTATTTCGATATTAATTTTATGTTGCATATTTAGATATTATTTTCATATTACTTCTTATGTTGCATATTTTAGATCTAAATATCCCGCAATACATAATACATTAAAACATAAGAACACACCATAGATAAAACATAACACACAATAATACATATTCCGCAGTCATAGTATATTAAAACATAACACACAATACATAAAACATTACCGAAAGCCTTAACCTTAATACAAAACTGAAAGTTTGTACCATAATACATAACCGAAAACCCTAACCTTAATACATAAACAGAAAGCCCTAACCATGACATTATTGGGTACGGTTCCTAGCATCCCTTCTCCTTCTCGCATTCCTTTCGAGGGTAGCTCTGTTGGTCTCGTGACCCCTTGTCCTTCCTTCCAGTATGTCCATCCACATTGGGATCCGGTTGTGTCTTCTCTGACCCAACTTCACTAACCGGTGCTCTGGCGTTAAGATATCCCCTTTGTGCGGCGGCCAATCACCTTGATTGTCATACACGTGGAATTCTCCACTCCATGTGTCGATAAGCGTTTGAATGTTGTAATAGTAATTTACGAAGACATTTGGATCGTAGTTCCTACATTTTTCACACATTTGTAAGTTTCATCATCCAAGATTATTATAAAATTTTAACACACATTCGTACCTTATTTTACACACTGCCATCACATGAACACATGGTATTCCGGTGAGCTGAGGCTTTTGGCAAGAGCATTCCACCTCATGGTCGTTCTGCACAACGACCTTGTACCTACAGTCTCGGGACGTGTACACCCATTTGCCTGCCTCTATGTCAAATGGGATTTTCTCGCCATGTGATGTCACCATGAATTCCCCGGATCTATTGAATGCAACCGCGGTCATTTTGTTAGTCTTCTGGATGTGCTTGTTCAGCTTCAAGTGCGTACGAGTGGAGAAAAGTTGACCCTCTTGTTGGCATTCCATGGCCTTCTCTCTTCTTTGAACGAACCATGTGACACACTTGTAAAACGTCTCCTCAATAATTGCAGCAACCGGTAACCTACGAGAATTACAATTTACAGTTAAAATAAAGATAACCTAAAATATTTTACTAATTGTAAACTATGAAAATTGTGAATAACAAACCTGCGAGAAGTTTTGAAGACATTGTTCAGCGATTCAGAACCATTGCTGGTCATTATTTCCCAACGACTCCCGTCGTCCATAGCTTGATAAACCTTCCATGGCTTAGCTGGTTCTTCCTCGTCATTTTCATTATACTTGCCACATGTATCCAAGTATGTCAGCCAATCAGGATTTCGCCTTCCGATTGCATCAAGGCCATCTTGTAATCTTCTTCGCTTCTTCTTTTTAACCATCATCTTGAAGAATTTAGAAGCAACCTTATCCTGAGTGTGTTTTCCAAAATTCTCAAACACGTGTTGAGAGCAGAACCGGTGGGCACACTGCCCGTTCTCCTCTGACCAACCCAAATCATCTTGAATGAACACTTTTTTTATGCCCTTGTGCCGGTCAGAGACCACACACATGAACCTACAACTACCCATTACATTATCTCGCACCCACTTCATAAACCACCCCCAATTCTCAAACTCTTCGCTCTCTACCAATCCAAATGCTAGTGGGATTAACTGGTTCTCGCATCATATCCGGTGACAATCAACAACCTGCCCTTGTATCTACCTGACAAGAAACAGGCATCGATACTTATGACAGGTCTGAGGTGACCTACTGCTTCTATACACGGTCCCCATGCCCATGCCAACCTCATGGAATACCGATACCCTGCCTTTGGTGAAGGATTCGAAACAACTTCATACACAGTTCCCGGATTTGCCCTTTTTATTACCTCCAACAAAGGGACAATAAGCCCGTAAGACCCCTCCCAACTACCAAATGCCCGGGCAATCGCTAACTCTCTACCACGCCACAATTTGTTGTATTTTGGGACGATGCCCTCGTACCTTTCAACAACCAGGTCCCTGATAGCTCTGATAGTAATATCAGCATTTTTTTCCAAAGAAAGTTTTATGCAGCTGGCGACCATAGAGGACGTCAACTGCGCATGATCTGACCTGGATGCATCTGCGTGGCATGTGTGCGGTACCTCATTCTTCGTGATGGCCCAAGTATCACCAAAGCCTGTGGCCCTCGCAACCAACCCCCACTTGCACTTGTTGCTCTGGCACTTAAACCTCAACCTGCTTGTGTCGCTGTGTGTCTGTTTGATCTCGATATTTGCCTTTATGTGCCAGTGGTGGATTTTTTCTTTCATTTGATCCTTGTTGTTGTACGTCATCCCCTCAGAAACTTCTGTTTTTTCTCCAACCTAATTGAAAATTCAAAAAATTTAAATTATTAAATTTTCAAAGAAATAAAAAATTCATATAAGTTCAAAAACGAACCTTTGAACCCGCAAAAAAAATGTGGTCAGCCTCTTCAAACCCCGAAGTGTCATGAAAAGCTGGAAACGGGTGTCTCTCTCCACGACCCGATATCGGCCACTTTCGCATACCCAGCACGGGACGATTGTCTTCCTCGTCACTGTGATCTACTGTCTGCCCACCGTCGTCACTAGCATCCCAATTTTCCTCTGCCTCCCGTTCTTCAGGATCCTCGTCTGTATTGTCAGTATAATAACATGGTTCTGGGGTTTCAGATCGGTTCCAGCTAGAGCTGGAGGATGGAACCCGAGATCGGCCCTGACTAGAACCAACCCCCACGGATGGGGACCGACTAGGACCAGCCCCCATGAATGGGGACCGACTAGGACCAGCCCCCGTGTCTGGGGACCGACTAGGACCAGCCCCTGTGGATGGGGACCGACTAGTACCCGCTAAATTTAGGATCCGAGTATGACCCTTCACTGAATGATCCATGCCCCGACTAGGGTTCTGTCTACGGTTTTGTCTTAGGTTCTGTCTGGAGTTGGCAACCACATATAATTCTAGGAACTTGAAAGGTGTTGTCAAATTCAATGTCATTTGGGTATACAACCCCCAACTGCTATCGTCTAGTACATAGAGCTGTTGGAACCATGTTTGATTGCCTTGGTCAATATTAATCCTGGCGGAAATTACCAGTTCGTAATAATTCGAGTCAATACCAAGTTCCTGGTACACTTCCCTAGTTATACTACTGAATTCTAAATCTGGGCCGATATTGAACATTTTCTGGAGTTGGGTACTGTAATAAGCACCATTGGGCCCATGTAATACTTCACCACCAAAATAACAAGCAATTCCAATCATAGTTACCTGAATTACAGAACAAACCTAACATTTAATAAATTTACAAAAAATTAAAAAAGTAATTAAATAATTAAAAAAATATAAAGGACTAGAGTGAAAAAAACTTACTCTTTGGTCTTTGCGAGAATGTTCTTTGCTGCCTGCTGCCTTGCGTCGAATGGAATGAGCACAGTTACCTGAGGTGGTGCCTTAATAGGTAGAAGAGGTTGGTGCGCCAACCCAGTCAGCGCACCACCTGGTGCGCCAACCCAGTCCGCGCACCAGCCTATTTGGTGCGCGAACTGGGTTAGCGAGGGTGGTAGTATTGATAAGGGCCCCAACAGGGTGGTATTCATTTAATTCTGATTTTTTCTGATGGTAACAATAAAAATTTCAGTTTGATCGAATGCCATCATTTCTCGTTAATAGCATATTAATTCACTGATGTACTCTTCCGTACAAATTTTTTCGTTGTTTGACACTGGCTTGACTTATCTTATAGTATATTTGATTTAATTATTTATTAATTATTGTTCTTTTTTTGCGGAATGCAATCCCATCTGTTATATATTGTTTTTAGATTTGTTTTTATCAAGGTTCTAAATAGCGTTTATAGCGTCGTAGCGGGAAGGCTAAAAAAAAAGCTATAGCGAATAGCGTCGCTATAGCGGAAGCTATTCCAAATAGCGTTTTTTTTTTTACATTTCGTATATTCAATATTTGTACTAAATATCAACATTATCTAAAGTCTCATAGAACAATAAATAACACCAAAGTAATTAAGAAATTATAATATTCATATTGAACCAGTACAAAGTTCAAATTGCGGTTCAAAATATCCATAGTAATATCATAAACTATCGATTTTTCCTATTAAAAATATCTTAAGCATCATGATTCATGACATAATTTTTTTTTTCTATTCAAATTTTATTTTCGATTTGGACTTTTTTTCTATTCAAATTTCAATTTCTATTTCCAATTTCAAATTGATTTATCTGTAGCAAGTAGCAACAAATTCAATTTCGGTTTGAGATTTTTTTTATCTTTATTTAAAACCCATATAAATTGCTTTAAAAAATAAAACCCATATTGTATAGCGCAAATAGCGCGAATAGCGCGAATAGCGGACCGCTATAGCGTTGTAGCGGTCGCTATAGCGGCCGTAGCGCAAATAGCGCATTTTGATGTCATAGCGTAGCGTTTGGGGTCCAAAAACGCTATAGCGGCGCTATAGCGCCGCTATAGCGCGCTATTTAGAACACTGGTTTTTATTATTTGTTTATGAATTATGAAAGATTGCAAAAAATGACCTAAAATATTTACAATTTTCTTTTATTTTTAAGTTATTTTTTGTCATCTTTCATAAATCATAAAAAATAGTAGAAAATTCTAAAAATAGTAAAAATTGGTATTCTACATTTTCATTATATAACCAATTTACTGAATTACTTGGATCGAAGTTTGAATTTATACGATAGTTTTTGAAGCCGTAGCACGGAAGACTTTATACTATCCATAGCACCTAAGCCTTACTCTTTTTGAATTATTCTCAAATAAGTGTTACAATTCCTTTAAAGAGCGAAAATAATTTGCCACATAAATACACCTTCGCCTCCTGCTCCATCATCTCCTCCCATATTTTTTCTTCATAAAAATAGAAATCTAGTCCATATTAATCTTCTCCTCCGGTATTAAATTTTTCGCAAATAAAACACATCTTTTCCTCCAATAAATTCTTTTTTTTTTCACACATTGCCACATGGGTTAATGCCAAACAAAGAATTGAAACATCACTCCATCTAATTTGGATTGTAATTTTTTATTAAGACTACGTTATATATATTTTCGGCGGTAAAAAATAAAACTATTATTTTAGTTGAAACAATAATCGATATATATATAAGGATTTTGTCTCTAAGGAGAACATATCTGCAAATTCTTCCGATTTATCGAAAACCAAAATGAATTTCTCCCTAATTTATTCTACTGATTCAAAACAATATAAATAAACGTGATGGTATTATTATAAAGGGGATATTCCCAAAACAAATAGTGTAGTTTTTTTCTTACTCAACCAATCAGAAGATGAGAGCAAAAGTTACCCACAGGTCCCCAAAACCTCAGTTATTTAAAAATGGAAGGAAGCGGGCCTTTTATTTATTGTTTCAGTTGCTTAATTCAGATTGTTTTTTTAATTTTCTAGTGTTTTTTTTTTTTAGTTTTTACAATTATATCTTTTGGTTTCATGTAATCGTTAGAATTTTACTAATATAAAACGCCTACGGGTTGTCACGAAAAAGTAATTCATTCCGAACAGCCAACACCAACACAGCTTAGAAGAGCTCAAAATTGAACATTGGCATATCCTTGAAGAGCTGCCTAGGTTCATTTATCAATTAAATATTTGCAATTTATTGGATATCCTGTGTATTAAATTTGTGAGTATGCATAACTTGGAGCTCTTGATACTATCGTGGAATCAGAAACATTCTTGGCAGCTAGATGGTAATTTTTTTGAGTTGAGAATCAAAAGTGGTCAGAACATATTTCTTGATCTTATAATAGAGGGTTAGTCTCCAGCCTCACCCTAACCTTAAAAACCTAATAATAGAGGGTTACAATGGCATTACATTTCCAGAATGACCTGGTTGGCAGCCTATGCAAACTAAAGTATTTGAATTTATGATTCTGTAATAATTTGCAATTCTTAGAAGCGGAGTCGCTGCCATTAGAACTTGAGGAGTTGGTAATTTATGATGTGATAAGTTAGTATCTATGCCTGGAATACAAAAGCTGAAATCCTTGGTCAATCTTTCCATCAGTAATTGTCAGATCCAAGATCTGACGATACAAATGAAATCGCAATTGAGCTTCAGCAAGAGCTACTTGAACGAATTTCAATGAAACGGGTAAAAGCAAATCAGCCTTAACAAGTGTCAAATTTATTTTTAGTATATGATACCAAGTGTCAAATTTTGACCAAAAAAGCAAATCAGCCTTAACAGTAGTTTTGTACATTTTCAAACTTATACTGGTATCCAAGAAATGTGTTAAACTATGAACTATGATAGGTCAACTATCATATGTTACTGGATCTCTGGCTTGTTTTGCATGGACCCAACTGTTATTTTATAAGCTTAATTTGTTGATATCTGAACAGTACAAGTCAATTAATTAAGATCGCTTGTCCAGGGCCAATACATATTAGCAAATATGAAATCAGTACCTGGTTCAGTACCAGCAGTTCATTGTAAGTTTGTAGACTTAATTAGTCCAGTACCGGCCAATATTAACTGGGTTTCTTCATAGTACAAAGGGTGGTACGGTATGTATACAAACATGAGAATTAATTAAATTTGTAGTCGATAACTGAGAGTTAAATTTATAGTTCAGTATCAATATTAATTAAGATAAATTGTAAAGTTTAATTGGTCGATAACTGAGAGTTAAATTTGTAGCACAACATGTCAGCCAATCGCCACTAATTAAGGAAGACGATAAGTCGGCATCAGCTTTGATCCGAGGCCCATTAAGTCCAATATTGGGCTAGAGATGGATGAGTGGGGCCATGACATGGGAATGCAATATGGGCCCAACTGTGGATTGAGTGTTGAGGGAGATGAGGTAGTTGTGGTCCAGGTTAGAAAATATTTGGGCCTGGATTAGGCTGAAATAGAGGCTCAATTGTGGGATGAATCAGGTGAAGGTGGGCTCCATTGGGAAACTTTAGCCGACTGACTCCTTTCAGATAATTAATTTGTTGAGTATATATATAATGAGGGTTCAAATACCTTCATTTTTTGTGTCTCCATCATGCCTCCATTCTTTAAAACTTTAATAACTCAAAATTTAAAACTTAAAATTCAAAATTAAATCGTTGGATATGAACTACGTCATTTTATCTATGCACGTGTAAAAAATTATGGCATTCCAACTTTGTTTTGGTTGTCGTCTTGAGCTTATAAAAATGTATACTAATGTGGATAATTTCTAGACGTTGATTTTTCAACTTATTGATTCACATAAAAGTAAAATTGAAATATGATAATTTTTTATGGGCACATAGAGAAAATAACATAGATCATATCTAACGGTTTTATTTTGACGTTTAAGTTTTAAACTTTGAGTTATTAAAGTTTTTAAAAATGGAGGCATGATGGAGACACAAAAAATGGAGGCATTTGAACCCTCCTCATATATAATTGAGGGTTCATTATCTCATGTTTTTAATTTATAACTCATCATACCTCATCATACCTTATATTTTATATCTTTGTTTCAAAGTCCAAATTATCGATCCGAACCGCTCAACATGATATCCATACTAAAATATGCTTGGAGATGAAATTTTATAATTTTTAGAAAAAATTTACTATTTTTTAAGATAGGTACAAAATCACTATTTTTGAACGGTCCAGAAACAGTGATTTTGTACCTATCTTAAAAATAGTAAAAAAAATTCAAAAATTATAAAATTTCATCCCCAAGTATATTTTAGTATGGATATCATGTTGAGCGATTCGGATCGACAGTTTGGACTTTGAAAATGAAGATATAAAAATTACATCTAACATTTATTTTAACAGATGAATTTTAGAATATTTGTTATCACATCTAACATTTATGAAAATAATATGTTATCACATCTAACATTTATGAAAATAATATGTTATCACATCTAACATTTATTTTAACAGATGAATTTTAGAATATTTGTTATTAAAAATTACAAAAAGAAAGATATGACAAAGACTTAAAAAATAAAATAATTTGAAACCTCTTATAAAAAATTATACAGCACAAATCAAAATACATTTGTATTACTTTTAGGCAATCCAATCAGCCATAAATTGTATTACTTTTTTAGGCAATCCTATTTCAAAATATTGAAATTAACAGAAGTACAATCTTCTGCCGCTCGATCAATACCGTTGGAATTCAAAGCTTTTGTTAATAAAAAATATGATTTTTTGTCCCATTAATTCATCGATTGGCAACATGAAGGCTTTTCACACATGTTGAAGCAGAAGTTCAAATAGAGAAGACTCCTCCTACCCCAACCCGTTAACGTTCTTCTGTATCAACTTTCGAAAATTAAGCACGGAATGCAAAATCTCATTTTATTATTTTAAGCTGCCTCTCCTTTATGAAACACTAATCAAGTGCCCGTGCGTTGCAACGGAGATCGAAATATTATTTTGATTATTTTTTTAAATGTGATTAATTTAAAAATTAATTGCATAATCATATAGTAGTTAATAATGAAAGCAAACAAGAACTTTAGTATTTCATCCTAAAAATATCCAAGATGATTACATATTTTTAAAATTGCATCACATCCAAGATTTATTCTCTTCTTGTAAGCAATTCTTGCACGCTTTCAATCACAAATGATATGAAGGACCACATATATAATTTGAAGATTCAAAAAGGCCACATATAATTTTAAGATTCAAAAGGGCCACATATATAATTTTAAGAGAACAACACACAAAACAGATTTTCAAAACCAAATAATATACATTTAGCTCTGCACATTCTTGAAATTGAGAGCAAGACAAAGCTGCATGGCTGCACCTCATAATCGCAGTCCTTCTGACTCACAATCCAGTAACCTTTACTCTAAAAAACAAAACAAAAAATACAAAATCTTGTTGTTATATAGTGAACCCCTTAAACGAAAAAAAATACAAATTTGCTTTTCCTAAGAATTGAGAGAGGTGTTGTCATTAAAAACTTATTTAGAAAAGAAAAATAAATAGAAGTACAATAATACAAGGTGGTACCTTGGACCTGACTGCAATGTGTCTTTCATTTTTATTTTCAAATAATGGTGGAATTTAGGTTTCTAATATTCATTTATGCCTCAGCTAAAAGGATATTAAACACCACTAAGTTTAGGTAAGAATTAAAAAACTATTACATATAAGTACGATAGAAATATACCTCAGTTCATTAGGTGCGCGAGAGAGATAATCAAATATGATAAACCTTGAGAGATAACCAAGATCTCGTACAACATTTGATTTTATCTGATGATATCAGACTATTAAAAAAAACTTGAAAGTTAATTTACCAATAATGACATTCAACCCTAAATATTAGATATTTGGTACTTGATAAACTTAATATTAATTATATGGTAAGTCTGAAATTAATTGAATTACTTGATTAGTCTAAAATTAATTATACAAAACATAATTGAACAGTACAACAAGTTTTAATTAACACAATTTAACAGCTCTTAAACACAAAAATCAAGCACAAAGGGTAAAAGTAACTAAAAAAGTGCAACATAATAATACAAGAAAGTATTTAAACAAGTGTCATCCAATTTGAGAATCAATAAATTAATGTTAAGAATTCCATTCTCAAAACCATCAATTCCCATAAATTTCCCCTATGCCGAAACAGGCCCTAACAGAAAAAAGGAGGCGACAATGCAGTAAAGGTGCTTGGGTTGTGAAAGGATTGGTCACATTATTCGACAATACCGTAAACAATTTAATGGTGGGAGTCAAAACATCGCTTTAAAACCAACCTCTTAAAAGAAGGCATTGTTGTCTTCTCTGCCAAAAGCTTCTAAGCAAAATCTTCAAATACAGCCTCAAACTAATTACAAGCCTAAACCTCAGAAAGAAAATATTCAAAAAGAGGAAGAAATGGATGTTCCGCATAAGCCTCTAGAAGAAATGACTGAAATCACTCACTATCAGATATGGCGCATTGCAACAGAAGACAGGCAATCAAAGAGAATGAGAATGAGAAGAGAGAGAGAGAGGAAAAAACTCATCTTAAGACAAATCATGACGTGCAATTGAACATAATACAAGTCACTAAAAACCAAAAGGAGAAGCAGTAATTGAAATTCAAAATTCAATAATGACGCAATAGAACTATCTTTGCAAACTTGAATCCCATCAAAGATGTTGCCTAAGATACCAGGTCCAAGTTCCATTGCAAGAGGCTATAGATGACAATAAACAACAAACGAAAATAATTTTCATTAAAAATATAGACAGTAAAGAACCATATGCCATATTATATTTGACATTTCTTTCCAAAATCCAAAATTTATGAATTAAACACAAGATGCTTGATTAACAATGATGAATGGATAACCATGTTTCAATGGATTATCCAGGTTTCTTTTTGATAAATTTTGAACAAATGCAGCCACTAATTTCTATTCATTAATTCATTCTTCTGTTGATGTGATAGACCCTTAAATTAATTCAGTCACTAATTTCTATTCATTAATTCAAACAAGGAAGCAATAGACATTTCATAATAACTGCTTTCTTATAACTTTTGTGAGAGTGAGAAGGCTTCTGTTGATGTGATAGCCTTCTTTGAGTGTCTTGCCATTTGCATGTGTCTGCGCCACCCTCTCACTCCCAGCAAAATCTACAAAATTATGTACCAGTCCAAAAAGCACATAACAAACAAATATTATCAAATACCATTAATAATGAAGAAACTAATTTTTTTTCTAGCAGTCCATAATTTTTTTTTTTTAGGAAAAGCCCGTAGGCACATATCATTACTGAGAATAAAAAGTTTACAAATCTTACATCACACCTTGCTGATGAAAATAAATAAAACCAGTTGCATAATCAACCTAAATAAAATGAACTGAAAATTAGAAAGAAAACCTAAAGTTAACGAAACAGTATCACAATCCTAGTTATGTTGCTCCTGTACCAGTTGGAAAACAGAAGGCAATTGCTTGCGCTGGAGTTGTACCGGTCCTTCACACCATTCAGTTGGCTTTCCAAACATAGTACAGATGACAAAATCAAATCACAATCATAAATTTAAGAAAAAAAAGGGATTAACTTGGTCTTTTGGAGGCAGCACAGTAAATATTTTTTTCTTGCTCAAGTCACGTAAGTTTCACCATGAAAAGCTCATATTGTTGCCATTTCCTCAGCTCTTTCTTCTTAGAGGTAATCGGACGAGAGTTTTCAGCCTTGCCTCCCATAAACTATGAGTCTTGCCCTTCACTTTTAAAATCTCAGCAACAGTAATAAAATGATTGAGTTTAGAAAGGTCCCTGTATTTCAATACATCTATTAGCTCCAAATCCAGTTTTACATTCCTTTTACTTTTTGCATATATGAACAGTTAGTGATAGTTTAAACCATTCCTCAAAATGTCTAGCCAATATTTGCTTGCAATTGCATAATAAAGACGAATACAAATATGCACGTATTTTAGTAGATGAAATTCCCCCATAAATAAATAATGGAAGCATCTATGCTTAGAATAAAAAAATAGTTTGATCAAACTAAAGTAGAAGTAATTCATATTTCCGAATAACTTTAAGGCAACAGATTCAGCAAAATTTATTCACATGTTATATCTGGAATCATTTAGTGAACGAATAAATTTATTTTCTGCTATCTACTTAAGTATCAGTAAAATAAATGGTGTAAAATCTATACCACTTGATTTGAAGCTTTCATTCTCAAGGGTCTCAGTTGGCTGAGTCGATTCATTTGTTGCTGCTAAGAATTACAGAATAAAAAAAATGGGAAGTTAGATATATGTCATTGGCATATTTGAATTATGTAATAGACATGGTACCAGTTCATGGTACCAGTATCATGATACCAGTTCATGGTACCATGATACTGGAAAAGCCAGTAAAACTCAGCATTTCCACAGGTAATAGACATGATAGCAAAGACAGTTTCATGGATACTGGCAGCACAAAATGCAAGAAAGAAAAACATCCATTGAAAGATAGATGAGCAATTTACAAAGGATATTTCTCTCGATGCTAGAAAAATATTCATTTTGTTTCTTCATGGAAACATGAAGACGTTCAACTGAAGATAAATACTAAAAATACAACCAGGTGTTAACTTATAAGGGCTGGATGTCGATTCTTTTGTACTGATACAACTTTTTCGTGAGGCGAAAGTTGTCATAATTAGGGAACAGATCTGACAAACAATGAAGGTATTGAAAGAAAAGTAGATCCTAGATATGATATACAATTGACAAAGAAATAAATGAAAAGTATCATGGCTGATACAAGAGTATAATCCACAGGCATGAGGCAGACAAAAGCAAGGCCAAGGTTTCCCTGTATACTGGAACATATGCAAAGAAAGTAGGAGTGCAGTACACATGCAAGAAAGACAAACATACAAAAAAATATAGATAACAAATAGAAGTAATTCCCAAAGAAGTAACTCAAGTTGGATAACATATATAATGGCTAATATAGTTGCAGTATATGCAATTCAGAAGCCAAGAGCATAACCGGCATATCCATAGTCACCAGACTGACTAAAACAAAGCCACGGTTTTCTCAGACACAACGAATAAACCATTGATGCATGCATGTACGAAAGAGCGAGAGTCAATCAGCGAATAAACTTTAAGTTAGAACAATTAAAGTACCAGTATCATGGTACCAGTTCAACAATTAATGGCTTTGCCAGTATCACTGTATTGGATATCAGTACCAGTATCATGGTTTAAGAAAACCCATTAATCACTTAAAAACCTTAACCTAATCGTAATTTAACAAAATCCACAAAATAAAATCAGTACCAGTATCATGGTTTTCTATCCAATTTAAGCAGCTCAGAGAGAGAGAGAGAAAGAGAGAGAGAGAGAGGAGAGGAGAGGAGAGAGAGAGCACCTGAGAGTTCTACTGACATGGAGAGCGACGGAGCGAGAGATTTATAGCTCGGCTCGGATCATAGCTCGGCTGGAGAAGTGAAACTGGAGAGCGACGGAGCGAGAGTTCTACTGACAGGGAGAAGCGAAGGAATGGTTCGACTCATAGCTCGGCTCGGATCAAATTGCTCGATAAGGGAAACAAAGATTTATTTCGAGTTCGAGCTCAACTCGAATTGAGCTCAGCTAAATTTGACTCATTCAAGAGCCCAGCTCAAAGCCCATGAGCCGGCCCGGCTCGTTTAGCAGGCCTAGCTGGACACGAGAGATACTTTCTACAAATCATTCAGTTCCTTCTGAAGTCCCTAGATTTCCATTTGCTTACACGACCTGAAAAAGAAAGGACATTAAAACACAAAATAACCTATCTGACTTAATCAATTAATGAGAAGTTGATAATCGATATCCTAGTGGATAACATCATACAAGTTTCATGTCAGACTATTATTTCAATATATCTCATTAAAATATAGGTCAATTAACATAATAAAAACAAGGAAGATGCAGAGCATAGCAACAGAGCAATAACATAATAAAAGGTATATAGAAATAGAAATTCAAACTGTAAAAAAAACACAAATCCTAAAAACACTAAGTATAGCAATGAATTTCAGGAAAACAAAAATTATTAATACAAGAATAACAAATGTCTTGCATGCTGTCAATTTAGATCAGAAAATCAGAAAAAAAAAAGAGGTCAAATAAATTGAATATAACATTTCTACTGATGACCAGTATAACAAGTTTTATTGACAACCAAATACAGGTCCCATGCAGGCAGATACTTGCCAGTATAATTAACAATGCTAATCCGAACTACTGGCACAATACAGTGATGGCATCTTGCATTTATTAAACTAAGAGACAAGCTTGTTATACAGACATTGAAAAGATAAAGCATACTCTTTGGTGTTGCAATGGATTTGTCAAATTTCAAACTTTCTGATACCGATACAGTTACAAATTTTGGATTAGCTTAAAGCTATTTCGCTCTAATAAAAATGTAAACTAAATAGGATAGATCATAGAGTACATAAAAATACAATATAACTTATTGCATCCCTGTAAATTAGCCTATTTTGATGAAATAGAATAAGAGACAAAAATATGGAAAGAACTTGAAGAGGAGCTAAGTTCTTTTGGAGAAGAAGCACTTTTACGCTTGGCTTGCACAATGATCTCCTATTCCTTTTCTATTTGCGAAGCCATTTTATGTTACCTAAAAATTATCAGGTTAGGGGTATGTGAAGCCATTTCTATTTGGGAAGCCAAGCTATTTGTCAATTCGCTCAAGTGTTCAAAATTTCAAAATTTAGGGCTTCTTATACCTTAGCTTCGTCAACTTTGATGAGTAGGTTGAGAAGATACTGGCCGGATTGTGCCAAATCAATTCGCTCAACTTTGATGGGTAGGTTGAAATTACTCTTTTCCATTATCTCCTTTAAGCAGAAAAATTCAAAACGCGGTATCCCTAAAAATCGAAAGTGGAAGGAAATAGAGTTAAGCAATTTCGCACATTAGGAGGTCACCTTCTTGCGGAGGAGCACAGCAGAGAGCTGGCGCACAATAGCCGATTTCACGGTGCAGATTGGCACAGCGGAGGTCGGTGAGAAGAGTCGCGAGCTAGGTGAGAAGATTTCGCGGTGCGGAGTAGCACATTAGCCGGTTTGTCTGTTGCCGTTGCTTCGTCGCGACGTAGGTTAGAAGAGTCGGTGAGAAGAGGGAAGGTGAGAAGAGTACTCTGCCAAGCGTTCAAAAAGAAGAGGGAAGGAGAGAGAAAAAGAAGGAGACCGCGTGGGGAAGGAGAGAAAAAAAAAACACATCTCTGCATCGAGAAAAATGAAAGCGCGTTCCGCGCACAACAACAGAGAAAATTATTGAAAAATATGTTGCGCCTATATTATATTTTTGGTTGAAACGGGTATGTTTATAATTAAATATAAAATTCTACACGATTGATAACATGAAACAGATGCATAAAATCGGAATTATAATTAAAGGCTGAGATTGAGATCTGTTTTGATGAGTGGCTGAGATTTATAGAATCAACGGCTCAGATCTTCTCTGAACAAATAGAGGGTTGGGTCCCAAAAAAATATGCATGATATTAGTAGTCCTGATATGCCCTACAATCACGCATACAGAGCAAGCATCGGGAAAATTACAGGGAGAAAATCATTCTAATTGAACAATTTTTTATATTTAGTAAATGTAAAACTGATTTGCTAGAAGAAAACCACTCTAATCGAACAATTTTTTATATTTAGTAAAAAAATCACTCTAATTGACTATATTGATTTTTTTTTTTTTAATAACAGTAAGGATCGAAAATTATTGATTTAGTTAGGGTAAGAGGTGATCCAATCAATAGTTCGATCCTCTCTTGTTCACACCTATACATGATCGGACAGAGATTTTGCTCTCTTATAACCTCCATGCTATTTTCTTAGATTTCAAAATGAATTAGTTTTTGGGTTGGAATTTTGAAAACTTAATTAGGTGGACGGTAACAATTGTTTGGTTATCCCTTTTTGAATTTTTTTGTGTTGCAAGTCGTGTAAAGGTATGACAAAGAGTGAACTGAACCATTAATTCGGTCATTCTCTACTTGAACCGAATTAATAGTTCGATCATTACAATTTTTTTATAAAAAATATATAATGAATATATTTTCTGAAATTAATATTTAAATTTTTGGGTTGGGATTTTGAAATCTTAGGTGGACAGTAACAATTGTTTGGTTATCTCCTTTTTTAATTTTTTTTGTGTTGCAAGTCGTGTAAAGGTATGACAAAGAGTGAACTGAACCATTAATTCGGTCATCCTCTACTTGAACCGAATCAATTGATCGATCATTACAATTTTTTTATAAAAAATATATAATCAATATATTTTTTGACAAATTAATATTTAAATTTCTATAAAAAAATTTCTTATGAAATCCAACTACTCTAGATCGACATGGTGCAATTGGTGTGGAGACACCATGTGCTATATTAATTAGGGAGACACTATCTGACATCCAGCTGGATTGTAATAAAATTTAATGTACAACAATTCAACGGAGTGTGTACATTAATTGCACCTATATTTTTAAACATTTTTTTATTATAGATAATAAGATATTGTTCATATTATTTAGTTAAATATTACAAATAAGTAACTATTAATTAGGCGATATATAGTGGGATGGATGGCTTATATATGTTTTTTGTGAAAAACTTTTTTCTCCACGCTTTTCACTTTTGTATTTACCATTCACTACATGGAAAGGTTCTAAATTAAGTTTCCGTGGGAGAAAAGTGGAATCAATCTGAGCCGTTAGATTAGTAAAAGTTCGATAAAATGCCCGTCAAGTACATGTATCAGCAGTTTTAATTTTTCTTTTTAAGAAGAAAACGATTTCAGAGGTACAAAAAGTACAAAATTAAGCTAGAGTTTGTCTTTGGAAAAACTTAAGAAAAATATCTTCCTTTTTATTGCACACTTGATAGGATATACTCAAAGTCATTAATCCTGCCGATGTCTCCTTTTATCTTGGACTTCGCATCTATTGGGTTTTAAAAAAAAGTTATTCAAACCAAGAAACGTTTTGGGATATGTTAATTTAATTAATTAACCAACTACGAAACATTATCATAAAAAAAAATGTGTTAATGTATATAGATAGGTGATTAGTTAGCGTGGGAGAACTCTGTGCTTACAAATTTGTATTGAAATTTTTTTTATCAATACATTTGTTAACGGTAATTGCCAGCAACTATAAAAAAAAAAATATGTTTGGTATAGAACATTATTATTCACCCATAAGCTGGCTAGATTAAATCTCACAATTGTTATGAATTTGTATGTATTACGGTTATATTACATTAAACATTGCAATTGCTTTTCATCTCATTAGAAAAATATTACTTTAAATCAATATTCTAAATAGCGATTATTGTGTCATCGTGGAAAAGCTAAATAAAAAGCTATCGCGAATAGCGTAGCTATCCTACATAGCATTTTTTATTTAAAAAATTATGTTATATATTTCTACTAATTATCAACATTATCTAAAGTCTCATATAACTATAAGTAATGCAAAATTGATTAAGAAATTAGAATATTCATATTGAACCAGTACAAAGTCCAAATTGCGATAGCGCGTAGTGTGTAGCGCAAATAATGGACCGCTGTTACCGCTATAGCAGTCGTAGCTGAAATAGCACACTTTTATCTCATAACTTAGCATTTAAGGTCCGAAAACGCTATAGCGCGTAACATATATAACATTGCTTTAAACATTGGTGTTTGATATTAACATTTTTCTTTTTAAATGCTGTGCCCTATTTATGGGGCTAGATGTGACAAATTAAGTGAAAGGTTGTAATTGCCTGCGCATTTTTCAAATAAAACTTATTAACTAGCTTATTGCATAATAAGAAGAGGAAGATTATTTCTCCATCCAACAACTATGTTTGTTAAGTCATTTTCTATTCTTGTTTAGTACCCATGAGCAGCTTGCTTGCGATCTGAACTGGATTAAATCAAGTGAAGTAAACAAATGAAGTAGCCTCGAGATATGGGCATTGAGTTTGACTAATGATATAAATACAAATGAGCAGTTGGCAGTGCACGTGCTCCATATACCGATATTTTTATTAAAACCCCAAAAAAAAAACAAATTATCAAATCTGCTCCCACTCCAAAGTTATAATTATTTCTACCCTAACCGCCCGTGAGCGCCCAGCCACTGGGCGGTCCGCTATAAAACCCTATAGAAGGGTTTTTTCTCTCTCCAGATGAGCACAGTATTCAATCCTCCACACCAGAAAATTTCCAGAACCGAATGAGAGAATTTTGAGGAGATTTTGAGGCGATTGAGCACAATAATTCCAGCACAGTAATTCGAGCACAGTAATTCGAGCACAGTAAGTCCAGCACAGTAATTCCAGCACAGTAATTCCAGCACAGTAATTCCAGCACAGTGTTTCCAGCACAGTAATTCCAGAACAGTATTTTCATAACAGTATTTCCAGAACAGTATTTCCAGAACAGTAATTCCAGCACGGAAATATGTTGGTTGCACTGTATGTGGGCGGGAAGTTTACCCGGGGTATGGAGGGAGCACAGTACACTAAGGAAGCAGCATACGGCTTCGAGGTAAATGAAAATACCTCATTTGTTGAACTGAAGGGTATTGTGTATGAAAAGATCGGTGTGAACCCCAACCGGTGTGATATAGATTTAGCTACCCGGATTAACACAGTAAGAGGTGGTAGACCTTACTATACCCGGTATCCAATAACAGATGAGTCGTTATAGAGGAGTGTTTACAACACTTTTGTGTCACAGGGGGTAATGATAATGGACTTATATTCCAGGAGAGTTCAGCGTGAATCCGGGGTTAGAACATCTAGGGAAAATAGAGGTTATGATCACTCGGGTTATGACAACCCGCGTCACTCGAGTTATGACAGCTCGAGTTATGAGCACTCGGGTTATGACAACCCGAGTCATGAGCACTCGGGGTATGACAACTCCCGCCACTCTAGTTATGACAACTCCCGCCACTACAGTTATGACAACCCCCGCCCCTCGAGGTATGACAACCCCCGCCACTCGAGTTATGAACCGCCCGTATCACCTGTTTATGAGAATTATGTACCTAATTTTACCACCGATCTACCACCACCACCTCCTCCTGAAACTCCAATCCAACCCAGATTTCCATCTGTACCACCATCAATACCTTTAGTGTCACCCATTGCTACCCGGAGAGACCTTGACCTTGATGCTGAGCTCGATGTCGTACCACAAAGAAATTTGGAAATAGGTGACGAATGGGAAGGGGATTGGAATTCTGATCACGAGTCAGAAGGTGATGGAGATTATTTACCTAAGGAAGACAAATTTCCGATTAGAGGTCGGACAGATAAGCATCTGTGCCCCACATTCAACGATACCACTGCTTTTGAAGAGGCAGACATCTCATTTTTTGGGCCGCGTGTCAGGTACAGTCAAGAGCTTGCTCCACAGCAGGTTTACACCAACATAGATGAACTTGTGAAGAAAATACATGAGGTCCATGTTCACGGCAACTGGGAGTGCCGAGAGGAAAAAAGGGACCGAAGAAGGTTGGTAATTGTTTGTAAAGACGGAGTGCATTGCCACTTTCGTCTATATGCAACCCCTGTGGGTAAGGGCGAGGCATGGATTATTAAGAAGTGTGAACCACCTCACACATGCAAGGCTCCGTCATCAAGTAAAGACCATGCAAATCTTATGGCTTCACTTATTGCCGATGTAATTGAGAATGACGTTAAGGATGACCCATCGATGAGCCTTAAGGAGGTCGGTAGAGCTGTCAGACGGGTTTACAAGCATGTCGTCCCAAAATACAACAGGTTGTGGAGAGGGCGTGAACTTGCGATTTGCCGAATGTTCGGTAGCTGACATGGATCATACAACTTGCTTGCACCATTGCTGCAGGCCATAGCAAGTACAAATCCCGACACTGTCTTTGAATGTTGGAATATAGGCTTACGGGATGTCGAGAACGCGTTGCAATTCAAGGCCATAGCATGGGCATTCGGTCCATGTATTCAAGCTGTGCCATACATTAGACCGGTCATCAATGTAGATGCATGCTTCCTGTCTGGCCGTTACGACGGGAGACTGCTGATCGCATGTGCATATGATGCTGAAAACCAGTTGTTGCCTTTGGCCTTTGCAATTGTTGAGAAGGAGGACGGGGAAAACTGGGAATTTTTTATGAGGTTCGTAAGAAGACAAGTGGTTGGCGATCGGTTCTTTTGTGTCATATCAGACCAGCACAAAGGAATCAAATATGTTTTTGATCGCCCTGATTTTGGGTGGTCGATAGCGAACGGCGATTGTGTGCACAGGCTGTGTATGCAACATGTTACAGAAAACCTACACAAGAACTGCGGATCTGGAAAATGGGTTGCAGATACATTCAGAATTGATTGCAAGAAGAAGAAGCCGAGAAGGGTGGAAGAGGTGTTCAAAGATTTTGCCAAGGTATGTATATATGAATTATTTGTTGACTTATATATGAATTATTTGTTGACTTATATTCTGACTTATATATGAATTATTTAATCAAACGTTTTATTTGCAGTACTGTCCAAAGGCAAATTTGTACTTACTCAAGGTGGGAAAAAATAATCCCGCCGATCTGGCTGAGCCACCCGCATATGAGAAGATATTGCAAGCCCGTGATGGAGGTTTCCGATGGGGAATTATGACCATAAATGGGTCTGAGTCCTTAAATGTTGTTTTCAAGCAGAGCCGGCAGTTGCCCGTGGCAGCAATTGTGGAGGACACCTTCTACAAGTTAAATGCATGGTTTGTTGCACGGCATGCTAAAGCCCTCGAATTACTGTCAAGGTATGTATATTTTTATTCAGAGATTTTGCCATGGTATGTATATTTTTATTTGTTGACTTATATTTTCTGAATTACTGTCCAGGAATCAAACGTTTTCAACAAGGGTGGAGGGAAAACTAAGGAAACATAGGGAGAAAGGTGCAGCTATGAGAGTTGTCCCGTACGGGGATAACCAAATAGAATTCGAAGTGCACTGTCCAGATGAGTTTGCTCCAACCGGCCGTAGACCGGATGGGACTATGGAGTTTGTGAAAATGATGTTCAAGTATGTTGTTATTTTTGCACCTGACAATACTGTAACATGCACTTGCCAAGGAATCCAGTTGGCCCACATACCTTGTTCTCATGTTATGGCGGTGTGCCAAGAGAGAAACTTCTCTGATGATGATTATGTCGCTGACATGTACCGGACCGATTACCTTGCGAGTACTTGGGGTGCATCTTTTCATCCTTATCCCAACCAGTATCAGTTGTCGCCCTATGTTGGTGATAAAGTCTATCCCGCAAGCGGGTGGATCAGAAAAGGAAGAAGACTCCACAAGCGTCAAGTAATGACCATGGACGAGATGGAAGGTAGGCGAATGGGACATCAGGCCCGCCGTTCAACAACTGACAGGCAGCGAGCACGTACGGTTAATTTTATTTATTTACTTATATTTTATTTGTTTACTTATATTTTATTTTGATTTTATTTCAACTGGAATACAATGCAGATGCCATTAACGAAGCCAACGAAAGAGAAAATGCTAGAGTTGTTGCTGAGGCTACCGGTAGTAGCCACCGCAGTCATGAAAGCTCAGGAACCGGTAGTAGCCATGGAGAGACATCCGGTAGTGCCGCACAACCAGCTGAACCCAGACCCAGACGTCGTATTTTGAGTTTGTTCGGCCGTCGTCGCTGATTACCAAGTTTTGTTAAATTATGTTATGAACTATTTTAGATGTATATTGTGAACTATTCTAATTGGTAGTTTGTGAACTACGCAATGGATTATTTGCCTCGATTATTTTATATGCTTCATTTTTGTTATTTTTATTACTTAATTACGTATACAAAAACTAACAACATAAAATATAAACAAACACAAAACTAATGAAATAAAGTCTACGACATAAATTCCTAAAAATTCTACAACATAAATTCCTAAAAAATCTACTTCTTACAACGAGCCTTGAAAGTGCATGGCACAAAGTCATCATCAGAGTTTGCCTGATCTGGATCAGTCACAGCAGACGAAGTGGTACCCTTACCAGTACACGGAACAAACTTATCGTCCGATGCTGAAGGCTCTGGATCAACTTTCTTCTTTTTCAAACCAAAGCCGTAGGGGTTTTCCACAAAGTCATCGTCTGAAATTTCATACAGAATATGTCGTCTCTTCCATTCCTCCAGCTTACATGTCTCACAAATAAAAAAAAACACGACATATTTGACACTTGTACTTTTTTCCCTTAATTTTACTTCGATCACTAATTGACCCTCCTCTCGCTACGCCACGATCTCGGTTGCTCTCTTTCTTACCTCCACTGTTACTGTCCATACCTCAAAATCGCCTCTCTTTCTCTCATTCGGTTCTGGAAATTTTTTGGATTGGAGGAATGAATACTGTGCTCATTTGGAGAGAGAAAAACCCCTTTTATAGGGGTTTTATAGACGACCGTCCAGCTGCTGGGAGGTCAGATCATGGTAATGGACCGCCCAGTGGCTGGGCGGTCAGGTGGGGAAAAGGACAGCCCAGCCCACGGGCGGTTGGGGTAGAAATAAAAATAACTTTGGGGTGGGAGCAGATTTGATAATTTGTTTTTTTGGGGGTTTTAATAAAAATATCGGCTCCATATATATCAAGTGATAAACTGAATTCATTAACACAAAATAGAATGATTCCCGCCATGTAATTGCTTGGTTTCTTCCACAAAGACTGAGGAGTTCACATGGTTTGTGGTGCACCACGCGTGCTGGCACACAGATAGATGGATTTTGAAGAAGAACTTTTGAAAATTTGTGCAACGTGAATGTAAAGGATCTAAATCTGCTGCTATTTTTGTACATGAACAATAATTTTGCTATCTTTTTTTTTCAAATTCAGCTATTAAACAGTTTCGAGATACGTGCATAGAACAGTTCTCGAAAAAAATTGTTTCAAGATTTGTTCTCGAAAAAAATTGAACAGTTTGATTCGGAAAAGGAGAGATAGCAGGTTACTGTTCACGAAAAGAGAATAGTAGCAGATTTCATTCCAAATTTAAAACGATCCAAATGTCCCAAGCTGCGCAATGTACACCCAATCTATCAATTGTATATCACTAAATCATGAAATTTTCTAGATTATAAATTCAATGAATTAGGGAGAGAAAACGCTGTAGATCTGCTTTTCTCATAGATTGCTTGAAAAAAAAAAAAAAACTTTTATGAGTCTGTGGTAACTCAATTTAGAGATTACACATGTCTAATTGCCTTCTTTTTTTAGAGTCTTGATATGGTATTTCACTTTTGGATTTTCTTCTAATGTTCTTCACCACAATATTTATTGATTTTTTACATCAGAAATCATTCCATTGATTTGATAAAAAAGATAAAATAGTCAAACTACAGAACAAATTCTCTTCAAATTAATTGTTCATATTATTTAGTTAAATATTACAAATAAGTAACTATTAATTAGGCGAAATATAGTGGGATGGACGGCTTATGTTTTCTCAACGCTTTTCACTTTTAAAAACTTTTTTCTCAACGCTTTTCACTTTTGTATTTACTATTTACTACGCCCTGTTCGGCGCACTAAGGGGAACGGGAATGGGCCTGGATTAACATCAAATTTTTGAACTGACTTTTACTATGCTCATGGGAAAAAAAAAATTCACTCTGAGTGAATTTTTTTTTCTTACGACAACAGTATTGTGCCGAACAGGACCTACATGGAAAGGTTGTAAATTAAATTTCCGTGGGAGAAAAAGTGGAATCAATCTGAGCTGTTAGATTAGTAAAAGTTCGATAAATGCCCATCAAGTATATGTATCAGCAGTTTCAATTTTTCTTTTTAAGAAGAAAATGATTTCAGAGGTACAAAAGTACAAAATTAAGCTAGAGTTTGTCTTTGAAAAAACTTAAGAAAAATATCATTCATTTTATTGCACACTTGATAGGATATACTCAAAGTCATTGATCCTGCCGACGTCTCCTTTTATCTTGGACTTCGCATCTGTTGGGTTTTAAAAAAAAGTCATTCAAACCAAGAAACGTTTTGGGATATGTTAATTTAATTAATTAACCAACTACGAAACAATATCATAAAAAAAATGTGTTAATGTATATAGATATGTAGTTAATTAGCGTGGGAGAACTCTATGCTACAAAAATGTGTTCAGTATAGAACATGGTTATTCACCCATAAGCTGGCTAGATTAAATCTCACAATTGTTATGAATTTGTATGTATTTTGGTTATATTACATTAAACATTGCAATTGTTTTTCATCTCATTAGAAAAATATTACTTTAAATCAATATTCTTAATAACGATTATTGCATCATCGCGGAAAAAACTAAATAAAAAGCTTTCTCTATAGCGTAGCTATAGCGAAGCTATCCTACATAGCTTTTTTTATTTAAAAAATTATGTTTTATATTTCTACTAATTATCAACATTATCTAAAGTCTCATATAACGATAAGTAATGCAAAATTGATTAAGAAATTAGAATATTCATATTGAATCAGTACAAAGTCCAAATTGCTATAGCGCGTAGTGTGTAGCGCAAATAACGGACCGCTATTATCGCTATAGCGGTCATAGCTGAAATAGCGCCCTTTTATCCCATAACTTAGCATTTAAGGTCCGAAAACGCTATAGCGTCGTTATTACGTCGCTATAGCTCACTATTTAGAACATTGCTTTAAACATTGGTGTTTGATATTAACATTTTTCTTTTTAAATGTTCTGCCCTATTTATGGTGCTAGATGTGACAAATTAAGTCAATGGTTCTAATTGCCTGCGATTTTTTCAAATAAAACTTATTAACTAGCTTATTGCATAAGAAAAGGAAGATTATTTCTCCATCCAACAACTATGTTTGTTAAGTCATTTTCTATTCTTGTTTAGTACCAATGAGTAGCTTGCTTGTAGGGGTGGCAACGAGATGGTTCGGTCCGAGCTAGGTCCTAGCTCAGCTTGTTAATTTTGGATCGAGCTACAACCGAGTGAGCTAGACCTAGAGCATCTGAGCTAAAACCTTTGTTTGAAATCGTGACAAGCCAGTCCGAGCTAGCTCGCGAGCTGATGAGCTGACTCACTGGGTTTGGATGGATCTTGTTTTAAGAAAAATTTTCTTTTTACAAACTTTTTGAATCGAGTTGAACCGAGTTGAACTGATCTAAGACAGTATAAAATGCACACAAATTCATACAAATTCACAAATTGATGCCTAATCGAGCTAGCTCGCGAGTTGACGAGCAAGCTAGGCCCCAACTTGAACTCGTTAATTCTGGACCAAGCTAGTGGCGAACTGGCTCGTTAACAGCTCGGTCTAGTAATGAGCGACCTGTTAGCAAATGAGTCAGGTGCGAGTCACGATGGAGCCACGGGCTACGAGCTTTATTTGGCACCGCTATTTGCTTGCGATCTGAACTGGATTAAATCAACTGAAGTAAACAAATGAAGTAACCTCGAGATATGGGCATTGAGTTTGACTAATGATATAAATACAAATGAGCAGTTGGCAGTGCACGTGCTCCATGTATATCAAGTGATAAACTGAATTCATCAACACAAAATAGAATGATTCCCTCCATGTAAATGCTTGGTTTCTTCCACAAAGACTGAGGAGTTCACATCGTTTGTCGTGCACCACGCGTGCTGGCACACAGATAGATGGATTTTGAAGAAGAATTTTTGAAAATTTGTGCAACATGAATTTAAAACGATCCAAATGTCCCAAGCTGCGCAATGTACACCCAATCTATCAATTGTATATCACTAAAATTCAATGAATTAGGGAGAGAAGAAGCTGTAGATCTGCTTTCTCATAGATTGCTTGGAAAAAAAAAAATAGAATGATTCCCTCCATGTAAATGCTTGGTTTCTTCCACAAAGACTGAGGAGTTCACATCGTTTGTCGTGCACCACGCGTGCTGGCACACAGATAGATGGATTTTGAAGAAGAACTTTTGACAATTTGTGCAACATCAATTTAAATGATCTAAATCTGCCGCTATCTTTGTACATGAACAATAATCCTGCTATCTTTTTTTTTTCAAATTCAGCTATTAAACAGTTTCGACATGCATGCATAGAACAGTTCTCGAAAAAAATTGAACGGTTAGATTCGGAAAATGAGAGAGAGCAGGGTTACTGTTCACGAAAAGAGAATAGCAGCAGATTTGATTCCAAATTTAAAACGATCCAAATGTCCCAAGCTGCGCAATGTACACCCAATCTATCAATTGTATATCACTAACTAAATCATGAAATTTTCTATATTATAAATTCAATGAATTAGGGAGAGAAAAAACTGTAGATCTGCTTTCTCATAGATTGCTTGGAAAAAAAAAAAAGCTTTCATGAGTCTGTGGTAACTCAATTTAGAGATTGTACATGTCTAATTGCCTTCTTTTTTTAGAGTCTTGATATGGTATTTCACTTTTGGATTTTCTTCTAATGTTCTTCACCACAATATTTATTGATTTTTTACATCATAAATCATTCCATTGATTTGATAAAAAAGATAAATAGTCAAAATACAGAACAAATTCGCTTCAAATTAATTGTTCCTATTAAGCTTATTACTATATAAGTAAATATACAAAAGCAAAGAAGAGTGAGGCTATGGTGCTATGCATAGCACGGATGGGGTCCGTGCTACGGCTCAAAATTTGACTTTTCAAAATCGTAACGGTCGATCCGAACCGTTCAACATGATTATAAAATGAATATGTACTTGCAAACCAAATTTTACATTTTTCCGAATTTTTTTACTATTTTTTTAGATATGCTGTTTTTGGATGGTCCACAATGTTCAAATCAAGTGATTTTCGAAAAAATAGTAAAAAAATTTGGAAAAATGTAAAATTGGTGTGAAATCTTGTTTTTGGTTTGTGGAGATAAGCCATCTGAAAACATTTGTGTGAAATCTTGTAATTGGTGCACTTCCTTAATGGATATGTGCTGATTCCTATTGTAAGTGAATAGGATCGGATATTTTGATTGCAAAAGACCTATGCCCTAATCATGTCTCCAAAATTGAATTGATTCCCCGTTTCCCAATATCCTTCTCGAAAAGCATTTACCGAACTGTATCAAGGGTAATAATATGTTATTGTTAAAGAATGCGCAATTCGGTAATCTAGCAAGAGAGTTGGTAGATATTTGCACATAAAGAGATTACCAAAGCCTTCTTTCCGGCTTCACCCATTGTCAGTACCATTTTATTAAAAGTGCCTCATTGAAAGCTTTTATGTATGTGCCTTTAGAAACGTTATAGACATGCATGCATGTTTTTCATCAGATGTCTTATGCGTTTCAGAAATGTTTCATGAACAAATTCCGAGGTTCTGTGAGTTTTAAGGAGCGCACGGCTGAGGCGCATGAATGTTTTCCATCACTGGTCCTCTCCTTCTCTCTCCCTCCTGATTTTACTTTTCTTCTTCCTTTTGATTTTGAAGAATGGACTGATCTGATTGGGATATTAATACCTAAAATACTTGATATTAATATTTACAATACTTGCATTACGAGGTATGAATACCTGCAATACTCGATATTAATACTTTCAGACATCATTCAGTATCATACGGAAAAAAAATTAAATTTTGATAGAATTTATTTGGTATAAACACTTGACACATGAACAGTTTACACTTGCATTATGAGGTATGGATACTTGCTTGATGATGTATGAATACTTTAAGCTGCCTCTCCTTTATGAAACATATGCCCCACAATCACGCATACAGAGCAAGCACAGGAAGATTGCACGGAGAAAATAACTCTAATGGAACAACTTTTTTATATTTAATTGAATGTAAAACTGATTTCTTGGGAGAAAACCATTCTAATTGAACAATTCTTTATATTTAGTAAAAGAAAATCACTCTAATTGACCCAAATACATTGATTTTTTTTTAATAACAGTAAGGATCGAAAATTATTGATTTAGTTAGGGTAAGAGGTGATCCAATCAATAGTTCAATCCTCTCTTGTTCACACCTATACATGGTCGGATAGAGATTTTGCTCTCTTATAACCTCCGTGCTATTTTCTTAGATTTCAAAATGAATTAGTTTTTGAGTTGGGATTTTGAAAACTTAATTAGGTGGACGGTAACAATTGTTTGGTTATCCCTTTTTGAATTTTTTTGTGTTGCAAGTCGTGTAAAGGTATGACAAAGAGTGAACTGAACCATTAATTCGGTCATCCTCTACTTGAACCGAATTAATAGTTCGATCATTACAATTTTTTTATAAAAAATATATAATGAATATATTTTCTGAAATTAATATTTAAATTTTTGGGTTGGGATTTTGAAAACTTAATTAGATGGACGGTAACAAAGTTTGGTTATCCCCTTTTCGAATTTTTGTGTGTTGCAAGTCGAGTAAAGGTATGACAAAGAGTGAACTGAACCATTAATTTGGTCATCCTCTACTTGAACCGAATCAATTGATCGATCATTACAATTTTTTTATAAAAAAATATATAATCAATATATTTTCTGACAAATTAATATTTAAATTTCTATAAAAAAATTTCTTATGAAATCCAACTACTCTTCAAGATCCACATGGTGCAGTTGGTGTGGAGACATCGGCGAACCCGCCCATGTGCTATATTAATTAATTAGGGAGACACTATATATCTGACATCCTGGATTGCAATAAAATTTAATGTACACCAATTTCAACGGAGTGTGTACATTAATTGCACCTAATTAATAGTTACTTATTTGTAATAGAGGAGGGATCCACTTACAACAAATTTGAGTTACAACAAAGTTACAACATTCATTTTTTTCATTTTCAAAGTCCAAATCGTCGATCCAAACCGTTCAACATGATCTCCACAATAAAATGTACTTGCAGATCAAATTTTACATTTTTTTGAATTTTTTTACTATTTATTAAGTATTTTACAAAAAATAGCCATACTTAGACCATTGAATTTTGTACCCATCTTAATAAATAGTAAAAAAATTCAAAAAAATGTAAAATTTGATCTGCAAGTACATTTTATTGTGGAGATCATGTTGAACGGTTTGGATCGACGATTTGGACTTTGAAAATGAAAAAAATGAATGTTGTAACTTTGTTGTAACTCAAATTTGTTGTAAGTGGATCCCTCCTCCTATTACAAATAAGTAACTATTAATTAGGCGATATATAGTGGGATGGACGGCTTATGTTTTTTGTTAAAAACTTTTTTCTCAACGCTTTTCACTTTTGTATTTACCATTCACTACATGGAAAAGTTCTAAATTAAGTTTCCGTGGGAGAAAAAGTGGAATCAATCAGAGCCATTAGATTAGTAAAAGTTTGATAAATGCCCGTCAAGATGTATCAGCAGTTTTAATTTTTCTTTTTATGAAGAAAACGATTTCAGAGGTACAAAAGTAAAAAATTAAGCTAGAGTTTGTCTTTGAAAATTAAAACTTAAGAAAAATATCTTCCTTTTTATTGCACACTTGATAGGATATACTCAAAGTCATTGATCCTGCCGATGTCTCCTTTTATCTTACACTTGATAGGCTAGAAATGAAACCCAACCGAAATCAGCAACACAGGAACTATCCAGGAGGTCAACCATCCTAGTACTATTCTTGTCAATTCGTGAGGGTTTCATTTTCATAAAGATGTTTTTTTATTACCGCTAGCTCGCCAAACCTATCACAAACCCTCATCATTTTTCCTGTCTTGAGACAGACTGTGTAGCATGAGAGAACTTTGTGCTTACAAATTTGTATTTGAACTTTTTTTATCAATATATTTGTTGCTGGCAATTGCCGTCAACCATCTCCAAAAAAATTGTGTTCAGTATAGAACATGGTTATTCACCCATAAGCTGGTTAGATTAAATCTCACAGTTGTTATGAATTTGTATGTATTACGGTTATATTACATTAAACATTAAACATTGGTGTTTGATATTAACATTTTTCTTTTTAAATGCGCTGCCCTATTTATGGGGCTAAATGTGACAAATTAAGTCAATGGTTCTAATTGCCTGTGCATTTTTCAAATAAAACTTATTAACTAGCTTATTGCATAAGAAGAGGAAGATTATTTCTCCATCCAACAACTATGTTTGTTAAGTCATTTTCGATTCTTGTTTAATTAGTACCCATGAGCAGCTTGCTTGCGATCTGAACTGGATTAAATCAAGTGAAGTAAACAAGTGAAGTAGCCTCGAGATATGGGCATTGAGTTTGACTAATGATTTAAATACAAATGAGCAGTTAGGCAGTGCCTTCTAGATTGCTTGAAAAAATAAGAAGCCTTCATGAGTCTGTGGTAACTCAATTTAGAGATTGCACATGTCTAATTGCCTTCTTTTTTTAGAGTCTTGATATGGATTCACTTTTGGATTTTCTTCTAATGTTCTTCACCACAATATTTATTGATTTTTTACATCAGAAATCATTCCATTGATTTGAATGAAAAGATAAAATAGTCAAAATACAGAACAAATTCTCTTCAAATTAATTGTTCCTATTAAGCTTATTACTAAATATACAAAAACAAAGAAAATAACTAATTTATTTTGTAAATACATAATAGTAAATATTGCTTCAAGTATTCATTATTATTTTTAATTTACTAAAGGTGAAAACCGTAGATTTTTTTTTTTTTTGGAAGTCTTGTTTAAACTGAAGTACAGGATAAAAACTGTCATAAATCCATAAGACGTTGAAAAGAGACGTATCATATGAAAGCATCATGCTTGATACATCTTCGGCTTATTTTAAAAGAAAATTCGAATAGGACAACACATTTATGGGCCTAAATGTGACAAAATCAATGGTTCTTTCTTGTGCATTTTTCAAATAGAACTTATTTAAGTTCTATTTTAATTCGTAAGAAGAGGAAGATTATTTCCCCATCCAACACCTCTATTTGTTAAGTCATTTTCTATTCTTAATTTGTACACTTGAGCAGCTGGCTCCAGATATGCAATCTGAGCTAGACTGAATCAACTTAACTAAACAAATAGAGTAGACCTCGAGACCTGGGCTTCTTGTTTTTTTTTTAAAATTTGTGCACTACGGATTTATAACGATCGAACGGTCTTGAGCCGCGGAGCACCCAGCTTTCAATTGTATATCACAAAATTGAGAACGGAGTAGGTCCGATGCTCATTGGACCTACTTTTAGGTTCAACGAATATGATAACCGTCAGATCTAAGTTAAGATTTGTGCGCACGAAAATTGAAACAAACACGCACGAAGTTCGAAGTTTAAAGCATTTCACACGAATCTTAAAGCAAATCGACGATGGTTAAACCCATCGAACCAGAGTAGGTCCGATGCCCATCGGACCTACTCTCAAGTGCACAAAATTATGAGATTTTCTAGTGTATATATTCAATGAATTTGGGGGAGAGAAAAAAGTGCTTTCTTAATTATTTATCCAGATGTACAAAATTATTTATCGTCATGTAAATGTAAATAGTTCATGTATTAAGAGTATTACAAGCATATGTGCGTACCTCGATTAATTTTACAAGAGCAGCCGAATAGTATTGAACATTGCTTTATTGCTTTCTAGTTCAATTTTATATTTTGAAAATAAAAATAGTTGTCACATGTTTCACCGTCGAAACAAAAATAATCTATCAAATTTTACAGATCATGTAATTGAAATGTTACAAACAAAAACAATATTTAAAAGAAACAAAACATAATTCATTGAAGTATTGATACATAAGATATCAAGTATTCATTCATACACGTTGAAGTATTCATACATAAGATATCAAGTATTCATTCATATACGTTGAAGTTTCCATACATAAGATATCAAGTATTCATACGTGGGAGGCGGAGGCAGAGAAGGAGAGGCGGAGGTAGGAGAGGTGGGCGGAGTCGAAGGCGGAAGGCGGAGGCGGATCGCGGAGGTGAGAGAGGGAGGAAGAGAGAGGAAATAAATAAAGGGAGAAAATCTGTTAATTAATTTGTAGGGACCACTAGATAGTTATATTTGATAATTATAGCTAGAAAATAAAAGTTAGTTAGTTGGATGAAGAAATGAGAGAAAGAAAGATGAGATATTATAATTACCCAATTATAAATCCCAGCTAGCTAGAGTTTGTTTTCTCATAAACTTGGAACTTTTTTCTAATGTCTTCCTAATTTATTGCACACTTGATAGGAAATACTCACATGTCCATTACGCGTCTCTTAAATCATCAATTAATGTTGTATCGGGCATCAAAAGTCATTGACCCAACAACCAACAAAATTATAATTTATAAATTATTTTATTCATTGTAGAACAAGCTTATTCACCCACAAGCTAGCAAGACTATTTTTTTTAGTAATGATATCGTTCCTCGTCACTTAGTCCCCTAATCGTCCCCATTTGACTATCAACGCGCATAATTATCAAACTCAAAGTACTCTCTCAAAATTGGAATTGGAATCGGTCACTTGATCGTGGAATCAGAGTTGGCTGAATTGTCGGAAATTCGGACTTTTTTGACAGAAGCTTTTTAATAACAAAAAAATTAATAGAAACATTAATTTATCATAAAATAATGTTAAGACAATAGTACACTCAAATAATATACTAATATAATATAATACAATAAAAATATATAAGTATTCATAATAAGTAATTAATTTTTACAGAAAATTAATTTCATATAGTATGATTGTACATAGTAATTCAATTTGTTCTTAAATTTTACATAATATGTAAATTGTCAGAGCATTTTATATTGTAATAGAAAAATAGTAACAGAATAATAGTAAAGATTGTCAATATAAAATAATGATTCTTAAATTTTTGTTGGTTAATTTTGTATAAACGGATAACTGTAACAAAATTTCCCTTTTCTTAATTGTGGTCTATACAAAATTAAAGGAGTTTGTCCAAATTTGTACCATTGCGTTAAATGTTTCCTTAGATAGTATAATCAATATTGAATGTTGCATTGAATGTTTACTATCGGTACGTTTAGATGAAACAAGGAATATATCAAGAATAGAGCTACCTCAAGATTAAGAATAGTAGCTAACTCAATATTTTGTTGGGTTAGTAAAATAGCGAGAAAACCCACAAAAGACAAACAAATAATAGTCCATATTTGCTAATCTAAACACACCCTATGTTATATACCTCCAGAATAGTTGTTTCCTAATTAATAATCTACCTCCACATGGTCCATAATAAATCATGTCTTATTTTCAAAACAAAGTAGTACAATACACATACACCTAGTCTGTTCAATATTTTATAATTATCTAAACTCTTTATTCTTCTTTCTGTATCAGCGACTCCCCCAAATCCTTTGGCGACTTCCCCAAATCCTTTGACTGCCATTGCAAAAATTCAAAATTACAATTAAAGTACTAAAACATTATACTTTTGCTCTAGAGGTAAGAGAATGAGTGAAAATTCGACCGATTATTTGATTTAACCCCTATTTTATTGATTTTCTGTATATAACTCGTCCAACCGAGTCAACTCGGGAAATATCGGATTGCCTACGGCTAATACCGTTCTTACTCGGCCTAGTCGATTCAAACTCGACCGATTTTCCAAACCATACTCTCTCGTACGGTCCCCTCTATCAGCAAGGAAAAAAAAAACACCAAAGTCCGATCTACGTTCTCAAATTTTCTCATCTTCTCCCAGATTTTCTACCCCGAGTCTCCCTCCTGATTTTACTTTTCTTCTTCCTTTTTTATTTTAAAGAATGGACTGATTTGACTGGGATATTAATACTTGTAAGTTGTAATACTTGATATTAATATTTGCAAATATCATCCAGTACTATATGGAATTTACACTTGCATTACGAGGTATGAATACATGCACGACGAGGTATGAATATTTGAACGACGAAGAACCCGAAAGTATTTCATCATGGATCTCATTTGAAAGAGAAAATTACGTAGAAAACGTTCATGGTTTTAAATTCACAAAATTCATCACAGATCGTCATAAATATTGACGAGATTAAACAGATAAAAAAACTCACCTCTAAAAACGTGCACCAAATGTAAATTTTTTCAAATATAGGGTCCCTCCAGATAGTTAACGTCTGGGGGGACGTTTAGGGGATTTTTTAGGGAGATTATTAGTTGCTCCCATTTTTTTTATATATTCCTAATTATTGCTTGTCAAATTAGAAATATATGACAGTTAAATATCAAATTCGTAATGAATTTGTCCGTATTACCGGTATTTTGAAACGTAGTGCTACAGGGACTAAAACCCCTTTAGAAAGCCGGTACAAAATAACTCAATCTCAGTTCTTACAATTTATTACAAAAAAAAAAACATTTGAACAATTAATTCATACTTTTCGATTTTGAAGTCTTCTAAATTTTAGATTTAGGATACTTTCTGTGCCCAAAATTTTAGGAGGAAATAATGCATACTTTTCGAATTTCGTGGTTGTTTCTTTTTCTATCTTTTCTGTGTCCAAAATTTTTATTGATAAGAAAATGGAAAAAAAATATTAAAAATGAAAAATGTTGTTCGGAAAATTTAAAAATAAAAAGACGGTCACGAATCACCATGGCACATCTCCACACCGTGAAAAAAACGAAAAAAAAAAAATATTTAAGTGACACGCCATGGCGTAATTTGGTTTTCTTTAAGCGTACAGGCTGAGGCCGAGAGAAGACTTTGACTTGTTATAATAATAATAGACTGAGCTTATCTTCAGCCGAACTTCACGACAATTTGTTCGCTATCTGTGCATGTATTATGTATATTATATATCTTATTGCCCACTTGTTTATATTAACCAATTTATTTTCCCAACATGTAAGTTGATCAAAAACTAAACCAAAATTTAATTTCTTTTACATGTCCCAACCAAATTATGACGTGCATTGAGCATGTGAAATTTTTAAGCGTCCAACTGGTTATCACAATACAATTTCTAAGTGGCCCATTCTTTTTCTTTTTTTTTTTCTTTTTTCTGACATTGATATGTACCATGGCGTCCTTGCGACCACCTTTCCATTTTTAAATTTTCCGAACATCATTTCTTATTTTTAATATTTTTTTTCCATTTTCTTATCAATAAAAATTTCGGCTTTCTGCGATGTCAAATTAATTAACTTCTGTAGTGGATATTATAATATTATAAGTTTTGTGAATCTCGAGAGAAGGACGGCAAAGTCTTATTATTGTTTGAGTTTTAGCATATGCTACTTTTCATTGGTATCATCATTGTAGGTAAACTGTATATATATTAGATAAAATCTTGGCGAGTAATTTTTTAAACGAGAGAAATTAATTATCATGATCCTTTGAAACATTTTAAGTTTGAGATATATGACAGAAATTAAAAAAAAAAAAAAAAAAAAAGGAGAGACGAATATGGTCTCCCCCAGTTAAGGCCTCCCAGTGATGCTAACGTGCTACCGGTCAGAAGTTAAATTAAATAACTATAACACATTATTGACCTTCAGACCCCTACCATGCATAAAATAATATTCATCCATGATCGATACAACATGCTGTAAGTTCAATAAATAGAGCACGCTATTGCTTTTCGGACTCCAAATCTCCCCCCAACAATCAATCTATCTATCCACCTTTGCCATAGATTAAGAGCAATTCAAGCTAAACGTGATAGTAATGGCCACTACATCCTCCCAAAGCAAAACATGTGAAAGTGAAACGGTGCCCAAACGCCCAGTTATGCCTCTTGATATTTTTTCTGCAGCAATGAAAGGCGACAGCGATGTGTTAATAGAACGTCTTGGATTACAGACGAAAAAACAAACAGAAATCCAAGTAATATTTCGCAAACTATTTCTTGCATATATTTGTAATCTACATATCTTACTAGGGAATTCCGAGAACCAACCTTTGATCTAATGGTAAAGGCAATGTTTTCCATGTGAGAGGTCGCAGGTTCGAAACCCGGAAGAGGCAATCATTTGTACATACTAATTAGTCGTGGCGTAATAGTAAAACATGTTACATTTAGTTTTCATTTTATATACTATTACTTTTTTTTATATAGGAAAACGGAGATTCAAACCACGAGTCTACAAAGGATTTCCCATTCGATTCCGAACTCATGCCTCTCACACAAAGAACGTCACCTTTTACCATTAAATTAAATGTTAGTTATTGTAATATTATTGTTATTATTGTTGTCGTAGTTGTTGTTACAATTATCATGATTATTTTTGGCATTAACATTGCTATTCTTCTTATTGTTATTTTCAAAATTTATCAAGAAACTTCTAGTGTGCATCTAAAATATATAAATACATCTTTTCTGAATATATATAGATCTGACTAATTAATAAACTTGTAGTGCATGGTCATTTGATACTAATTATTGAAAATTTCCCTTCTGCTTTAACAATCACCGACTATTACTCTAGATTTATGCTAAGGTATAATGTACATAAAATTAACTTGTAGGTATTTTTTAGATAAATCCAGGTAATATTTCAGCAAACTATTTCTTGCTTATATTTGTAATCTACATATCTAAACAGGGAATCCCACAGGGACGACACATGCCTGCATCGTGACATAATAGTAAAACATATTACATTTAGTTTTTATTTTATTTATAATATTACTTTTTTCTATAGGAAGACGCAGATTCAGACCATGAGTCTACAAAGGATCTCCCATTCGGTTCCAAACTCATGCCTCTCACACAAAGAACAACACCTTTTACTACTAAATCAAATGTTAGTTATTGTAACATTATTGTTATTATTGTTGTCGTAGTTGTTGTTACAATTATCATGATTATTTTTGGCATTAACATTGCTATTCTTCTTATTGCTATTTTCAAAATTTATCAAAAAACTTCTAGTGTGCATCTAAAATATATAAATACATCTTTTCTGAATATATATAGATCTGGCTAATTAATAAACTTGTAGTGCATGGTCATTTGATACTAATTATTGAAAATTTGCCTTCTACTTTAACAATCACCGACTACTCTAGATTTATGCTAAGGTATATGTACATAAAATTAACTTGTAGGTATTTTTAAGATAAATCCAGGTAATATTTCAGCAAACTATTTCTTGCTTATATTTGTAATCGACATATCTAAACAGGGAACCACAGGGACGACATATGCCTACGTCGTGACATAATAGTAAAACATGTTACATTTAGTTTTCATTTTATTTACAATATTACTTTTCTTTTTATAGGAAGACGGAGATTTAGACCACAAGTCTACAAAGGATCTCCCATTCGGTCCCGAACTCATGCCTCTCACACAAAGAACGTCATTTTTTGCTACTAAATCAAATGTTAGTTATTATAATATTATTGTTATTATTGTTGTCGTAGTTATTGTTACAATTATCATGATTATTATTGGCATTAACATTGCTATTTTTCTTATCGTTATTTTAAAATTTACCAAAAAATTAACTTCAAGTGTATAAATATATAAATACATCTTTTCTGAATATAGGTCTGACTAATTTTTATTGTGCCAATCAAGAATACACAAATTTGTAATAATGCATCACAAACACTAATTTAAAAATAAATATTTGACAAAAAATTTAATTTCAACACCAATAACCATTGCTTGGAAAATCAGACGAATTCGGAATGGTATCTGTCAGGTCCGAGTAGATATTTACCGAGTTTCTCGCGCTAGCATTTTTTCCACCAAAAATCAGTTGAACCGGATTTACTCGGCCGATTCAACCGATTTTGGGACTCTTCTCTCTCAGCCATTTCCGTTCTTCGCGATTTCTTTCTTTTTCTCCATTCGATTTTTCGTTGAGCTGTGTTGGGGAAGAAAGTTCCCCTTACTCTATTTAGACTAGGTGTATGCATTATTTTTTCACCAGAGGATCTTTCAGTCTTCAATCATTTAGACAAGGTGTACGCATTATTAAAGAAAATTGTAGAAGGGTTTTTATGGGCCGGATTCATATAAGAATATACAGGAAAGATGAGACCAACAATTATCCCAATTAATAAGAGTTGCTCCAAAGTTTCCATTGGAACCATCCATTTTCATAAGTTTTTGCATTTTTTCTTTTGTTTTTTAATTGTTTTCTCATATTTTCTACCACCTTCTTGTTTCTTTTTCTTTCTTTATTTTTCTTCTATATATAGAGAGAGGGGCTAATATACAAATGTTTGTTCCTAGTCTCCGGAACAAACGGTTCGGTTCTCTGATTTTCAAAGTCCAAACAATTGATCCAAACCGTTAGATATACAATCTATATTAAAATGTGCTTGCAGACCAAATTTTACATTTTTTGGAATTTTTTACTATTTATTAAGATAGTTTGAAAATCGCTGTTTTTCAATTGTGCAGAAGTTTAATAAATCAGCGATTTTCAAACCATCTCAATAAATAGTAAAAAAATTCCAAAAAATGTAAAATTTGGTCTCCAAGCACATTTAATGTAGATTGAATGTCTAATGGTTTGGACTTTGAAAATCAGATAACCGAACAATTTGTTCCGGAGGCTAGGAACAAACGTTTGTATATTAGCCACTATATATATATATATATAGAGAGAGAGAGAGAGAGAGTGGCTAAGGTCAAAGTGGTATGACCAAGGCCTTGGTGCTACCAATTAGTTTTTGCAATTTTAAAGTTCAAATAGTCGATTCAAACCGTTAGATGTTCAATCTATATTAAAATATGCTTGGAGACCAAATTTTACATTTTTTGGAATTTTTTTACTATTTTTTAAGCCACTTTGAAAATGGCAGATTCGGGTGAACAGTAAAAACAGTGCAACCAAATTCTGGACCATGTGATCAGCAATTTTCAAAGTGGCTTAAAAAATAGTAAAAAAATTCCAAAAAATATAAAATTTGGTCTCCAAGCAGATTTTAATATAGAGATCACATCTAACGGTTTAGATCGACCGTTTGGACTTTGAAAATCCAAAAACTAATTGGTAGCACCAAAGGCCTTGGTCATACCACTTTGATCTTAGCCTCTCTCTCTCTCTCTATATATATATATATATATAGAGTGATGCTACGGTGCTTTGGGAAGTAAAGAGGGTGTTTACTTCCAGCTCATATCTCCATTTTCAAAGTTCAAAAAGTCGATCCGAATTTCTCAACATAATCTTTCTATTGATATGTGCATGGAAACCAAATTATACATTTTTTGGAACTTTTTTACTATTTGTTTAGAATTTTTGAAAATCACAGTTTTTCATTAAATAAAAAATAATAAAAAAAATTCAAAAAACACTGATTTTCCACTCTCTCTCTCTCTCTCTCTATATATATATATTTAGGGATCAACGGTATCTCTCTGTCTATGTTAAGATGTGTCTTGGATGAAATGGACGTCTCCAATTTTTACATATTTGTGTGAAGTAATTTTAATTCTTTTCCGCATAGAGATTTTGAAAATTAAAAACTAATGAATAATTTTACTAGTAAAAGAAGTACACTATATGAAAACAATAATAATTTTTTGTTTGGCTATACAATAGAATGACGATGAGGTGATCAGCTAGCTTCACAAAATTTATCGCATTAAAATAAGTATTTTATTTTTTTCTTACAAAACAAGTTTCTACCAAAAAAAGTTTAAGTTTCCGAATCAATTTGGCCAATTCTTACCGATTCATCCTATTCTGATTTTCAAAAGCCATGCCAATAACTATTTGCTAATGCATATACATGTCAAAAAATCATGATTTTAAGTTTATTTTGTTTAAATTCACCATGACAGCAATAACAATTTTCATTTGAAGACATGCGGTGGAGCTTATCTACCAGATTCTTTCATCTTTCACAGAAACACTCAAATTTCATAATACGACCACATTCTTACAAAATACCTTCTTAATATTGATTGTAGTGACCTAATTAAAATTAGTGGAAAGATGTGAGTAAACTGAAAGCTTCTTCTATCGTCCAATTTTGATCTGATATTAACTATTATGATCCGAAATGGCTGTCCAGTATTATGGAACTTTAGAAGGACTAACTTTTGATGGTACAAGATAAATAATAGATTGTGTTTTAGATAGGATTAAATGATTTTAATGCTTCTTAAGGGGAGCTAAGATCATAAAATATGATATATCTTCTAAATTAAAAATAAGGACAAAATAAGGATTATATATCTGTGAGATGTGTCCTTATTCGTTAATTAGTTACCTCCTCTATCTTATCTTCTCAATCTAAAAATATGATATATTTCAAATATGTTTAATTTTGATGTTTTACTGATATTTTAATTACACTGTGTAATCAGGTGACCATAAAAGAAGACTCTCATTCTGCTCCAGAAAAAATAAGGACAGAAAACCAGACTGTCCGATACGAGCTCCAAAGTGCAACCCGATTTGGAGACACTATTCTTCACCTACTTGTTACTAAGATGCACAATGAGCTTGCTTGCAAGGTTTTTGAAAGAGATCCGACCCTGTTGAAAACGCAAAACAAGATGTTAGAAACACCCCTACATTGTGCTGCCGAGGTTGGAAACGAGGAGGTCATCCAGATGCTCATTCGAATGGAACCTTATGTTGTCAAGGACGCGCTACAAGTAACAAATGAAAACGGAGACACCGCCTTGCATGTTGCTGTCAGATACAATTTTGCAGATATCAGTCGCAACCTGACGGAGGTGGATTCAGAAGTTGCGTATAATGTCAACAAAGAGATGTTCTCTCCATTTCACATAGCTATAAATGAAAAACATAATTTCATAGCAGAGCAAATGTTATGTGTTGACCCTATTCTTGCGTGCGCCAAACTCACAGATGGAATGTTTCCAGTTTATTTAGCCGCACGCAAGGGAAACTGGAATATGGTATTGTATTTCATGAAACATTTCCCTGATTGTGCAGAGTTGGTGGATTCTCATCGAAGAAATCTTTGTCACTTTGTTGCCGAAGAGGTCGACGATGATCATTTACTTCGTCAATTATTAATTCTTGATCAAGATATGATAACAAGAATGAATAATGCAACCGATTATGAAGGAAATACACCATTGCACATTGCAGCAATGAAGGGACATAGGCGGACTATGAAATCTATATGGGAAAACATGGCGAATTGCAATGCAGAAACTGTCACAAACAATCGAGGCTTAAAACCATACCAAGTTTCCATGAACCAATTATATGAAAAACATAGTAAGGTATGTCAAAATTAACAAAGGCATTGAGACGTTACTAATTCTTGTTAATTTTACTTAACTCGTGTGTTGCTATCAAATACTGAACTACCATGCAAGCAAAACACACTGCCAATTAGGTGATACATAATAGCTTCATTGTCAACACAATTGCGATTGAATGCTTGTAGTATAGAGAAAGTGTAGATATACTTTTGATATGAGGCATAAAGAACAATCGATATATATTTTGGGATAAATTATTCTGAGAATTGTGGGACCAAAATAATAAAGTCCAAATATGAATTTTACTATAGAACCCCATTTTTTACAATTTTTTTTTCATTTGATCTCAACCTTTCAATTAACCAAGGTCAATAAATAAAATTTAGATATTATTTTTTGGTTTTACTGGTAGCAAATCTAGTAGATTTAATTGTGATAATTGAGAGTTAGACATGTGTGAAATCTAGTAACTAGTCCATATTTTCTTTACTTTTCTAAATATTAGAGTTGTTAATTTAATGCCCACAACAATAAATTTTATAATAAATTACAATTGTGCTATGAATTTAATTGTTTTGGATCTTCTAATGTTTTTTGGTGTATTAGAGTATCACTCAATACAACAAAACTGTTAGCTACTAACTGTTATTAATTAGTTAAATTTTGCAAGAATGAAAGCTAAAAAATTAATTAAAATGTGACACCTTTTTAATCATTAATTCTTCATTAGAACTGTTGGTACTAGTAATTAAGTGCTCAATTGGTTATTAAAATTATAACAGGTTCCTTGGCGGATATATTCAAGAATTCGTGACCACGAGCTAACTAATGGTGAGAAATTTTCTGAAGAGTGGTTTACGGATGTCATGCCACCACAACCACCACCACCATCCTTGGAAAATAAATGGGAGAGAACTCAAGTCATTGGACTGGGCTCCGTATTGATCACAACTGTGACATTTGTTGCTGCTTTCACAATCCCCGGAGGTTATAACCAAGACGACGGTACACCAGTTCTAGGGAGGAGATATATGTTCTGGGCATTTATTCTAGCAAACGCCTTGGCCTTCATACAAGGATTCTTAAGCTTATTTGCACTTCTTATTAATGTTGTGCCACGTGTACTTATCGACACCTTACAATTTGCAACAACTACTTTTCTGTTGGCTGCAAGTAGTATGGTTGTGGCATTTGGATTGGGGTTGTATGTGACGCTTGCTCCAGTTTGTTTGCCAATCGCCATCATCCTCCTTGTTATCACTCTTTTTATAGGGTCACCTGTCCTGATTTATGTTTTTGTACTACGGGGAGAAAAATATTTGACAATCGTTACAGATTTTCTTACTAATATTAGGAGTATAGTGGGAATTTATGCGGTGTCTATCCTGTTCATTTTCTGCCTGGCCTTACTGAGCCTTTAATTTCCATTATCATTTTCTTACTTCTTTATGTTCTTTTATTTATGACATAAAAGGAACATTTTTTCTATGTACTTAGTTTGTTAGACTTTCTTGTAATGGATGTTTCTTTCTTTAATGATTTTTTTCCTGAACGGGCAGACGCTTTTGTTAATTTACATTAGAATTTCTTTTTGGGGAAGTAAGACATTGGAAAATTCAATAGTCTGGTTAGTTTTTAGTTATCACCAATATGTAATTGCTAGCGCTCAAGGGTGACAGGCCTAGATCACAATTGTGGGGTTTTCAAGTTCAAGGTGTCTCTATATGTGGCCCATGTTATCTGGCTAGTAATCGTGATATATAGTAGAACTATAACATATAAAGCATATATATTGTGAAATGGATATGTTAATATGTTTGAAAGAGGTATATATCTATCCATTCCATTATTAAGCACGTTGATGTTCCTATCCATTAACAGCTGAAAGATAAAAATTTGAATTTAATATAAGCCCTCCAACCAAATAACCTATCATCTTTTGATTAAATACATCATTTTTACATGTAGAAGCCTAAATTTAATTAAAAATGTATTCGCTACACGTAATATCGTATACCTATCATTTTCCGTATAATTGTTTCATTGATTGACACTAGTACTGGTCCGACTAATCTATCCATCATCTGCTGTTTAATTAATCTAGCGCTTAGCACAACTGATCTAATATTTTTTTTTATATAGTCAAATTATCTACTATTGTTTATTTAATTCGTTACTAATTATATATTGTGCTCTTTTTGCGGAATGCAATTCGGCAATTCCATCTGTTATTATGTTTTCAATAAATATGTGTATTAAACATAGTGATTACATTTCTTTCAATTTATTAATACTAATTATTAATGTAATGATGGCCATTCTTTCGATTACGAAATAAGTCATAGTAATATTACTATGATTCTTTTGAATTATTCTCAAATAAGTCGCAGCTGTACAATTTATGGTTCCTTAGGGAGCGAAATTTTTTGCCACCTAATTACACATTCGCCTCCTGCTCATTCATCTCCTCCGTTCTCACAAACAAACACATAAATTCTTTTCTTTTTTTTTCATACATGGCCAGAAGAGTTAAATTCAAACTAAACTGTCACATCCCAAATATAAGTATAACAACCTGCCACATATATTTATTAAGACATATTCATAAAGCAGTGGATCTTTTATATGCATTATCAACAACACCATTACATATTAACCACACAATAGTGGATGCACAGAACCAGACATCAGGAACGGTAAAAAATATACATCAGAAACAGACCTTCATGCGATACTGACCTAGGTGTTACTGATAATACTACTAATCAGGAACGGACATATAGCTGATCTTGATTCTATTATCAAGAATGGTCGTGTACTTTTAGCCGTTATTGATTGAGACAATCAAGTTGAAGTAAGACATTGCAAAATTAAAAATGTCTGGTTATCAGTTTTTGAGTAAAGTTGAAGGTCAAGCCACCCAACTATTTAATACTCTTGTTATTACAACAAAGAATTTTCTCCATCTTAGTTTCAAACCCATAACCTCTCACATAAAGACCATATGCCTTTGCTACTAGATTAAAGGCTAGTTCTTAAGTCTAGTTATCAGTTACCACCAATATGTAAGTGCTAGGTCCCAAAGCTGACAGACAGTTGTACTTAATTTTGGACCTTTTAAGTTCAAGGTGTCTACACAGCCCCGGCCCTGACCTAGGGTAGCCAGGGCGATGGACCCGGGCCCCAAAATCCAACAGGGCCCCTTAAAAAAAAAATTGTATATGTTAAAAACGACAAACAAATTAAAGTCAACAATTTAATTAATAGGGCCAAAAATAAAACTCCGTTTCTTGAAACGACAAACGAAGCAAGAAAAAAATTAATAAATCTAATTCCGCCTGCTGCCGTTTCTTCTCTGTAAATCAACAAATGAGGGAAGAAATAAATTAAGAAACCTAGCTCTCCTCACAAGTCACGATCTCGTTCTGCTATAGCGAGTGCGAGGCGGAGACGGAAGCAGCGTTTGGTTAGGGCGAGACCGACGCATCGACGTAGCCTCTGGATTGGACTGCCGGCGACTTAGCACTACGTCTGCCTAATTACCTAGGTTCTATCCTTCTATTATACTTTGTTTTATTTTTAATTTAAAACAATGTTTCTTAAAAACATATATCTTGGTAGCGAAAAAAGAAACAGAAAAAGTTAGGGAGAAGAAAAACTAAAATATCAGAAAAGTTCTATTCAAAAGCTTTGGTAGAAAATTAAACCACAAAATGAGTTTTTGGAAAACTAAGTTGAAAGTGAGGTGTACGAAGAACCAAGAAATATATCTGAAAACCAAAATGAGGTCATGAAGATGAGGTAAATCAAGAAACAACAAATATGTCTGAAAATGAAAATGAGATAAATAAAGAAATAACAAATGTGCTTGAAAATAATACTAGTGAAAATAATGAAGAAATTAATCATGTGTCTGAGTGCTTAGATTATTCGTTATCTATACATATATATGATCCTAGAGTGTGGGATGGTTTAGATTCAAAACTGAGAGATTTGCTTGTTGAGAATGGTTCTATTAGAGATCATAATATTAATTTTTCTAAAGATAAATATAATAGGGGGTTCTCCACATATATAAAGGGTCCAAATTTTCCTCCCGCCCCAGACCCCAAAATCTTCAGGACCGGCCCTGTGTCTACATGGCCCATGTTACCTGCTAGTAATCGTGATATATAGTAAATAAGACCATTTATTATGAATTAACTTAATGTAGCGGGTTTTGATCGAATGCCATCATTTCTCGTGAATAGCATATTAATTCATTGATGTACTCTTCCGTACAAATTGTTTCATTGTTTGACACTGGCTTGACTTATCTTATAGTATTTGATTTAATTATTTATTAATTATTGTTTTTTTTTTTTTGGAATGCAATGTTATATAATGAACTTGTAAAATACTAATTTTTACTTTTTTTAGATTTGTTTTTATTATTTTTTTATGAATTATGAAATATTGCAAAAAATGACCTAAAATATTTACAATTTTCTTTTATTTTCAAGTTATTTTTTGTCATCTTTCATAAATCAGAAAAAATAGTAGGAAATTTAAAAATAGTAAAAATTTGTATTTTTTACATTTTCATTATATAACTAATTTACTGAATTACTTGGATCGAAGTTTGAAATTTATACGATAGTTTTTGAAGCCGTAGCACGGAAGACCTTATACTATCCATAGCAACTAAGCCTTACTCTTTTTGAATTATTCTCAAATAAGTGTTACGATTCCTTTAAAGAGCAAAAATAATTTGCCACATAAATACACCTTCGCCTCCCGCTCCATCATCTCCTTCCATATTTTTTTTTTCATACAAATATAAATCTAGTCCATATTAATCTTCTCCTCCGGTATTAAATTTTTCACAAATAAAACACATCTTTTCCTCCAGTAAATTATTTTTTTTCACACATTGCCACATGGGTTAATGTCAAACAAAGCGTTGAAATATCACTCCATCTAATTTGTATTGTAATATTTTTTATTAAGACCACGTTATAATATTTTCGACCATAAAAATAAAACTATTATTTTAGTTGAAACAATAAACGATATATAAGGATTTTGTAACATATCTGGAAATTCTTCCGATTTATCGAAAACCAAAATGAATTTCTCCCTAATTTATTGTACTGATTCAAAACAATATAAATAAACGTATATTCCCAAAACAAATAGTGTAGTTTTTTTCTTATTTGACCAATCAGAAGATGAGAGCAAAAGTTACCCACAGGTCCCCAAAACCTCAGTTATTTAAAAGTGGAAGGAAGCGGGCCTTTTATTCTTTCAGTTGCTTAAATCCCGTGATTTTTACCGGTGTTTTAAAATGCGGCCGCATATACTTATGCAATCGGCAGCTGTGTTCAGAACGTCATGTAGTCCTTCTCATGTGGTTTTGAATATGCGGCCGCATATGTGGACCGCATATGCTGATATACTGGTGCAAAATTTAATATGCAGTGCATGGAACCAAAATTTAATATGCGTTATGCGATATGCGGTTTTATAATTATTGCATATATAATTTGTTGTTTCTGCGGAAAACAGGTTTAATTATAATTGTGAAGCAGCAAGCAGATTTGATTATTATGCAAAAATTTATTATATTTTTTAACAATAAGACAAACTTTATGTTATTTATGTGTAAATAAATTCAAATACACACCTCTAAATATGTATATATATAAATTTTCATTTTAAAATCTGAATATATAAATCCGTATTAAAATCTGCATATGCGGCCGCATACTGTATATGCAGTATGTAGTGGCCTTTTCCATGCACGAGCAAAACTGTATTTTAAAACGAGGAGGGATCAAGTTACAACAAAGTTACAACAACCATTTTTTTCATTTTCAAAGTCCAAATCGTCGATCCAAACCGTTCAACATGATTATCTAAATAAAATGTGCTTGCAGATCAATTTTTACATTTTTTTGAATTTTTTTACTATTTATTAAGATGGGTACAAAATTCAATGGTCTGAATATGACTATTTTTTGTAAAATACTTAATAAATAGTAAAAAAATTCAAAAAAATGTAAAATTTGAGCTGCAAGCACATTTTATTGTGGAGATTATGTTGAATGGTTTGGATCGACGATTTGGACTTTGAAAATGAAAAAAATGGTTGTTGTAACTTTGTTGTAACTCAAATTTGTTGTAACTTGATCCCTCCTCTTTTAAAACATTGTTTTTTACAATTATATCTTTTAGTTTCATGTAATAGTTAGAATTTTATTAATATAAAACACCTACGGATTGTCAGGAAAAAGTAATTCATCCTGAATTCAATTCCGAACAGCCAACACCAAAACAGCGTTTAACACATCAACACGTAATCATTAGTGTTTTATAAAAAAAGCACGACAATTGTATCATTCTCCAACCGTGTGATGAACCCAACACTGCTTTCAGAAAGGCGCGCTGGCACTTCGCAGCTAGATTCGCAACACTTGTAAGTATACAAAACAGAAAGGTACGAACAATATCATCCGTTGATCAAAGATCTGACGTCTCAGAAGTATCCGGAAGAAAACACGCTATTTCCTCAGTAACCCCATCAATTCCGAATTCATATCCCCTGAGGTAACACAACGTCCGATCAGAATTGGGAGGTGGAATGCACGGACCGCTTTAATATTTGTGGGGATTCAGATCTAAACAAAAATATTATGCTTAATTAGTTGATTTGAATTCGTCAATTCCTACTATTTCCTTATGATCAAGATCCAAGGGATTATGTGTTTGCATGTGTATAATATGACAGTTCATTAGCAAAACCAACATGGCTGTTACTGGTAGTTGTTTCATATACTAGTGATGTCGACTGGTTTGATTTGAGTTATTGGTTATGTTAGTGTTGGATATCCATAGCAGCCCCAGCACACTTTACCGTTGAAACCTTCTATCTTTAGATTATCAATGTCAAATCAATTCAGATCAATCAGCTGATTACTGTAATCTTGTATATGCTGTCATTAGGAAAGCATAACCCTAGTAGCTAATTAGGAAACAATAACGGCTAATTAGCCAAACAATAAGCAAAGCCTCTCAGGTTGCCTTTTCCATACCAGTAGGATCACCAATAATTTGGTCAAATCTGGAAACTCAGCTGAGCAGTGAGCACACTTCGATCTGACCAAGAATCGAATAATACACAAAAAAGAAACTGAGAATATCTTGATTTAACAAGCTAGGCTATCAGAGATAATTAAGCATTGTTACTGATAGTACAAAGCATAACCAATTTTATTAAAAATATAAATGCACAATTTCACAAGGTCATACATAGAAAATTCACAATCTCAAGTACCTAAAACATCAAACAGAAATCCCCATCATCATATTTGTAAATAACAAAAAAAAAAAAAAACAAATAGATAGTATGTACAACAGTCCATAAATTCAAAACAGAAACAACACCATAATTTATTAAATTAAAATGCTTGATGCTGAGATTCACACGGAAAAGTACTGGTAACTCAATAGAATGTCGCTGGCCTTTGCTGTGACGGTGGAGATGGCTGCCGAGACAAACATTTCATCCATGGTCGTAATTTCAATGGCTGGTCTTTTTCTTTATACGAGAGGGTATGATAAAAGGAAATGTTCTCTTCTCTCTCTGTCTGTTTTAGATATATATTTTTTGAGAAAACTGTTTTAGATATATATTAATTGGCAAATTCTTCTATGGGCCTAAGGATCTATTTGTAAAATGAGCATATTTTCATTTTCAAAGTTCAAACAGTCGATCCGACCGTTCAACATTTTCTCCATATTACAATGTACTTGGAGGTCAAATTTTACATTTTTTGATTTTTTTTACTATTTATTAAGTATTTAACAAAACTAGTCAAATTCAGACCATTGATGTACCCATCTTAATAAATAGTAAAAAAATTTAAAAAAATGTAAAATTTGACCTCCAAGTACATTGTAATATGGAGAAAATGTTGAAAGGTCGGATCGACTGTTTGAACTTTGAAAATGAAAATATAATCATTTACAAATAGGTCCTTATGCCCATAGAAGCATCCCTCATATTAATTTGATACAATTAAGATGTGATAGCAACCGTTGGTTTGACTTTGACCATGTAACAATTAAATAATTTCTTTCCGGATGTATCCAGAGCTGCAAGTAAAACCACAATTGAATGGCAACAAAACAAATAAAAATGATTGTAACATGATCCGGCTTTAAATTCATTACTGAATCATGATAAGACTGTAAGCGAGCTCCTGCACAGGCCCATTAAGCCCAATAAATGATATTGGGCTAGAGATGGATGGGTGGGAATGCAATATGGGCCCAAAAGTGGAGGTAGTGGTGGGCCAGGCTAGAAGAGGTTGGAGCCTTAAGTTGCTGAGATGAAGGCCCAATTGTGGGATGAATCTGGGGATGGTGGGCTCCATTGGGAAACTTTAGCCGACTGGCTCCTTTCAGATAATTAATTTGTTGAGTATTTATATAATTATGCTTAGTTATTCATTCTTAAAAATACAATAGTTTTTGTATTTTCTTCAAGCAATTATCCATTTACATGCCGTTGTAAGTCTTAATTAGTGAAACACCAACCAAATTCGAAGTACATTTGTATCCCTCTACAATTTTTTTAATACCACTACCTCCAAATTTTTTTAAATAAACAAAATTAACAAAACAAATAAAAAATAAACAAAGAATACAACATGTGGAAGAATTGCAGAAGCAGAAGAAGAGATTAATTAATTAATTAATCAACCAATTAATTAATCTCAGCTCTATCGATGTCGATGTGGATGTCGAGGGGAGACCGTCGGAATGCCGACATTCCTGACAAATCCTCTGGAACTGAACCCTAAAAAACCAAACAGAAACCCTTGCTGCTTATACGGCAAAAATGTCGTGCGCCGCCTCGCCTCCTTTACAAGGCGCACTGTTGTTTCCGCTTTATCATGCCTCTCTTTGCACAACCCCAAGCTGAATGAAGAAGAGTACGTCAACCTCCCTCTCCCGTTTTCGCTCACGTTGCAACCATTCACGCAATTGTTGTAGTTGTTGGTGGTGGTGTTTCTTTGCCTCTGCACCGGTCTTGCTCTTGCTCCTGCTGTTACCGGCATCCTCCCCTCGCTCTTGCTCCTTTGCAACAACAAGTCCTTTATGAATCCCCACCTTCTTGAATTTGTATTGCTCGAGTTACACAAAGAGTTCGAGGAGGACGATCGAGAGGTCGATGCAGAACCCAACTCCACCAACTTATCTGATTTTGCTATTTCTGGTACCGTGTTTGAATTTGATTCGGCTTTAGATTCTAATTTTGCCTTGAGAGAGGCCGATTCTTTCCTCTTCTCTCTCCAGATCATACGTGGGGTTCGGGTCAGTGACACAGAGCGGGTCCGGCGGTGGATGCATGCCGGGTCAGTAGAAACGAAACCGGGTCGAATCTGGCCGTTGAAGAATAACTCCTCGGCAGTGCTCATCAATCGGGAAGCAAGGCCGAACTCAAAATCTGGTTGTTCAACATCAACGGAAGGCCCGGGGGATGTGTAGGTGGAGATGGAAGGAGAAGAGGAGAGAAGAAAGTGTGTTGGGCTTGCCGGAGCGCTGAAGAAGTAGGCTGTGTGATCGGTGGTGGTGGAAGGAGCGATGGAGCGGCCGGGGCTTGAAGGAGCGGAGGTGAAAGGGGTTTCACCATGCATGATTGCTTGATTCTCACTATGTTCTCTCTCATTTTTTGTATGGTTTTGAGGCTTCTTGATTTGATTTCTTGGTTCTGTTGAGGGGGAAAGAAGAAAGAAAGAAAGAAAGAGGGCAAAAGGAAACGAGCCGGTAAATGTATTAACGGTCTCCTTTTATTTTTAGATACAAGGTGTATTTTCAGATATGCCCCAAAAAATTAAAATATTGTTTAAAATAAGCAAGTTGCAAATTAACTTTTCAAAGTTTCTGGTTTTTTAAACTTCTATTGACTTTTACTAATATGGTTCTTTCAGAATTTATCTTAAAAACACAATATCAATACACTTGAGAGTAGGTTCGATGGATTTAATCACCATCGATTTGCTTTAAGATTTGTGCGGAACTCTTTAAAGTTCGTGCGTGTTTGTTTCAATGTTCGTGCGCACAATCTTAAATTAGATCGGACGGTCATTGTGCTCGTTGAACCTAAAAGTAGGTCCGATGGGCATCGGACCTACTCCGTTCTCATATCAATACTTCTAGGGACATAAAGGTAAAAGATAGAACATTCTAATATAAAACATAAACAAATATAATACATTCTTTTGGTTTTATACAAAAGAACAGTTGCCGCTTCTGGCGCCGTTTGTATCTTTCTTTCTTTATAAAGCACAAGCCCAAACCACGCTCTTCTGGTTTCCATGACAGGTGGGGACAAGAAATTAATTATTGCTATGGGCTCTACTTGTCATAGACACAATAATGCTGTACAACAGTACAACACATCCTTGCCATCGGTTACAGCTAACAGAAGACTTTATTACTTTATTGGGATTATTATCTAAATGGCAAATTCTTCTATGGATGTAAGGACTTAGTGTAAAATGAGCATATTTTCATTTTCAAAGTTCAAACAGTCGATCCGACCGTTCAACATTTTCTCCATATTACAATGTACTCGGAGGTCAAATTTTACATTTTTCTGAATTTTTTTACTATTTATTAAGATGGGTACAAAATTCAATGGTCTGAATTTGACTAGTTTTGTAAAGTACTTAATAAATAGTAAAAAAATTCAGAAAAATGTAAAATTTGACCTCCAAGTACATTCTAATATGGAGATAATGTTCAACGGTCGGATCGACTGTTTGAACTTTGAAAATAAAAATATGTTCATTTTACAAATAGGTCCTTACATCTATAGAAGCATCCCTCAAATGCTATATAAATATATATATTTTTTGAACGAAGGGATTGCAACAGAATTTGAACTATCATTGGTCACAAAAATAAATTGTAAGAACGTGGCAACCATAAAGAGATGGCGCTCTAAAGGGAACAGGTTTGCACTTTCAAATTTGAAAGAATTCAAAGTGTGAGATTAAAGTGTGAAGCATGTTATACAATTAAATATGCACAAAAGAAATACTTTATGTTCAAACCGTGTATGAATGTGCAAATAGTCTAATCTTATAAAATAAAACAACTATCAATATTTTGTTTTCCCTTTTTTTGGCGAAATAGTATGTGGTTCCTAATTATTTTAAATCATAGTCATTGATGAAAGAAAATTCTCTTTTTGTAGCAATGGACATGTAAATGAACTTGGCAATTTTATTTTAGGGGAAATTTCACATATAACCCTCAAAAACATCAAATTACGAATTTCTCCCTCTAAAGTTTGAAATTACATAATCCCCCCTTTAAACTTCAAAAACTCACAAATTTATCAATTTTATTGTCTTTTATATTAAACTCATTCTTAATTTATAAAAGACCCATTTTACCCTTTATTGAAAGCATAAAACGCCCATCATACTCAAATTTGAATCTAAAGAGTTCAACTACAGTCCGAACTGCTTTAAGACTGTGCACGTTAGATTAGCACGAATCTTGAAGCAAACACGTAATCTTAAAGCCAACACATGCGCGTTAGTTTAGCATGTAATCTTAAAGCCAACACGCACATATATGAAGCTTTACACGCACAAATTTTAATGCAATGCGCGTGGATCGGATGGTAGAGAAACTCTTCATATTCAAATTTGAGTCCGATGGACTTTTTATGCTTTTAATAAAGGGTAAAATGGGTATTTTATAAAAGAGGAGGGTTCAAATGCCTCCATTTTTCATGCCTCCACCATGCCTCCATTTTTAAAACTTTAATAACTCAAAATTTAAAACTAAAAAATCAAAATAAAACCGTTGGATATGATCTACAACATTTTATCTATGTGCTCATAAAAAATTATCACATTTTGATTTTGTTTTTATGTGAATCAATAAGTTGAAAAATCAACGTCTAGAAATTATCCACATTAGTACATTTTTTACAAGCTCTTGATGACAACCAAAACAAAATTGAAATGTCATAATTTTTTACATGTGCATAGATAAAATGATGTAGATCATATCCAACGGTTTTATTTTGATTTTTTAGTTTTAAATTTTGAGTTATTAAAGTTTTTAAAAATGGAGGCATGGTGGAGGCATGAAAAATGGAGGCATTTGAACCCTCCTCTTTATAAAATGAGTAAATTTGTGAGTTTTTGAAGTTTAGAGAGGGAAATATATAATTTTAAAGTTTAGAGAGGAAAATACGTAATTTTGATGTTTTTGAGGGGTATACGTGAAATTCCCCCTTTATTTTATTTGACTAATGTGATTACAATGATTGGAATTGTTGACATAAAAAAATTGCAAGGCTTGTTATTATATTATTAGTAAGAAGAGAAGAGGCACCTTAGCTTAATGCACGGTGCTTGACACTGCCTAGACAAACAGGGGACAATCACCTATTTGGATCCCTTTAATTCCTTCAAACTTTATAAAATACACTTGATGGTTCCAATCACTCTATTTTTCTTTTGTCATGTTTCTATTTTTAAACTTTAATAATAATAAATTTAAAATGTGAATGTTAAAATACAACTGTTAGATATAATTAATATATATTATTTTTTCTATTTACATGTAAAAAGTTATGATATTTTAATTTTATTATTATTATTCTCTCTATGTACATGTACACAATTATGACATTTCAACTTTGTTTTATTGTTATCAAGAGCTTGTAAAAATATATTAATGTAGATAATTTTTTGACATTGATTTTTCAACTTATTGATTCAAATAAAAATAAATTCAAAAGTGATAATTTTTATATACATGTAGAGAATAATATAAATTACACTAATGGTTTTATTTTGGCATAAAAGTTTTAATTTTTTTTGTAAATTTTATTAGAAAATAAAAAAGTAATTTTTTTGGTTAAAAAGGCCGAGGCCCAGTTCCAATTTGTATTGAAACTTTCGAACAGTTACAAAGTTCACAAAAAACAGGCCCATGTGCCTATACTCAAAATATGATTTAACCCATCTGTCTACTTGAAATAATAATAAAGTCCCACTAGCATCCAGTTTGGATAATATCGCCCGAGCTAGAGGCCTCTCAGTCTATACCCTCTAACGAAAAATTCAGATCTAAGATCCTGTATCACTATCCCTCGAAGGGGACTGAAATGGCAGTATTTGGTCATCGCCTGGGAGCCAGATCCGCAGAGGAATTGCATCAAGAGTTTCTTCAGTCGGCATCCAACGATAAGTCCCTTCTCTAACCTTCTGCATTTTTGCTTTTTTCTTGTTGCCTGTCCAGTATACAATCAAGGAAATAGTTAGTAAAATTAAAGATCTAGCAGTTTTGATGGAAGTTTTGTTGAAGCAAAGTTCATTTCTGTGCTTCCACAGTGTCCAACATGTAGCACAGAACACTAAAAGAAAAGCTTGTTGTTGATTAGGGGACAATTGAAAGACAAAGTCTTGAACATTTTTCATGGTGTGCCAAGTATGAAAATGAAATTGGCATTGCCCCATCCAAAACCAGATTTGTTTTACCAAGGGGCATTGGAGAAAGAGATGGTTCACAGTCTCTTGCTCAGTACAGAATTCACATTTAGTGGATCCCTGCCAGCCCCTTTTATGTAGGTTTTTCTTAGTCAGAATTCTGTTTTTGAAAACTAGCCAGATAAATATTTGGATTTTTGGTGGAACTGGGATGTTCCAACATAGCATTGGATAAGGAGTACTGATACCACCAAAATTTAAAAACTGATAAGTGGATTTGACAGAGAAAGTCCCAGAAGATTCCCATCTCCATGAAAGCCTATCTGTGCTGTGTGTAAATGATATAGTGCTGAGATTATGTAGGAGGTGGTTCCATTCCTGGAGGCATATTCCTGTTAGAACTGTACTAAACAAAACATTCTGTCCCTGTGAATTGATAACATCTGAAATAGTAATATTTTTAGTACAGCACAGTTGATATAACTGATGGTATTGAGCAGCTAAAGGGCAGTTATCTAGCCAGATATCTTCCCAAAATTTGACTTGGGATTGTTGACCAGGCTGATATTGTACACTACACTGGCCTAAATCTGATATATCTATGATATCTTGCCAGAAAGGAGACATATGAGCTCTTGAATGGTTATGAGTATAGAGTACTTGTATTAATGTTTTCCAAGGGCTGGTATAAGAAGGGTCTTTATATTTGACCCACCATTTAATTAATAGTGATATATTCATATCTCTGAGGTTCAAGATACCTAAGCCCCCATATTGTTTGGCTCTACATACTGCATTCCAGTTGAGAAGAGAATATTTTTTTTTGAGTCCAGACCCTTGCCAGAGAAATCTACCTCTAATCCTATCTATGTCTCTAATGATTGTATCAGGTATTCTGTATAATGAAAAGGTATAGAGGGGTACAGCAGAAAGTACTGAATTGAGAAGAGTGTGTCTTCCCCCAATGGAAAGAAGACTACCTTTCCAAGTTTGTAATTTTTTCTCTATTTTATCTATCAAAAATCTCCAATCTGAGACTGTAAGTTTTCTGTCATGGAGTGGTATGCCTAGATATTTAATAGGGAATTGAGCTGGTTGGCATCTAAATGTGTGAGCCAGAGTAATATCTGAGTTGTCACCTATAAAGAACATCTCAGTTTTATCTAAATTGAGCTTGATACCTGATACAGCTTCAAAAGCTATGAGAGCCCACCAGGCAGCTTCAACTATAGTATGATTAGCTTCTAAAAATAAAATTGTATCGTCGGCATAATGGCAATTGGTTATATTCCTATCATTGAAACAGTTAGGACCTAGCCCCCTAAGTACATTGGTCTGTTTGCCTTTTTGGAAGATCCTACTAAGTATGTCTGCAGCTAAAATAAAGAGGAAAGGAGAGAGGGGGTCTCCCTGTCTCACCCCTTTTTTACAATAAAAATAAGGAGTGAGTTCCCCATTAATGTTAACACAGGATTGGGAGCTAGTTAGCCATTTGTGAATCCAATTAATCCATGTGAGATGAAAACCTCTGCTATGTAAAACTTCTAACAAGTATGACCAGTGTATGGTGTCATAGGCTTTAGCAAAATCTATTTTTATGACTACCCCCTGTTGTTTATGATGTTTACTATAATTGATAACTTCTTGACTGAGTACTACATTATCTAAAATATATCTGTTTTGTAAGAATGCAGCTTGACTATCATCAATGAGTCTATTCATAATGCCAGTCATTCTATTGGTTAAAATTTTAGACAGTAGTTTAAAGCTACAGTTAACCAAGCTAATGGGTCTGAACTTAGTGACTGTATTTGCATTTTTAACCTTTGGAATTAGACATATAATAGATTTATTAAGTTTATCTAGGTTGAGTTTCTGAGAATGGAAATGAGAGCATAATAATAGAAGATCATGTTGCAGTAAATCCCAAAAGAATTGGTAGAATTTGAAAGAAAACCCATCAGGGCCAGGGGCACCATTGGGTTCACAAGAGAAGAGAGCCTGTTTAATTTCCTCAATGGTAAATGGTTGAATAAGCAAGTCATTTTCCATAGTGGTGACTTTATCAGTCTCAGACCAGAATTGCTTATCTAAGGTAGCATATTTAATACCTTCAGAACCTAGACATTGTTTATAGTAATCAAAAATGTGGGATTTAATTGCTTGAATTGATTGTGTAGGTTGGTTATTGATATCCAAAGTATTAATTCTATTCTTATTCTTTCTATGATTGGCTATAGTGTGAAAAAATTTGGTATTTAGGTCCCCTTCTTCCAGCCATTTATGTTTAGCTCTATGTTTCCAATAATTTTCCTCCTCCAAATATATTTCTTCTAATTTATGTTTGAGAGATTGCCATTCCTCAAATTCATTGTTATCCAAATTTCTAGATTCCTGAATGATGTCTAAGATATGTAATCTATCTAAAATAAAGTTTTTTTCTTTCTTTTTAAGACCATAGTAATTTTTGGCCCATCCTTTGATTTTTCGTCTTAGTATGCCTAATTTCATGTTCCACTTGTGGCCTATATCTGGACCTGATAGAGGTGTTTCCTGCCACCATTTATGAATAAGTCTCACAAAATCTTCTTGTTCTAACCAAATTGGGTCAAACTTGAAAGATGATATAGAATGAGAAGCATTATTGTTTATTTGGAGTAAAAGGGGGCAATGATCTGACCCATTTTTGCATAAATCAAGTAAGGAGATATTGCTATATATATCATTCCATTCAGGAGATGTGAGGAATCTATCTAATAAAGCAAAATTTCTTCCATTAGACCAAGTATATTTTCTTGTATGTAAGTGCAATTCTAAAAGTTGATGTTTGTTGATAAATTGGTTAAAGCCTTTACTAGTTGTGACATCATAATTTGCACCTGATTTTTCCTTTGGATGTCTTATGACATTAAAGTCTCCACTGATGATCCATGGACAGTGGTATCCTACTCTAAAATGATTTAATTCTATCCACAATTCCTTTTTATGGCTTCTCAAGGTGGGTCCATACACAATAGTGTATTGCCAGAGAGATTGATCTATTTTATTGAGAAAATGTACATCTACACAATATTTGCCTAATCTATGGTCTAGTATGTCTATTTTATTGCTATCACCTCCAAAGAGGATACCTCCAGATCTCCCAACAGAGGGGAGGTAAATCCAAATATCCAATTTAGTGGATAAAGATCTAAGTATGCGAGAAGAGAAATCTTCTTTCTTGGTTTCCTGTATAGCTAACAAATCTATTTGATATTTATTTAGATATTCTTTGAGAGCTTGTCTCTTTCTAGGGGCATTCATCCCTCTGATGTTCCAATTGAGAATATTCATTGGTGTTTATCAGTATCCCTGAGAAAGTTCTGGACTAAAGGATCCTTATGTGTATCTACCTCAGTCTTATGAGTGTCTAATGCAGTAACATGATTGATGTGTAAACACAGTTTGTTAGCCTGAGTATGGGATTGCAAATGCAATGAGTTGATCACCTGCTCAAATTGAGCTCTTTCTAAATTCTTAATGGCAGAGATAAGAATCTGCTGATCCTGGGAAGTAGAGCCTAATGCTATATTATAGACATTAAACAGTTGTGCTATCTGAGTATTAGTAAGTCTATTATAAGGAAAGCTATGAATAAGACTGTTACCTGCAGATTTGGAAGGACCAGATGCTTTTCTTTTCAGTGCCCTTTGTAAAATAGGAGTCTGGGTATGTTTAGTAGTTATTCTGATGCTCCTCCTTGGGACTGATTTGTTGTATCTCCATTCATTGGGGAAAGGGGGTGTATCCACATGTGTATATTCAGTGGATGTGTCTGATAACTCAATTATCTCAGGAGTGCTATGTATATTGGGGAGGGAAGAAGATGCACAAGTTTTTTTTGTTACAGATCTAGCTCTGTGTTGTGAAGATTTGGAATGATGTTTGGAGGCAGGGCTAGAATGAGCTAGTTTTCTAGATGGCAGAGGGGAAGGGAATTTTTTTTTAAGTTTTGTGTTTTGTTTTTTGGATGAGTTTTTCTTACTGAACTGTGATTTCTTAGCTTGAACTTTTCTGAATCTCTGTATGAGAGGGATAGTATCTTGTATATCAGCAATTATGTCACCTATGGGAATGCTGTCTGTGTCACTTCCTATGTCAGAGTGGGGTTTGATGGGGGTAGTGGGAGGAAGGACTTGTTCCTGGAAGTACAATGTAGTTGTATCAGCTGGGGGTGTTGGCATGTGTGAGTGTGAAGAGGGGGGTTGTGTATGAGAGTGGTGTTGAGGATAAGTGGAAGGGGTATTGCCAGAGGTGGAACCAAGTCCAAAACCACTCTCCATTTGATGGATGGCATTTAAGGCATGTTGAAAAGAATCCTCATCAGAATCCTCATCTGTCTCAAACCCATAACCTGGGTGGGTTTCATTTTCCTGAGTACAAGATGGGAGGGGTTTTTTTCCTTTGTCAGATGGGGAAGACCCTAACAATGGTCTTTGATTCAGATTGTCAGAAGGTATGGCTCTGTCATTTTTGAGAGGAGAGAAAAGGGAGGGGGTCTGAGCAGGTGATGGAGAGAGATGAATAGAGGAAGGTCTAGAATGGTTAACAGTTTGATGAGAGTGAGCAGGGGTATCTCTGGAGTGACTTTGGGGTTGGGGACCATCTTCTTCCATTTGGGGATTGAGATCAGAGGTTGGATCATGGGGCTCATGTGGTATCTGTTGGTCAGGGTGAACAGGAGTACTGGGTTTGATACCAAACATTGTGCCATTGGGGTAAGGCCGGCCATCTGGCCTTCCCCTCTAAGCATTAACATTTTCAGTGTGTTCAGTCTCTAGTTCAAAATCAATATCATAAGAAGATACAAAGCCTGTGGGATTTCGGTGTGTCATATTGTGTTGTTTTGGTAAAGTGGAAATATCACCAATACCGATACGAAGCCTAGCAAACCTGTAATCGTACCGGTTGCGAGTTCCTGGGTCTAGTTCCAATACTATGGCACCATATGGGCTAAGAAGTCGATTGAATTCTTCCCAATAGAAAAGATCCATCGGAAAGCCGTGTACACGAATCCACGCAGAAACTAAACGTTTTCCAGTATTAAAAACCGGATCCCAACGGAGTATAGGAAATTGTACCTCATCCATTCTTAACCATTTTTTGCGTGTTGCTGCCATGAGCCACTCCTCAGACGGGGCTTGAACGACATACACGAACTCGTCGTAGACCGCCACTCGCCAGAGGAATGGGGGGTATGATGATCGTAGTACTCGTTCCAGTTTATCCGGTCCCCAGGCAGCAATGTCATCAACCAGGAAACTCAGATGGAGTTCGCGGTTGATCGCCTCTGAATCGGGTGTAGAGTTGAACATCAGTACCGGAGGATGGATCTGTCTGGGAGGAGCTGGACTGATCATTGGTTGTGCCAGTGGAGGTTGAGGTCGGGGTGGCTCCGGGCGTGCTCTGAGTTGTATAGGACGATCGGGGGGTACCTGAGGCATCGAATGTGGGATATTCACTGTATTATGTGCAGAAGGTGGTATGGGGTTGTTGAATGAACGATCGGAGGGCATCTGACCCAAATAAGGTGGCTGAGGTGGAATCGGAGGTTGATATTGGCGCGGAATGCGATTGCCTTGGTTATGATACGGTCGAGATCGAGAAGTGCCTCTTCGGTTAGGGTAGGGAGCCATGAATGTAGTAGACTGGATGGAGGAGGAAGGTGAAGAGACAGTATGAGAAGAAGTGAAAGACAGGCAGTTGATACCTTTATGACCCGTCTTGTTACAGATAAAACAAATCAAAGCATTGCGGCATTGAAATGCTTTATGTCCTTGATCTCCGCAACGCAAACAGATCGGATGAGTTGGAGTTGATCGGCGTCGGATGTCGCCTACACGTGTATGAATCAAGGTAGATCTCTTCTCTCGCAATCGCTGCTCTGCTTGTGTGGGTTGTCCAGGTGGCACGGACATGAGCTTAGACTTATATGTCGGGCCCAAAGATTCTTGGCCCATCGCCATTACAGCGTGGAATTGAGCTCGAGCATAGTTCATATAACGGGCTTTGGATAAGGCCATCACTGTTTTTATTTTTCTTTTTTCGATTTTTTTCCGCTTTTTTCTCTATTTCTCTTTTTTTTCCAGTTTTTTGTTTTTATCGCCTAAAAAATCGCCATTTTTCGCTCAGAGCTCTCTTTTCCTCTTTTCAGGATCATTAACAAAACTAAATAAAAAAAAAAGTAATAATACGATAGAAACAAAATATAAAAGCATTTAAACCATCCTCAAAAAACTTTTATTCCAAAAATTTTCTCTCTTTCATGTTTGCTAAACTCTTTCCACACTAATTCAAATGGTTCCAAAATGTTGGTCGTTGTTTGATTTGTTCCGATTCTTGCTCTATTACGTGTAAAACTGTTGTAAATCATAATCCCTACTATAAAACATAAAAATAGCAACAATAACTTTTTTCTAACATAAAATAGATATAAAAGTACGACTTTTAGGTAGGGGTGAAAACGGATACGAATTATCCGCTCCGAATTCGATCCGTATCTAGTTAATTGGAATATGAAATCGGATTAAATGGATTCGTATATTACCGGATTCGGATACAGATAATTTTCATATACTAAAAATAAATCCTAATACGGATTCGGATATTTACTCAGATCCAAAAACAGAGCGGATATCCGCTACAATCCGGAAGCCTGAAAGTTGCTCCTCTTCTCATAACCCGGGCTTCTTTTATGGGCAAATATCCTCTCCGGTACCGTAAAAGATTCCCTTCAGAGATTAACTTCCAGCCGGTTTGGGATTCGAACTAACGGAAGGGGCAGTATTATTGGGCTTTGAGATTCGTGCCAAGTTAAAAAGAACGATCCAGATCAAAGTAATTGTAAAAGATTCCCTATTAGTACCGGGGGTGATGTGAATTCCTTTTTTTATAGGGCTCTTGTAGGGTTTGAATGTTGTCTTTTGGCGGTGTGGGACTAAATAATCTCTGCTAGCGAAAATCCGGCCGGTCCTTTATCTTGCAGCTGACAGCAGTTACCAACTACTCGGAGCTAGGCTATTAAATTGTATTCTTGGGTTTTATGGGCTTATTGCAACCTTACATAAAATATTCATCTTTAATCAATACCTACGTGAAAGTGTCTAATAACTTGTTTTTTGTGGTATTACTTAAAAAAAAAAAGAATGTTATGATTATAATACTTGTATTATATTATATAAGTAGATTATTTGCGTGAATTATTCATATGATTAAATTATCTGATAATTATTCGTTTTATATCTGTATTCGAATCTGTATTCGTGTATTATCCGCTCCGTATCCGTTTAAGGTGGATTTGATTTTACATTTTGACAACCGTTTACTATCCGTATCTGTATCCGTATCCGCTCATTGAAATGTGGATATGAATTTGATATTAGCATTATCCACTCCGTATTCGCTCCGTTTACACCCCTACTTTTAAGTAAAGCTTAAGCCAAAATCCTATGATATTTTCTATACAATTGATCGTAATCAATTTTCTAAGGGTATCTATTTTGTGCACAAAAAATTGTATCCAGAACTTGGAAAAATCATATAAATCCACTCATTTTGAATTTTTAGAGTTTTTTTCATATCAAAATTCATGAATTTTATGTAGAATTTTATCATTAATTTTATTTCCTGAAAATCATTGCTCCTTTCAAATGACTTTCAAGAAATTAGGGTATATATTGGGGTATTCCTTTCATTAATTCCTAAGAAATTAATATGGTAATTTCCTTAGATTAAATCACAAATATTAGAAGACATATTGATTTATAGTAGAGACATGTTATTCTTTAAAGGAATTGACGGAATTGACCACTTAATATGGTAATAATAATAATATTGTAGTTTAGTTATTCTCAGTTCAACCAAGTTAGAACTAATTGACCTTGAATTCTTCAATAGAACAATACCTCAATATATATATATATGGAGTTGGCTACGGTGCTACGCATAGCATAGAGGGCTTCCGTGCTACGGCTCAATATTTGAGTTTTCAAAATTTTAACGGTCGATCCGAACCGTTCAACATGATCTCCATATGAATATGTACTTGCAAACCAAATTTTACATTTTTTAGAATTTTTTTACTATTTTTTTAGATAGGTAGAAAAACACTTGATCTGAATGGTACAGAATTTTCAGGTCAAGTGATTTTCTACCTATCTAAAAAAATAGTAAAAAAATTCTAAAAAATATAAAATTTGATTTGCAAGTACATATTCATATGAAAATCATGTTGAACGGTTCGGATCGACCGTTAGGATTTTGAAAACTTAAATATTGAGTCGTAGCACGGATGCCTTCTATGCTACGCATAGCATATTACCAATTTCCTATATATATATACATAGAGGTGCTTTGTCATGGTACTACTACAGTACTACTGCTGCCGTGACAAGATCGATGATAAATTTAATTTAAAATAATCGAAAATTGAAAATTGAAAACAGAAAATTGATCAATTAAAGTAAAATCATTAATGCCCATGTTCACAGTCAGCCCAAATGCCCAATGTTTTTGTTGGTTTTCTCATTTCCCAATTTGTTTTATTGCTCAGGAGCTCAGCCTTACTTCGTCTCAACTCAAGAGGCTGCTGCGGCCTTTATCGGCCTTATGAGCCCACGGATGGTAAGGTAAAAATAAAATAAAATCCCTCATTTCAATTTTATATTTTACTTGTGATTTTGAAATGTATTTCCTATTCAGACATGTAGCTGCAGTTTGAGTGGGACATGGCACAGCATCATTTGTGAGACAACTATATGGGTCCCTTTTTAGCTGGTACTAGCGCTATTTCTGCTTTCACCGTTTGTTATAACTTATAAGGCATAGTAAGTCAAATCATGAAGTTTTCTTCTAACATAGCTTTCATGCATTTTGTTTCTAACTGATAGTGTGGTTGTGCTTGCACATATGAAGGTAAACAAGACAAATACTAATATATATAGACTATGGTGAGTTGTGAAGTAAAACAACGTTTTACTTCACGCCATATTTTCATTTTGAAACCCAAATAACTAATCCGAACCGTTCAACATGTTCTAAATATTGAAATGTGCTTGGAGACTAAATTTTACATTTTTTGGAATTTTTTACTATTTATTAAGCCACATTGAAATCGCTGATCCACTGTGAACAGTAAAAAACAGTAAAAATTTCTGGACCACCGGATCAGCGATTTTCAAAGTGGCTTAATAAATAGTAAACAAATTCAAAAAAATGTAAAATTTGGTCTCCAAGCACATTTCAATATGGAGATCATGTTGAGTGGTTCGGATCAATTGTTTAGATTTTCAAAATAAAAATATGAGCATGAAAAAAAATGACCTCTTACTTCACAACTCACCATAGCCCAGCTCTCTCTCTATATATATAATATTAAAATAGAGTGATAAAGGGGTCATACCGCACTAAAAGTTTGAGATTGCTTTTGGAGCGTAGGTACGTGAATGTGATCGAGCAATTCTCTCCTTTGAAGAAGTTTTGGAAATCATATCTTCTAATATCACCACCACAACATATTATCAATATACTTTCACCTAAAATTCTATTTATAATTGAATTAGTGCTTATTTATGTTCATTGTATACTTGTGATGCAAACTATTTAATTAGTTTCTTAGACCACTGTAGATTATTGATGCTATATTTAAAAACTACTTACAGTAAAATTGATCGTTATTTATAGTTATTAATACAATATTCTATTTTACTTCGGATTATGATTAAATCAAGCGAGCAGATAATAGTCCGCTGATAGAGAAGTTATTTATATTTTTGTATTGAGAGTTTGGTTCTTTAGAGATACACTGTTTGTATGCAAATTAAAAGCATTAGAGCGTGCTTCGTCCTATGCTCTTTGTATGTAATTCTCTTCTCAACTCTCCTCTCATTCCTTGATTTTTTGGAGTTCATCATATTTTACATGATATTCAACAATAACTCAACATGTTACATTGCACGGATCTTAAAGCAGCCGATGAAATACTCTTCATATGATCTGTGGATTTATCTTATTAGTTGTACAATTTAGAATGCATACCTTGTCTTTCAAATTAATGATTTTTGTTTTTTTTCCGTAAGATACACACCATATACCAATTTCATTTGATGGCACTATTGAAGAACAAATATTTTGGTCCAAATTTTATCATATCTGTTGTACAATTTAGTTGTTTCAATTCATATTAATCCAGTTTACCAGTCCACTAAATGCATCCATTTTTTTTCCTTTCAAATTAATACACAACTTTTATTTTCTATTAACATTTCATATACCAAATTTGAACTGATACCCTAAATTAGTTACCAATAACCTCAATTTTCACCGCTTACATTATATAATCACACATTATATGATTATTCTCTTTGGTATGAAATTTTTTACATTTAATTACTACCCCAATATAGAATAATTGTTTCTGGCACCACTATGACTTAGGTATAACATAGAATTAAATTTGCCTTACACCTCTTTGAAACACAATCAATACATATTATACAATATTATTGTGCTCTAGACAGAAATCTAAAATTGTGTCATGTGTTAGTTTTTGTTGTGTTTTCTTTTGTTGTTCATCTACGAAATCTTAATTATCACTGTTGCCGAAGCAAAGTGAGGCATTCTTCTAGTTTTATATCTTTTTTGATAGCACGAGAGATGAGGATGAAATTTAGCCTAACCTAACCAAACCGAGCTGGGCTGATGCTGTTATTAAAAATGAAATTCAATCCGTGCTGGGCTATTTGATGGAAAAAGGAAGAAAGTGAAAGAGACCTTATTGAGTTTACTACTGTTCATATAAACCGGGCCGATAATTCTTATAAAAAATGTCATGATACGTGTGTCTATCATGTCACATGACTCGTATGTTCTGTGAGAGACCATTTCCGCATGACGTACTTTCTTTCGACTCTCACACATCACGATACGTTACGTAACACAACACATGTCGTGTCATCAAGGGCGAACCCAACCTAGTCCGGGGGGGGGGGGGGGGGGGGGGGGGGGGGGGGGTCAACTGCCCCTCTGTGGATTTTGAAGTTTTATACAAATTTATAGGTTCGGTTCGACTTTGCCCCCCTCTGGCATTTTATTTGTTCTCGTCTGGACTTTTGGTTATAGTTAATGTTAAATTTAGGGTTAAAATTATAATATATTTTTTGAATTCTAATTAGTAATTAGGATTAGAAGTCAGAGTATTGAAAATTAGAAGTCAGAGCATTGAAAATTAGAAATTAGAGCATTATTTTTTATCTAATATCCGATTAACTAATGGGTTTGAATCTGATTAACTATTCAAATCCGATTCGTTATTACTTGTCCTCTCCCTGAAAAAAATCCTGGATCCTCCCTTATTTGAATCTATCTTATATAATTCTCTAACATTTTTCTTCGTTTTACAATATTTTTTGTAATTTTTATTCACAATTTTTGATTTTATATTTTGACATTCATTTACTATCCGTATCCGTATCCGTATCCGCTCATTGAAATGTGGATATGGATTTGGTATTAGCATTATCCGCTCCGTATTCGCTCTGTTTACACCCCTACTTTTAAGTAAAACTTAAGCCAAAATCCTATGACATTTTCTATACAATTGATCGTAATCAATTTTCTAAGGGTATCTATTTTGTGCACCCAAACTTGTATCCAGAACTTGGAAAAATCATATAAATCCACTCATTTTAAATTTTTAGAGTTTTTTTCATATCAAAATTCATGAATTTTATGTAGAATTTTATCATTAATTTTATTTCCTGAAAATCATTGCTCCTTTCAAATGACTTTCAAGAAATTAGGGTATTGGGGTATTCCTTTCATTAATTCCTAAGAAATTAATATGGTAAATTCCTTAGATTAAATCAGAAATATTTTAGGATCCAACAACAAACCTTACACATATATATTGTTGTTCTCCATGAGAACCTTACCATTTGTAGGCTCATAAATCTCAAACCAATATCTATTTGAAGTCATGTGTTGTGAAGCTCCTGTATCAATCACCCAAAAAATGTTTTTTTTATCAATATTAGTGCCTACCACACAAAGAGTATCAATTGTTTCACATTCGGCCACATTGGCCTCCTCCGAAAGAAGTACATTTAGTATCTGACATTTGTTTGTATTTAATCTTGAAACAATCGGACTTAATGTGTCACTTCTTCTTCCAATAGTAATTACATGTCAAATTCTTGTGCCTAAACTTAGAACAGGTCCTTGAATCTTTTGGGTTTCAGTCCCTTGACCTACCCCGATCCACAACCAAACCAACATCTTGACTCTCTTCATAAACATTGGTGATTTCACTATCAATATGCAATTTAGATTGCAAATTACTCTTAACATCCTCAAGGAAAATATAATCTTTACTATAAATCAACATGTATGGGAAATATAATCTTTACTATAAATCAACATGTATCTAAAGGGATTGGTCCTCATCATTTATCTTAGCATTAATTCTATCTAAGTCATTCAAAACAGATACAAACTCCTAAATATGATCGAAAATTGATGTATGTATAGAGTTTTTATCATAGAAGGCAAAATCGGTCGTTCCGGAGCGGGATCGGACGGTACCGATTCGATTTCAGCCGATTTACGCGGTTATTGAAGATTTCGTTAAATTTCGACCGTTCCGGCATCATTTCGGTCAAATTTCGGCAGTTCCGGCTTCATTTCAGCCAAATTTCGTCCGTTTCGGACCGAAATGGACCGATTCAACCGAAACGGACGAAACGCGAATTAACCCAACTCAAAAAAAAAATTTGGTGCTCTCTGCGGTTTGAACTCGCACCCTTCAGCATTGGGACCGAACACAACTCCACCAAACCACAGCATCTTTATTGTTTAAAACTATATCTCTTTTTTATATATCAATTTAGTTAGTACCTCCATAAGGTTTAAAACTATATCTCATTTTTATATATCAATTTAGTTAGTACCTCCATAAGGTTTAAAACTATATCTCATTTTTATATATCAATTTAGTTAGTATCTCATCTTTATTGTTTAAAACTATATCTCATTTTTATATATCAATTTAGTTATATTGTATTAGTAGATTATTTGATTGTAATAATTTTTCTAAATTTTTTTATCAATTTTTTTCTATTTTTTTAGTGTAAAACAAGCTTCTGCCAAAACAGTCCGATTTTTCGATCCAATTCGACCGATCCCGACCGATTTTTCCGATCCGGATCGGGATCGCTCGGTGCCGATCCCGATCCCGATACCGATACCGATTTTTCCTTCTATGGTTTTTATAACACAAATTTCTAATGTCACAAATTATTACAGCATCGTATTATTATTATTATTATTATTATTATTATTATTATTATTATTATTATTATTATTATTATTATTATTATTATTCATATTCTAATTCTTATAACTCAGATGTTAAATTTTGAGATGCAAGTGTTGTTGTCTTCTACTACTTGTATGCATCTCCAGCCTTGGTACATAAATGCCAGCGAGGTGTTAGTGTCCACAGAGAAGACGAATAGCACAGGAGCTAGCTTGAAATATGCAGCAGCTGAAAGCAAGGAAGAATTATATAGACAAGCTATTTTGTCTTGACAATTGTGTATAACAGTTGGTTAAGTTTTATTTGGATAAATTTTGTATTATTTCCAATTAAGCTCTATAAAGATATATCTATACTATCTATCTAATTTTAGATAGGAAGGATACTATTCACCAACAGTAATATGAATAGTGTCTCTGACAGGTGGGTCTCACTGTTCATATACCGCTATTAGCAGTTTGAAAACTTTGCAATATATTGTAGTTTAGTTATTCTCAATTTAAGCAAGTTATAGAACTAATTGACCCTGAATTCTTCAATAGAACAATACCTCAATATATATATATATATATATATATATATATATATATATATAGAGTGGCTAAGGTCAAAGTGGTATGACCAAGGCCTTGGTGCTACCAATTAGTTTTTGCAATTTTAAAGTTCAAATAGTCGATTCAAACCGTTAGATGTTCAATCTATATTAAAATCTGCTTGGAGACCAAATTTTACATTTTTTGGAATTTTTTTACTATTTTTTAAGCTACTTTGAAAATGACAGATCCGGGTGAACAGTAAAAACAGTGCAACCAAATTCTGGACCATGTGATCAGAAATTTTCAAAGTGGCTTAAAAAATAGTAAAAAAAATTCCAAAAAATGTAAAATTTGGTCTCCAAGCAGATTTTAATATAGAGATCACATCTAACGGTTTAGATCGACCGTTTGGACTTTGAAAATCCAAAAACGACTTGGTAGCACCAAAGGCCTTGGTCATACCACTTTGATCTTAGCCACTCTCTCTATATATATATAGAGAGAGAGCTTGGCTACTATGCTTATATAAGCAAAAGCCCACATATGCTTAAATGAGCATTTTTGCGTTTCCAATGTTCAAATGGTCGATCCGACCGTTCATCTTGTTCTCCATATTAATATGTGCTTGGAGACTAAATTTTACATTTTTCTGAATTTTTTTACTATTTATTAAGCCACTTTGAATGTTTCTGATCTGGTGGTCCAGAATTTTGGAAACACTGTTTTTACTGTTCACCCAGATCAGCAATTTTTAAAGTGGCTTAATAAATAGTAAAAAAATTCAGAAAAATGTAAAATTTAGTCTCCAAGCACATATTAATATGGAGAACAAGATGAACTGTCGGATCGACCATTTGAACATTGGAAACGCAAAAATTTATAAGCATATGTGGACTTTTGCTTATATAAGCATAGTAGCCAAGCTCTATATATATATATATATAGAGAGAGATGGGCTATTATACATTGCAATGCATAGGCACCCTTGTGCATTGGACCATAAATCACCGATTCAAAGTCCAAATGACCGATCCAAACCGTTCATCTTGTTCTCCATATTAATATGTACTTGGAGACCAAATTTTACATTTTTTGGAATTTTTTTACTATTTATTAAGCCACTTTGAAAATCGTTGATCCAATGGTCCAGCAGATTTTACTGCTGTGTACAAATTAGTGTTTTTTCCAAAGTGGCTTAATAAATAGTAAAAAAATTCAAAAAAAATGTAAAATTTGGTCTCCAAGCACATATTAATATGGAGAAAAAGATGATCGTTTTGGATCGGTCATTTAGACTTTGAATCGGTGATTTATGGTCCAATGCACAAGGGTGCCTATGCATTGCAATGTATAATAGCCCACTATATATATATATATATATGAGTAAGGCTACGGTGCTTTGCAAAGTTAACCACTCTCTTTACTTCGGGTTACTTTTTGGATTTTGAAAATCCAAACAACCGATCCGAACCGTTCAACATGTTCTAAATATTGAAATGTGCTTGGAGACCAAATTTTACATTTTTTAGAATATTTTTGCTATTTATTAAGCCACTCTGAAAATCGCTGATCCGACGGTAAACAGTAAAAAACAGTAAAATTTTCTAGACCACCGGATCAGAAACTTTCAAAGTGGCTTAATAAATAGTAAAAACATTCCAAAAAATGTAAAATTTGGTCTCCAAGCACATTTCAATGTTTAGAACATGTTGAACGGTTCAGATCGGTTGTTTGGATTTTCAAAATCCAAAAAGTAGCCCGAAGTAAACGGGGTGGTTTACTTTGCAAAGCACCGTAGCCTTACTCTATATATATATATTATGGCTAAGTTGCTGTTGGCAGCATTTCGGCCAGCTTCTGCCGGGGCTATATTTAGCCATACGATGTTCAAACAACAAATCCAAACCGTTAGATGTGATCTCTATATTAAAATCTACTTGGAGACCAAATTTTACATTTTTTGGAATTTTTTTTACTATTTATTAAGCCACTTTGAAAATTCCAGATCGTATGGTTCATACTGTTTTTACTGTTCACCCGGATCAGCAATTTTCAAAGTGGCTTAATAAATAGTAAAAAAATTTCAAAAAATGTAAAATTTGGTCTCCAAGTAGATTTTAATATAGAGATCACATCTAACGGTTTGGATTTGTTGTTTGAACATCGTATGGCTAAATATAGCTCCGACAGCAGCTGGCCGAAATGCTGCCAGCAGCAAATTAGCTATACTCTACATATATATATATATATATATATATAGAGGTGCTTTGTCATGGTACTAGTACAGTAGTACTACTGCTGCCGTGACAAAATCGATGATAAATTTAATTTAAAATAATCGAAAATTGAAAATCGAAAACAGAAAATTGATCAATTAAAGTAAAATCATTAATGCCCATGTTCACAGTCAGCCCAAATGCCCAATGTTTTTGTTGGTTTCACAAGCTCAGCCTTACTTCGTCTCAACTCAAGAGGCTGCGGCCTTTATCGGCCTTATGGGCCCACGGATGGTAAGGTAAAATAAAATCCCTCATTCCAATTTTATATCTTACTTATGATTTTGAACTGTATTTCCTATTCAGACAGGTAGCTGCAGTTTGAGTGGTCCCTTTTTAGCTGGTACTAGCGCTATTTCTGCTTTCACCGTTTGTTATAAGGCATAGTAAGTCAAAGCATGAAGTTTTCTTTCTAAAACATAGCTTTCATGCATTTTGTTTAGAACTGATAGTGTGGTTGTGCTTTGCACATATGAAGGTAAACAAGACAAATACTAATATATATATATATATAGATGGGCTACGGTGCTTTGCAAATTAAAACACCATCTTTAATTCGGGCCACTTTTTCAATTTGCAAAACTCAAACAACCGATCCGAACCGTTCAACATGTTCTAAATATTGAAATGTGCTTGGAGACCAAATTTTACATTTTTTGGAATTTTTTTACTATTTATTAAGCCACTTTGGAAATCGCTGATCCGGTGGTCCACAAATTTTTACTGTTTTTTACTGTGGACCACCGGATCAGCGATTTCCAAAGTGGCTTAATAAATAGTAAAAAAATTCCAAAAAATATAAATTTGGTTTGCAAGTACATATTCATATGGAGATCATGTTGAACGGTTCGGATCGGTTGTTTGGGTTTTGCAAATTGAAAAAGTGGCCCGAATTAAAGAGGGTGTTTTAATTTGCAAAGCACCGTAGCCTATCTCTATATATATATATGAGTTGGCTACGGTGCTACGCATAGCATAGAGGGCCTCTGTGCTACGGTTCAAAATTTGAGTTTTCAAAATCCTAACGGTCAATCCGAACCGTTCAACATGATCTCCATATGAATATGTACATGCAAACCAAATTTATATTTTTTTAGAAATTTAATTTTTTACTATTTTTTTAGAGGTAGAAAAACACTTAATCTGAATAGTACAAAATTTTCAGATCAAGTGATTTTTCTACCTTTCTAAAAAAAATAGTAAAAAAATTCTAAAAAAATGTAAAATTTGGTTTGCAAGCACATATCATATGGAGATCATGTTGAATGGTTCGGATCAACTGTTAGGATCTTGAAAACTCAAATATTGAGCCGTAGCATAGAGGCCCTCTATGCTATGCGTAGCACTGTAGGCAACTCCTCCATATATATATAGGCTAATATCAAAACGTTTGCACCAAGGCCCTAGTGCAACCAAGTCGTTTTTAGATTTTCAAAGTCCAAACAGTCGACCCAACCGTTAGATGTGATCTATATATTAAAATCTGCTTGGAGACCAAATTTTACATTTTTTTGAATTTTTTTACTATTTATTAAGCCACTTTGAAAATTGTTGATCACATGATCCAGAATTTGGTTGCACTGTTTTTACTGTTTACCCGGATCAGCAATTTTCAAAGTGGCTTACTAAATAGTAAAAAAATTCCAAAAAATATAAAATTTGGTCTCAAAGTAGATTTTAATATAGATTGAACATTTAACGGTTTGGATAGACTGTTTGGACTTTGAAAGTCCGAAAATGACTTGTATGCATGAGGACCTTGTTGCAAACGTTTTGATATTAGCCCTCTCTCTCTCTCTCTCTATATATATATATATATATAACATTAAAATAGAGTGATAAAGGGGTCATACCGCACTAAAAGTTGACGATTGCTTTTGGAGCGTAGGTACGTGAATGTAATCGAGCAATTCTCTCCTTTGAAGGAGAAGTTTTGGAAATCATATCTTCTAATATCACCACCACAACATATTATCAAGATACTTAATTTCACCTAAAATTCTATTTATAATTGAATTACTGCTTATTTATGTTCATTGTATACTTGTGATACAAACTACTTAATTAGTTTCTTAGACCACTATAGAATATTGATGCTATATTTAAAAACTACTTACAGTAAAATTGATCATAATTTATAGTTATTTATACAATATTCTATTTTACTTCGGACTATGATTAAATCAAGCGAGCAGATAATAGCCCGCTGATATTTGTTCGTGAAATTAGTTATTTATTGTTATTTAATTGAAGTTTATGATAGACATGTAGTAACGTCACAACACATGACGATACACAATGTCACAGATAATTTTCTTCACTTTTAAAATAATTTTATATATTTTAATCAGGAATCTAAAACTAAATTAATTTTTGAATATATCTTATATAATTCTCTAACATTTTTCTTCGTTTTACAATATTTTTTGTAATTTTTATTCACAATTTTTGATATTTTATCTTCTTTTTTTCAATGAATTATTTAAAAATAAACTTAATTGTCATGTCATGAACTGTTATATCATGATATTGTCACAACTTAACCAACTATGTGACGTGATAAAAAACCAAATTAGCAACACAATGCGGAATAGTAGAAACCTATTTAAGGGAGGACATATTTTTCCACCAGACAAATCAAATTAACAATCATTTGTCATGTCTTAGCTTGGAATTATTTGGATACTGTTTTTTTTTTACTTGATTATGTCTCTGTTTGAATGGGGCCCCCAAACTTTTTTAAGACTTGACCTACACCATTCAATTTCTAACTAAGTTTTTTGAATATACTGTTTCTGATATTTTGCTTGCATAGTGTAATTCCAGGATATTTTTGGAATGAATTACTGATGCTCTTACTACTGAGTGGTTTGAGATTAGGGTTTAAAGTTGATCCAGGTTAATTAGGGATGTGAAACAATATGTAAGTTAAATTTTGTTTCATTTTATATGAAATGAGCCTTGTGCCTATTATCCAAAAAAAAACCAAAAAAACCAATATATATTGATAATCGAAAATGCTAAATTGAATAACGGCTAATTAAGCTAGATTGCCCCGTAATTTTTATTTTTACCATCTTAAATAATTTAACCATTTTTTATGAGAAATTCGATTTTTATCTGGATCACAGTTTGAAACTCCAATCTCCTAGGCTGGGATAGAAGTTTGAAACTATGATCCTCGTAAAAATCGAATTTCCAAAAAAAAAAGAAGAGTTGAACGGTTTATTTTTTTGTTTTTAAGATGGTAAAAATAAAAAAAATTCGGCTAGCTTGCCACTATCCTTCAATCAAGTTTGGAAATGGAATTACCTAAGCATAAAGGGTGATAAATATTGGCACTTAAGGCCGTCATTTTCGCCAAAGTTATTGTCCACTACATATATATATATATATATATATATATATATATATATGTATATATATATATATGATGTCTTATCAAAATTAAATAATGTACATGTTTTTAGTTGTCTAGATTGATAGGAATATTGATGAGGACGCGAAAGCGAATGTATGATCATGAGCACTTTGAATTCTCAAGGTTTAATTAAGTACTGCTTCTTTCCCCTTGATCACTTCTTTCTTTTTTTCTTTCTTCTGCATCTTGCTCTTTCTTGTAGGTCTGCAATTCTGCTGTAAATTATATACTAGCTGGCTTAACCGCTATTTTTGTTAAAAAAAGTTTAAATACTGTTTATCCTGAGGACCAATAATATGTGACAATTGATATCACTACTACAAAAACTGGCTTTGTACACTGCACATTGTACACGGATTTGGCAATTATATTAAAAACAGTGTACCAAACATGAGTCCAAAAGATCTGCACGATTTCTACACGGATAATTAGTTAATAATCAGTGTAGAATTATTAGAGAGAGCTACACGGTTTATTAGAAACCACAAATCCGTGTGTAAAGAAGTGGGTGTGCAAATAATTGAGAGAGCTACACGGTTTATAACTAATTATCCGTGTAGGAACATTATACACGGCTTTTTGATAATATAGCCGTGTAGAATTCTTGACATTGTACACGGCTTTATAACTAAAAAGCCGTGTAGAAATAGGTGGAGAGCTACACGGATATATAACTAAATAGCCGTGTATAATAGTGTAGGGTTTTATTATCTTCCCTTCCAGAGCGCCGTTTTGATCAAGTTTTTAGTTCATACATCTCGAACTGAGCTTTTTATTTCTGCGAATTGATCGAGGCCAGCAGCTGAGATCTGAGATCTTTGAATTAAGTTTGTATTTTCTCCTCTCCATCTTTCTAAGGTTAGTAATATGTATTTAAATCATTTTCTTTCTCTAATTTTCTGTTATTTAGGCTTATTTAATTAGGTCATTTCATGCATTCTTGAATTCTTAATTTTAGATGTAATTAATTAGTGTACGTATTGTGGTCCAATAACCGACCTTTAGATGCTTTTAGGTCCATGCCCGTTCAAAATTAATCCAATAGGGATTAATTTTGGATAGTTCCCGCTTTGGGACTGCTCTTTGAATATTATGTCTCATTTAGGATGTGAACACATATTAGCGGGATTTAATTAGTATTTGAGGAAAGTTCGACAGTATTTTCCCTTATTGCTCCTACGAGTATGTGGTTCGTACGCATACTTGGGGAGTTAAGGGGAAATGCTGCCGAATTTTTCTCAAATACTAATTAAATCTCGCTAATATGTGTTCACATATGAGACATAATATTCAAAGAGTGGGTTAGGATTGTAAACCGGCCCTTTGTAAGCCCAAAATTTTGTACACGAAGGAGAATGTTGACCATGCATGATTAATTGATCAAATCATTTTTTTAATTTAATTTACAGATGGATCGAAGCTGGATGTATGAAATGCGACGTGACAGTGAAGAATATTTGGTTCGCGTTGATGAGTTTATAAAATTTGCTGAGAGTTATAGAGTGAATAAAAAAGAAGAAGACATTTTATGTCCTTGTAAAGATTGTAAAAATTTATTAAGATTTTTGGACATCGAAGAAATTAGAGCTCATTTGATTTGTCGGGGATTTAAGAAGAGATATACATGTTGGTTCATGCATGGTGAGAAATTTGGGGAAAGTAGTAGTGCCAAAAAGGATTGTAATCGTGAATTGAATGATGAGAATGTTGGAATTTCTGATAATTTTGAACTTAATTGGAACGAGGATTATGAGAGTGCCGAATATTATGATATTAACGTCGAACCCGAAAATGACGATGATGAGATGGAGAGGAATTTTGATGAAAATGTAGAACACGAGTTTACTGAAAATTTGGAGGATATGTTACGTGATGTGGAAGATGAAATTAGTGATAAAAATTATGATAAATTTCAAAATTTGTCTAATGAATCTAAGAAGCCGTTGTATCCCGGGTGTACCAAATTTACAAAACTGTCAGCTGTGTTGAAATTATTAAACTTAAAAGCAGACAATGGTTGGAGCGATAAGAGTTTCACGTCCTTATTACAGCTTTTAGGAGAAATGCTCCCAGATAACAACGAGTTACCCGGTACAACATATCAGGCAAAGAAGTTGATATGTCCAATGGGGTTGAAGATCGAAAGAATACATGCATGTCCGAATGACTGTGTATTGTATCGTAACGAGTACGAGGCCATGCATGTCTGTCCTAAATGCGGTGTTTCACGATATAAACGTCGTAAGGACCAGGACACTGATGATTGTAACGAGGACACAAGTGGCCGACCTCCGGCTAAGGTGTTGTGGTATTTGCCGATAATACCGAGATTCAAACGGTTGTTTGCGAATCCCAAAGATGCAAAATTATTGCGCTGGCACGAAGAAGAGCGCAAAAATGATGGTAAACTAAGGCACCCGGCTGATTCTCCTCAATGGAGAAACATTGACAGACATTTCAAAGAATTTGGTTCTGAACCGCGGAACCTTAGGATTGTGGTGAGCTCAGATGGAATGAGTCCGTTTGGAAGTACGAGCAGTCGGCACAGTACTTGGCCAGTTCTTTTATGCATCTACAATCTTCCTCCTTGGTTGTGCATGAAACGCAGATATATAATGATGTCATTACTAATCCAAGGACCCAGACAACCCGGAAATGACATAGATGTATATCTCGCACCATTAATCGAGGACCTCCAAAAATTGTGGCGTGATGGCGTCCCGGTGTGGGATGCGTATATGAAAGAGACCTTTACCTTGCGGGCCATGGTATTTTGCACCGTAAATGATTTCCCCGCGTACGGGAATTTGTCGGGTTACACTTGTAAAGGAGCAAAAGCGTGCCCGATCTGTGAAGATGACACGCAGGTGCTGAGGTTGAAAAATTGTCAAAAGAATGTATTCATGGGGTATCGTAGGTTTCTTCCTATTAATCACCCATATCGTAAGAAGAAGATGGCATTCAACGGGAAAATTGAGCTTGGAGTGGCTCGTCATCCATTAGACGGGGAGAGTGTCTTCGAACGGGTAAAAAACATTGATGTTGTTTTTGAAAAATGCGCCAAAGCACTACCGAAGAATATTTGGAAAAAGAGGTCCATATTTTGGGAGCTACCGTACTGGAAATATTTAGAAGTGAGGCATTGCCTAGATGTCATGCATGTCGAAAAAAATGTCTGTGACAGTTTAATTGGTTTATTATTGAACATTCCGGGGAAGACGAAAGATGGTATTAAAGTGAGAAAAGACATGGTAGAGATGGGAATACGATCCGAGCTCGCACCGCAGGAGAAAGGGAAGCGCACATACCTACCCCCCGCACTGTGCACAATGTCAAAGAAAGAGAAAACAAGCTTCTGTGAATGCCTCAATGGTATAAAAGTCCCATCAGGATGTTCTTCGAATATTAAGAAGTTGGTGTCGATGAAGGACTTGAAACTGGTCGGTCTGAAATCTCACGACTGTCATGTTTTACTGACACATATAATTCCGGTTGCAATTCGGGGAATTTTACCAAAGCACGTTCGTCAAACCATTACGAAGCTTTGTTCTTTCTTCAATGCAATAAATTCCAAAGTGATAGACCCTCTAAAATTGGACTCTTTGCAAAAGGAGGTCGTCGTTACTCTTTGCCAACTTGAGATGTATTTTCCGCCATCTTTTTTCGATGTCATGGTTCACCTTGTTGTTCATCTTGTGAGAGAAATTAAGATTTGTGGTCCCGTGTTCCTTCGGTATATGTATCCATTCGAGAGATACATGGGCATCTTGAAAAAATACGTAAGGAACCGACATCGACCCGAAGGCAGCATTATAGAAGGATATTCTACGGAGGAGGTGGTTGATTTTTGCACCAACTACTTGACCGGTGTGGATCCTATTGGCGTTCCAAAATCTCGATACGAGGGAAGGCTCCAAGGAGTCGGGACAATTGGGTTGAGAGCCGTAGTTGCTGATCTAAATGAACTACAAAAGGCACATTTTATTGTACTACAACACATGACAGATGTTGCTCCCTATATAGATGAGGACATGACAATCCTTCAACAACAAAACTACACGAGGAGTCAGAAGTGGCTTACTAACGAGCATAATCGTTCTTTTATAGGATGGCTGAAAGAAAGAGTGCAGTCACACCCCGTACCTGAAATTGTTAAACTACTTGGCGCAGGACCCCAAATTGTTGTTAGAACATTCCAAGGATACGAGATTAACGGATATACATTTTATACTAAATCCCAGAGTGATAAGAGCACGATGCAAAACAGTGGGGTGACGTTGGTGGCGACCTCTCAAGAATTCAGTAGATCCGGAGATGGCCGGGCTGTAATAGCATCAAAGTCATATTATGGCGTTATTCAAGAAATTTGGGAGCTCATTTACAGTCCTCGCCTGAGCATTCCCGTGTTTCGGTGTCAATGGGTCGAAGACCGAGGTGTTAAAGTTGATAACGACGGGTTCACACTCATTGATTTAAACAGGGTTGGGCACGTTGACGATCCGTTTATACTCGCCAAGCAAGCCACCCAAGTCTTTTATGTACAAGACCCGAGTGATGATAGGTTGAGCGTCGTCCTATCCGGAAAAAGAAGGATTGTCGGGGTAGAAAATGTCGTCGATGAAGAAGAGTACGACCAGTTCGACGAAGTACCTCCATTTTGTACCGATGTGCAAACTGAGGTAGCAACACTTGAAGGGGTAGACGAAGTTGACTACATGCGGTCCGACCACAATGAAGGATTATGGGCCGAGGGTACCGTTCAAATAGTGGAAAAAAGGAGAAAAAGGAAAAAAAAAGCATAATGTGTAATATTTATTTTGTTTAAGACCGTGTAGCTTTTAATATTGCAACTTTAGCTTGTAATATATCAAATAAAAAAGGAAAAAAAAGAGGGAAAAAAAGAAAAAAGCATAATGCGAGTAATAGTATTATCAAATATTATCAAATATTAGTTTAATGCTTATAATGAAGGATTATGTTTAATGCTTATAATATTATCAAATATTAGTATTAGTTTTTGAAAATATTAGTTTTCACTAAATATTAGTTAAAATATTTAATATTAGTTAAAATATTTAAGGAAGGATTATGTTTAATGCTTATAATATTATCAAATATTAGTATTAGTTTTTGAAAATATTAGTTTTCACTAAATATTAGTTAAAATATTTAATATTAGTTAAAATATTTAAGGAAGGATTATGTTTAATGCTTATAATATTATCAAATATTATGTTTAAAATATTATGTTCAACTTTATCAAACATTTAATATTAGTTAAAATAAATATTAGTTAAAATAAATATTAGTTAATATTAGTTAAAATAAATATTAGTTAAAATTGTCAAACTTCAGTATATGAAGTATTGCGGCCCGCAACCATTCAGAGAACTTTACTGAACCTGGGACCCACCTGTCGGACCAATTTATACACGGACATTTAGCTAATAGTCCGTGTAGAAAGGGTAGAGAGCTACACGGCCTTTTAGCTATATGTCCGTGTAGAAAGGGTAGAGAGCTACACGGCCTTTTAGCTATATGTCCGTGTAGAAAGGGTATTTGCACACGGCCTTTAGAGTAAAGTCCGTGTATAAAGATCTTTGTACACGGTCTTTTAAGTTAAAAGTCCGTGTATAATGAGAAAAACACTATTATTCGAAATCCTTCTCTTCCAAAATTTTCACAAGTCCGAAAAGAGAATACACATCAGTTTCAAAAACCCTCACAGAGAAGATTTTGCTGAGCCTTCTCCGAGCTCTTCACCGCCTCCCCGCCTCGCCGCCTCGCCGCCTCACCACCTCGGTCTCTCTCCACCTCGTTCTCTCTCTCTCTAACCAGTGGTCTCTCTCACCCGTGGTTAGCTCTCTCTCTCTCTCGTTATTTTTCTTATTGGGTTTGAACCCGTTAGACATGGTTGGTATTTGTTATTTTTCGGCATCTTGGTCTATTTATGTATTTGGTTTAGGTCACTTGTTATCGAGGAATACACACCATCTCGATTGTTGTTGACGATGTCAAAGGTAGCGGTCACCGTGCTTGTTTCTTGGCTACTCACTCATTAATAGCTATTATATATTGTAGTCGGCCACTTCTTCAGAGATGATTCTTACTGGTTTCTCCTATAGGAAATTGCTGCTACTTATTTACATGGAGTTATTAGCTATAGTAGTTTATTTTTTTTTTATGTTTCTATGTGTTGGAATTATAAAATTTGTTATGTAATGTTAGTTGATTAATGATGAAGGGAGAAATATCATATAGATATCTAAATTTTACTCCTCCCTTTCTTATAAGAATATCTACTGGTAATAGTAATTGATCAATTTGTTTAAATAACTCATCTTTCGTGGAGGGATCAATTAAAGAGGTTAATTAGCAAGGAGTTGGTTGATTAAATAACTCATCTACTGGTAATAGTAATTGATCAATTTGTTTCTATGTAGGTTAATTCAAATAATCTAGGATATATGTCAACAAGTGATTGATTAATCTCTTGATGAATATAGGTTATATGTCAAAAGTTGGTTGATTAATCTAGGTTATATGTCAAATGATTTGATCTTTAATTTCATGCAGCACCATGTCGAATGAAAATGAGTACGAGGATATGATGGAAGAAGAGGAGCAGCAAGCTACTGCCTCGTCAGAAAGAAGGAGAAGAGGGCCTACAATGTGCACGAGTCATTCTGAGCAGACCCAACCCAAAATCTGGTTCACAGAAGACGGGCGTGCGCAGGGACCAGAACGGCTGAAATACTCAAATTGGTGTACGAGCTTCGTGAAACAAAATGCGAGTATCCTTGTTGAGAGATGGGATCATTTCGAGAAAGAGGTGAAGGACGAGTGGTGGAACACGGTGAAGGTAAAGTGTCTAACAACTCTTCTCTTGAATTTTCACTTATGTATGATCTATATTTAAATACACTAAATTTTTGTGTCAATCAGGCTCAATGGAACATCCAGAGTGATGTTCCAAAGAATAAGACGTTGAAGATTATGAACAATGGATGGAAGCAATACAAGAGCACGTTGAAGACGGAGTTCATGGAGAAAGGGAAAAATCCGGTCGGCTACTACAAATGGCTAAAACAAGAGGACTGGGATGCGTATCAAGTTTTGAAGTCTACTGAAGAGTTCCAGGTATCTAACTCGTGCCAAATTTATGCTTATTCTTTCTCGATTTGTACTTATCTTTCTAAAACTAACTGATCGTTATTGTCTTGTTTCCGTGAAGGCAAAGAGTGATAAAGGCAGGAGGACCGTTGCCTTTAACAAGTATCCACACCATCTAGGGTCAGGTGGTTACGAGGGTAAGTCGGCAGAATGGAGGAAAGTCCTGGATGCGAACAAGGATTCTGACTCACCCGTGGTTAGGATCCAAAATCCTAGGGGCAAAGATTGGGTCATGGGTAGAGCCGAGGTAACCGCTGACGGGAGGATAGTACTCCCAACGGAGTTGCAAAGCGTGGCTCAAAGAATGGTAAGAGTCATTTATAACTCCGAAAGTACGTCAATTGTTCTTTTGCTTTAACTAATTCTTCTACTTGAACAGTTGGAAGTGGAGGAGGAGGTCAACTCGGGTGCCCGGAGTGTCGAACGACAAAATGATTCCTTGTCCGCGGCGCTCGAGAATCCAGAACACCCGGGTCGAGTAAGGGGTGTAGGGGTCTACAGGGGCTGGAAGGAGGTGTTCCGAGTGGAGGGAGAGAAACCTCGAAGAAAATCTCGTGCCAAGGTAAACAAAGACGAGATAGTTGCGCAGATACGCGCGGAGGTGAGCAAAGAGTACGACGCAAGGTTTGCTGAGATGGAAGCAATGTTGACACAAATTAGATCAGCAACTACGCAGCCATCCGAGCAACCACCTCCCATTTCGCCGGGAATTCGGCGAAGTAGTCAAGCATCCGGCACGTGGGGCGCGAACGACGATTTGGATAATCTCAAGGTAATCAATACTTCTTCATAATCTAAAGGTATTTAAAACCTGTTTGCAACCTTGTTGGACAATATCGCATCACTAGAATAAACAACTTTTCTATAAATTTGCAGGACCCCAGAGCATGCGACCTCGTCCTGCGGAATGGCAGTGTTTCTATGATCGTTGCTAAGGGCGTTGTACATCCACTCGCCAAAAGTGTACACAATACTCAGCTAAGACCCGACCATGCATGCGTGCAGGTTGAGTTAGTCGTGGATGGATGGCAGCGCGTACCCCTTCCTGTCCCTACCCGACGACGCGGTTGTGCTTGATGACGCACGGATGTCATTTGTCCAATGGCCCAAGAGTCAGATTGTTTTGGATCAGGTAATTCATAAAAAAATTCATTTATTTTTTACATTCAACTCATTCTTTTTGAAATACTAGAATAATACATCTATAACTTGATACAGACACGAGGAGATGATGTTACCGGTACGGCTCTCTCACCGGTACGTCAGGAGGTGGCTTGCGACATCGCGCCTGACGCGCCACAATCACCGCCCCGTCCTATGGTCACAGAAGAAGAATACAGCCGTTTGCCCAATGATTTGCGCCTTCTCCACGACTACTTGATGACGGCGCCCGACGGCATGGAGGCTATCATCATCCCTGTCCCACCTGGGATGTTTCTACACGAAGGCAGGCAGCTCCTGCTGTCGTTCAGAGACTTCAAGGACCTCTTCCACCACTCGTCATCCGACAAATGGCTCGATGTTTCACACATCACCATTTTCCTCATGTTAGTGATATTAAAATATTTTCATTATTGTATAGAACTCAAATATATATTCTAATTACAATATGATGAGTTTTCAGGAAGCTAGTCCGAAACTGTGATGAGATGGTTGAAAGGAAGAACTTGTGCGTGTTTCTGGACCCCGAGAAAGTGAGTTCTACGGCAGCGACATATTATCCGGATATGGCTATCGAGTACATGTGTTCTGCGATGCATCGTGCTAAGGCGGAGGAGAAGAAATTCATTCTCATGCCATACCACGAGGGGTTAGTTCTAATCTTAACTTATTTGTTGTTTATATTTTAATTAAAGAATTGTATAAAGGAATTAAAAGTTAAACATAAAAAAATGAAATCACACCATCAATCATAGCAAATACTCGTGTGACTTTTATATGCTAAAGTACTATAATTCTTCTCCTCGATCCAACAGCAAACATTGGTGCACGATTCTCATTGTGCCGTACTTAAGTGTGGGCATAATTATTGATTCTTGTAAGCCAGCAGGAAGGACCGCGGCTGCCGCCAAGTGCAAAGTTATCTTGTCTTTTGTGAATAAGTAAGCAATAATAATTCTATAGGTTTGCATTTCTTTCAATCATATCAAATTATAAAATTGCTAATTACATTCACTCACTTTTGTAAGGGCTTTTGTGAAATATATTAAAGAGGGAGGATCAGATAGCACGGGCACGCGCAAGAAAAGCAAGTTGAATTGGAAGTACATGGTGGTGAGCACACTTTATGAGTTAGAAATTTCATATCTTGTTAAAAAAATTATTGTCATTCTAACAAATGCCGCTAAATGTAAATTTCAGAGCCCGCAACAGAAGGAGGGTTGGGAATGCGCTTATTACACGATGATATTCATGTTTGACTTTGTCGAAATAATACAATTCGAATTCCCAAAAGCGGTATGTACTTCATATGAATTTCCTATATAATAAGCAATTGATATCTACCTTTTCTGAAATACTAACTATTATAAAATTATAATTTTGTAGAATGTGACAAAGCAAGATCATTACTCTTCGGATCAGATCGACGATGTGCGGTGCATGTGGGCAAGGTGGTTTGCCATGGAATTTTGTAATCCTCGATATGGATTTGCATAATTTTGTATAATTTGGTGTATATGAATATTGTATAATTTATTGCATATGGATTTCTGGCTAATCTGAAAAATATGAATTTCTTGCTAATATGGATTTATTGCTAATCTGGAAAATATGGATTTCTTGTTATATGAAATCTGGAAAATCTGAAATATATAGTTCTGTAACAAAAATGGCTAGCAAAACTGGAGGCTAGCCGAAAAACAAAAAATACAAAAAAAAAAAAAATGTACTTTCTACACGGATATTTAACTAAAGTCCGTGTAGAAAAAAGATAGCTACACGGTCATTTAGTTAAATGTCCGTGTAGAAAGAGGAGAGCTACACGGACATTTAACTAAATGTCCGTGTAGAAAGAGTCAAGCTACACGGTTTTTTAGTTAAAAGTCCGTGTACAAAAAGAATCGTACACGATTTTTTAGGTAATATCCGTGTAGCTCGGTAAATGGAGCGCGACACATTCTGGTCTTTGTACACGGCTGTTTGTGATGTTATACGTGTAGAATCTTTAAAATTGCACACGGCCAAAAGTCCGTGTGTAGTTATTGAACTAATCGTACACCCTCGATTTAAACACGGTAGGAAATCCGTGTAGCTCTTCCTTTATTGTCCGTGTATAATCTCTTTTTTTGTAGTAGTGTATGTTGCACACTTTTGACCAAATTGTATACATAATTAATATTTTATAATGTGGATGCATTTTATTTTTAAAATATTTAGAACTTACGAACTAAATAGATCATTTAAAAAATTAAAATTAAAGATAAAATACTAAAATAACAATATAGTTTTAAAAATGTAATTGGAGATGAAACTTTACCTTTTTTAAAAAAAATACTATTCTTTTTATAGGTAGAAAATGCATATTTTTTAATGGTCCAGAAATTAACCTTCCAATTCATGCATGTACATATAGAAAAAATAGTAAAAAAATTCTAAATAATGTGAAATTTGATCTTCAAGTACATTTTTATACGAAGGTGGTTGTATTTTCTCTTTACCTTTTGAGTTATTTGTAGGCTTAGATAGCTTAATAGGAGAAATTTTTTACATGAAGACAATTATATATATATATATATATAGAGTAGAACTAGGGTGTTCTTAAGTTCACCAAGGAACGGTGAACTCAAATCTAAAACCCATTTGATAGGTTTCAAACGACGAATCTGAACCGTTGAAACCCCTCTACCTTACGAGTGATGCGTCTACATGCAAAGAATTTAAATTTTGAAATTAATTTTGTATAAAGTCAAGTGGTACAAAAATGTCAAAAAATGAATGCATTAAAATTAATTTATTAACTTCTAATTTTGACCGCTTGACTTTATACAAAATTGATTCGAAAGTATAAATTTTTTACATGTATACGCATCACTCATAAAGTAGGCGGGTTTAAACGGTTTGGATTCGTCGTTTGAAGCTGATTTGATGAGTTTTAGACTTGAGTTCACCAAGAGGCTTGGTAAACTTAAGAACACTCTAGTTCTACTATATATATATATGAACTGGACTGAAGTAGATGGTTCCGTCGTATCTAATTAATTGTGTCCGTTGACAATTGCCTTTTGTTTTTGTCAGTATATATAATGCTAGTACAAACGGAAGCTTGATTCCAAAAGTTGATACATTTGGGAAAAGTTTATATATCAAATTAAAGTAATATTTTTCAAAATTAATATGTAATTTTAACCTTTTGATTATTGCATAACAATATACAAAACATAGACATATTTGTGTAGTCATGTTATTATTTTTAGGGCAGCAAATTAATGAGTAACTAAATTTGGGGAAGGCCAATTGGCAATTGCCCAAAAAAAATAAAAATAAATGAAGCAATTGGTGAACAGGTGAAGAGCCCAAAGGCCAACATCTCAGGACAGTGTTTGGATTGGAAGTAGCCATTACACTATGTCAATCAATGTGGCGTGTCAGACATCATTCAAGCCCTCCATTCTGCTCAAGTCGCTCCGTTTGTAGGTCCCATGGGCATCAGACATACTTTTGGGTTCAATAAGCTCCAACATTGTTTGATCTGCTTTAAGATCTGTGCGTATGAAAATTGAAACAGATGCACATGAATTTTAAAACAGAGTGCACGCATGTTAAAACGGATCTAATGGTGATTGAATCTATCAAACCGAAGTAGGTCCAGTGGATATCGGACCTACTCTTCAGTCAAGTCACTCAATTTATTTAATTATATGTAAATTCCTCGAGCATACAATTCGAAATGGAAGTTATCATGAATCCGTACCTGAGGTACAAGTGATAAATTACATTATTAAAATAATAAAATTTGTCTTTCAAAAAGAAAATATTGTAGGTAAGGTGCATGTAATAAATTACATTATTTAAATAATAAAATTTGTCTTTGAAAAAGAAAATATTGAATGAATATATCGTAAATCTTGCAATTTTGATATTTTTTTTAGAGGAGTGGTTCTTTTAACTTGACACGAATCTCAAAGCAGAATCCCTCATAAGTTTAAATTAGTACCGCGTGTAAACTAGTATCGTTCCCGTGCGTTGTAAGGGAAACATATTACAAGAGACAAATAAAACTCATACAAAATGACATATGTTCATAAAAAGTTTAGACTAAATGACATATTAAATGACATCTACACATAAATAACATTTCTTAAATAATATATTGACATATGTTTTTTTAATCATTTTGATATATTTTCATAAGAAATATCAAGCAAAATATCATATTAAATGACAAATAACATTCTTTAAATGATATAAAAAAAATAGAAAGACATGAAAACATGACCAATCAATTATCAATCAATTCAAAAATTTCTTAAATGACATTTGCATGTGAAGAGTACGTGTGGTGAGTACATGTCTAAATCAATTTAGACTTCTACACGTAAAAAAACATAAAAAAAAAAAAAACATATAGAATCAGAAGATTTGATCGGAGGGCTGATATTTCCGAAATTTCATCTTTTAATCAAAGCTGCTGGAGAACCAGGACATCTACGTGCATAATATAAGAATAGTAATAGGCACCGAATTGAGTTTGATCCTACTAGAATTAATCTAGGTCGTCCGTTTTTTTTAAATTACACCTCAGGTACCTAAGGGGACACATACTCAGTTATCATGACATAATATCAATAGATTTTATCAACTAATAATAACAGGAAAAATTTCAAATTAGTTTTAAATGTTGAATTAACCAAGTTAATAGAACTTTTATGTTTTGACTTAAAAAAAAAACAAGTTAATAGATTGGAATGTCAAAACTTTCCAATTTTTTTAAGTATATTGGGTTCGCCCTATTAATATTATTTATATGAAGTTTGTAATTAATGGATGAAGTACGTATAAAGGACTCCTGGGTAGAATCATGAATATCTAGGAAATACATGCATGCCATATGCAAAAAAAAAAAAAAAGAAAATGAAAAGACAAACAGTAACATAAAACAATGCTGGTTTTGTGCTCTGCATGCATTGACTCCACCAACAAAAATATTAATTATAGCTAGCCTCCGCTCTTATCCTATTTAGTTTCGTTTCTGTATTAGTTCTGCCTCAATTAAAAAAAGAAAGAAGAGAAAATATGCATGGCTCATCAGACGATGGGGGCAATCCAAACCCGTTGTCCTAGCTAGCCTCGTTTTGTATAATCTATATTGCATGGATGCAGGTACAGGTACGGGGTATCGTATCAGATACGGCGATACGGTAATTTTTAAAAATATAGAATACGATACGCCTATTATATATATATATATAGAGAGAGAGAGAGAGATAGGCTATGGTGAGTTGTGAAGTAAAACGTCGTTTTACTTCACGCCATATTTTCATTTTAAAAATTCAAACAACCGATCCGAACCACTCAACATTTTCTAAATATTGAAATGTGCTTGGAGACTAAATTTTACATTTTTTGGAATTTTTTTACTATTTATTAAGCCACTTTGAAATCGCTGATCCACTGTGAACAGTAAAAAACAGTAAAATATATAGAGCTGGACTATGGTGAGTTGTGAAGTAAGATGTCATTTTTACTTCACGCTCATATTTTTATTTTGAAAATCCAAACAACCGATCCGAACCCCTCAATATGTTCTCTATATTGAAATGTGCTTGGAGACTAAATTTTATATTTTTTGGAATTTTTTTACTATTTATTAAGCCACTTTGAAAATCGCTGATCCGGTGGTCCATAAATTTTTACTGTTTTTTACTGTTCACAGTGGATCAGCGATTTCAATGTGGCTTAATAAATAGTAAAAAAATTCCAAAAAATGTAAAATTTAGTCTCCAAGCACATTTCAATATAGAGAACATGTTGAGCGGTTCGGATCGGTTGTTTGAATTTTCAAAATGAAAATATGACGTGAAGTAAAACGACGTGTTACTTCACAACTCACCATAGTCTATTTCTATATATATATTATATTTTATTAATTTAATTTATAATATTTAGATTAATTATAATCATAACTTAAATCAAAATTGCACAAAATACTAAACACTTAAGTATAAATTAAATACAATAGTTACTAGTATATATCACATAATTAAGATGGTGTAGTATAGTGGCAAAATGATTTGGGTCTCAACCAAGAGAATATGGGTTCGATTGCAAATAATTTGGGAATTCAAATCTGGCGTGTCGGAGGCGTGTCTGTGCAAACTGAAGTTTCGAAGACGTATCGGATACGCCATGTAAGTTATTACACCAGCTGGCGTATTCGATACATATCGGTGCCGTATCGAGAGCGTGTCAGTGTCCGATACGAGTACGAAGCCTATATTGGAGTATCGGGGTAACATAGGTATCAATAAAAGTCAGGAGCGGATCATAAGTATAGATGGGGGTGCTAAGCCACCCTAAGGTTTCAAAATTTTATTATCTGAAATTCTTACTAATTTGTTTCTTCTATATGTATTAGCACCTCTAAATAATAATAACAAATTTAAAGACCTTGAACATAAATTTTAAAAATCAAAATCACAGCGAACTAGGCTTCATTTTTCTTATTTGAACATTTCAATTTCTGTGTTTGTGCAGTGAAAAAAGGAAACGAATCCTTCCAATTTGAAAAGGTCATACCCATAAACTAAATATAATAGCCGATTAAATAAAAATAATGTCCCATTCAATCTTGCATTATATTATGTTATACATTTTTTTTTATTAAAAAGAATTAAAGATATTAATTATTTGGCCTCGCTATACTCAAATTCTAGTTCCACCTCTGATAAAGTTGCAAATTCAAAAGGAAAGCACAGTACATTTTTTAATGCAGATTTCGATTCGTCCGATTTATTTAAGATTCGTGTACAATTCAGATCTCAGAAAATCTTACTTGCTGAAATTTCCTCCGTCCGTACGTCGTGCAGTGCGTGTATGTACCATGTGACATGTGTGTGTGTATATATATATATATACAGAGAGAGAGAGAGAGGGGATTTTATTCAGCACGCCCCGATTAGCTCCAGTCCAAGTGTCCTTATTCTACTTAATTTCATTTCTCCCAATTCAGCTCTAGCCCCGGGAAAATTGGATAGCCCACAATAATAAAGTTTCCAATTGAAAATATATATATAATATGATCATTGGATTGGTAGGAGGCATGTCATACTCATATATATATATATATATATATATAGAGATAGGCTATGGTGAGTTGCGAAGTAAAACGTCGTTTTACTTCACGCCATATTTTCATTTTGAAAATTCAAACAACCGATCCGAACCGTTCAACTTTTTCTAAATATTGAAATGTGCTTGGAGACTAAATTTTATATTTTTTTTGAATTTTTTTACTATTTATTAAGCCACTTTGAAATCGCTGATCCACTGTGAACAGTAAAAAACAGTAAAATTTTCTGGACCACCGGATCGGTGATTTTCAAAGTGGCTTAATAAATAGTAAAAAAATTCCAAAAAATGTAAAATTTAGTCTCCAAGCTCATTTCAATATAGAGAACATGTTGAGCGGTTCGGATCGGTTGTTTGGATTTTTAAAATGAAAATATGAGCGTGAAGTAAAAATGACATCTTACTTCACAACTCACCATAGCCCAGCTCTATATATATATATAGAGATAGGCTATGGTGAGTTGTGATGTTTTACTTCACGCCATATTTTCATTTTGAAAATTCAAACAACCGATCCGAACCGTTCAACTTTTTCTAAATATTGAAATGTGCTTGGAGACTAAATTTTACATTTTTTGGAATTTTTTTACTATTTATTAAGTCACTTTGAAATCGCTGATCCACTGTGAACAGTAAAAAACAGTAAAATTTTCTGGACCACCGGATCATCGATTTTCAAAGTGGCTTAATAAATAGTAAAAAAATTCCAAAAAATGGAAAATTAGTCTCCAAACACATTTCAATATTTAGAACATGTTGAACGGTTCGGATCGGTTGTTTGGATTTTAAAAATGAAAATATGAGCGTGAAGTAAAAATGACATCTTACTTCACAACTCACCATAGCCCAGCTCTATATATATATATATATAATCTGGCTAATATGCTACGTATAGCATAGAGAGCTTTTATGCTACGACTCAATATTTGAGTTTTCAAAATTCTAATGGTCAATCCGAACTAATATATATATATATATATATAGAGAGAGAGAGAGAGAGAGAGAGAGAAAGAGAATGACTAATATACAAACGTTTGTTCCTGGACTCAGGAACAAACGGTTCGGTTCTCCGATTTTTAAAGTCCAAACAGTCGATCCAAACCGTTAGATATTCAATCTATATTAAAATGTGCTTGCAGACCAAATTTTATATTTTATATTTCTACTATTTATTAAGCTGGTTGAAAACCGCTGATTTTACTAAACTTATGCACCATTGAAAAGCAGCGGTTTTGAAACCAGCTTAATAAATAGTAAAAAAATTCTAAAAAATGTAAAATTTGGTCTCCAAGCACATTTTAATATAGATTGAATATCTAATGGTTTGGATCGATTGTTTAGACTTTGAAAATCAGATAACCGAACCGTTTGTTCCTGAGTCTAGGAACAAACATTTGTATATTAGCCATTCTCTCTCTATATATATAGGAGTTGGCTACAGTGCTATGCATAACATAGAGGGCCTCCGTGCTACGGCTCAATATTTAAGTTTTCAAAATCCTAATGGTCGATCCAAACCGTTCAACATGATCTCCATATGAATATGTACTTGCAAACCAAATTTTACATTTTTTAGAATTTTTTTACTATTTTTTTAGATAGGTAGAAAAACACTTGATCTGAATGGTACCAAATTTTCAGATCAAGTGATTTTCTACCTATCTAAAAAAGTAGTGAAAAAATTCTAAAAAATATAAAATTTGGTTTGCAAGTACATATTCATATGAAGATCATGTTGAACGGTTCGGATTGACCGTTAGGATTTTGAAAACTCCAATATTGAGCTGTAGCACGGAGGCCCTCTATGCTACACATAGCATATTAGCAATTTCCTATATATATATATATATATATATATATGCTCATTGATATGTAACACAATAATAGAAACAATATGTCCGAATGAATGAATTTTATCTTAACAATGAAATTATACGAAACACACCCTATTTATTTAACAATGAAAACATACAACATACACTACAATATTATGAAAACAAAAAAAATTGTATCTGAGTTCATCGACTAATTCATTTTTTTTTTCAACTTCAATTGAGATCAAATTTGTCCTCCAATAAATCATTTTTTATTTAATTTGCAAAATAACAACTCCACACCAATAATTAATCAGATTATATCCAAAATACAATCTCTTCCACTAAAGATATCAACATAAGATGAACTATGGCGAAAACAGAAAAGAATTATTATCAAGTAGAAAAACACGCCACATCTTAATATGCAAAAAAATAAAAGACAGAAAACTATCAAAGTCTTGAAGTAGGGGGTGTAATTCAAGTTAGATCAACTAAATTTTATATCATCCATTGCTATTGCGGCTTCTTATATACTCTTTTTTTTTTCTTTTAAAAGTTTTCAATGATTTAGTTGCCTTGCGTTTACAACTCCCAAGTCTCATAATCACATGAAGGAAAAAAAAAAAATTGTATGATTTACTTAATTCATGTTTATGTAGTTTTAAAAATAAAATAATGAAGTGTTTTGCTTAAATTTAATATGAGATTTGATTTAGTTTGTAAATGTCTTACCAAATATAACCTCAATAATTAATTAAAGTAAATAATTATTCTATTATATCAAATTTGTGTTTAATTAATAAAAATGTAGAAATCCACGAAATCCGGTCGCCTAAAAAGAATGCAGATTAAATAATTTTAAAGTTTGATTGGTTAGGGTTTAGAACTTATAAAAGGATTAGTATTGATACTACATTAACAAGCAACTTTAGCTTCACCCCACCCCCCCCCCCCCCCCCCCCCCCCCCCCCCCCTCTTAGAAATATAATGAGACAAAAATAAAGTTCTTTATTTGATTATGCGAAAAACAATTTTATAATACATATTATAAGTTAACCAATCAAAATTAATCTTTAAATTTTACTGAGGGAAAGAATTATTTCTGGCAATAGTCTCCATAATTTCTACAGAATATATTTAGCATTTTTATATATAATTGTCTAACTGAAAAGACTTTAATTATGAAATGAAAATTTATGTCGACTATTATTGGGACACGTGTAACAAAATGGGAGGAGATGTCGTCATACTTGTCCCATGATGATGAATAATTATATGTGGTCATATGTTGTCATAATTAATGTTTGATAAACATGTGACCACAACTGCAAAATATTTTTTTTAACTTAAATGTATATACTTTTGGCATTAATTTCTAGATTAATATTCAACTATATGACTGGGACGGCATCTTGGATTTTCATCGGAGACAAAAATATAGCGAATAGGATTTAAATAGCTAATCATGTTCAAATTCATTAGCGAATACTAGATAAAAACTAATGCTCTAACTTATGATTTCCAATACTCTGACCTCTAATTTCTAATGCTTTAACTTCTAATCTTAGTTATCAATCAGGATTCAAGAAATTTATTTTATTTTTAACTCTAAATTTAACTCAAATTACAAATCAGAATCTAGGGAGGCAAATAAATTTTCAGAGATAAACAAAGTTGGTAAGAACTTATAAATTTCTATAAAAATTCAAAATTCAGGGGGCAATTCGCCTCCCTCTCCGGCTCTATGTAGGTCCGCCCATGTATATCTCCATTCTTCTATTAAGCATGTAGATGTCCTGATCTGTCAACAGCTATGATTAAAAGATAAAATTTCGGATTTAATATCAACCCTCCAATCAAATAGTCTACCTTCTTTTGATTCTATGCATCTTTTTAATATTTTTTTATGTGTATAAGTCAAAATTTATTTGGACAAGTACTCGCCACATGCAAAATGTATCATCTTTCTAATTAGTCCTCATTTCTTTTCATATTAAGTAGTTTTCAGATTGATTGATAATTGATTCATTTCTTTCCAATTTTTTATATCATTTAAAAAATATTATTTGTTATTTAATATGTCATTTTTTTTTGAGATTTTTTATGAAAATATGTCAAAAAGATAAAAAAAAAATGCTATTTAATGAAACATGTTATTTAAAAAATATTATTTACGTGTAGATATCATTTATTAATGTCATTTGTTATTTATTTTCTTGTAATATGTTCCTATTGCAATGCAAAAACACCATACTAGTGACTATATATGTTAATATGTGGACCCCACAGAAAAACACATATTAATTGTGGTTTGCTCATCATTAAAATAACTCCCAAGTGCACCTATCTATCATGTTATATTTTATAAATTATTTTTCCTCGTCACTCGTCAGGCAGAAAGCTTGGTCGCGACATCGATCATCTATCATGGTATATTTTATAAAATAAAGAAATGTATCTTGTTGTCCAAATTCTATATATTTACCTTTATAAAATCGCAATCTTGATTGGATTGAGCTGCCAACATGTAACTTAAGATTTGATTATCTCCCTTGGTAATTTTAGAAAATTAATTCATTCTATCGGGAATGCAATACAAATCATAAATGGTCAAGTTTACAATAAATTATTAATAAAACAGGATCATGTACATTTCGTACAAAGCAGAATCAGCGCGCTCTCAGTGGAAACTATGCTACAAAAGAAGCAACAACTAAACGCCACGCAGATTAAGGCCGAGAATCTATAAGTTAATATTTCCTTTTCATGCTGTAAAAAGTGGCATCGAATATCCTGGGACATATTCGCTACATTCTCTATACAGCAAATGTGCCTACCTCTACCTAATACCTATACCTATACCTTGTTTATTATATTATTTATTTTGTACCAGTCCTCCATTGAGCTGATGAGCCCTCAAGTCTTCAATGTAGTCTGAGGACCATGTGGATAGGCATGCCATGTAATGTAATTCTAACTATTTTTTTAATATTTTTTTTTTTTAGAGTTAGTGGAAAGTTTCCATATTGAGATAAAAAAAGTATTTATAGGGGAGTTACTCGGATTAACTGAGGCTTGCTTGCTAAATATAGAGAGAGAGAGCCTATAAATATTAAATATATAGGCGGAGCCGCAGAGAGCTGACAAGAGAGTAGAGAGTGTGAGTGTGAGTGTGAGGAGAGAGTGAGAAAGAAAAGAGGTCAGCGTGTACCAAACAGATCTTCCTTCGATTCTATTCTCATATTCTCGTGCGCTGCCGCTGAGTTCGTTACAATTATGCTTTTGTCGGTTTTTCGGAGATTTTAACTTCATTCTTGAATGCTTACTTTCAATGAAAATTCAATACAGTGTTGTAGGCAAATGCCATGGCACCCTGAACCAATTCAACTGGATCCAAGAACAGATTCAAACCCCATGAAACCCAAATCCAATGATTTGAAATCATAAGACGACTAGTATATCCGAGATGACTTCGTATTCCAAAATGACCTGACCTGAATAAATGATCATGTACACAACAAATAACTATCCCAAAATAATTCAACCTTAAAGGATGATTCAGCAATACTCTCTATAACTCCATTATCACAAGTCGTAATCTTGTGATTCTTCAACTGGTGACCTAAGGTGCAATTGATTTCGTATGGCGATTAGCTTAAATATATACACTAATCCTGCTCCAAGTGTTAACGATTGGCATGGCATGCCATCCCAATTAACCCAAAAGCCTGATGACTTAACCTGCAGTGCTGACCCAGCTAATCTGTGACTTGTAGCACGCGAAACCTGATTATTTGCAACTTGAAACAACCGTAATACAGTTAGTCTATAACCTGACAGCAATCTAGACTCGACTCAACTTGGTCATTCCAATTGATTTCAAAATCAGAATAATGCCCAAGTTTGATAGGTATGCTAGGGACTGCCAACTAGGACCTGAGTCGAAGCCAAGTGACCAATCCCAACCCCAACTGTGTTTTGTCCAATTACCACCTCTTAGTTTGTATGTATCTACAAAAGCCAATTATGAATCATAGCAAGTTATATTGGACTCTTCTGGTTATGTCTTTTTCATAGGTTTCTGGTGTTGATGCTACTATATATAATATTCATTGAATTGAGTATATTTTTTTTTATATGTATTTGTTTTTGATATTTGCATGTTATAAGATGCCCTATTACTATGCAAGTAATTAGCTGTCATTATCAATATTTTTTTTTTCTGACTGCACTTGTCTATGCTAGCTTTGTAAATTCTCATATAGTGATCAAGATGGTTAAGTTCGGGAGAAGTTGAAAGCAGAACAGGTGGAAGAATGAAAGTGTATGCACTTGTTTTCCCCCCTTTCCCTTTTTCCTCTGTTAAATAAACTTGTTAAATGAATTAGCATGGCTTCGCTACATCTTTCTTCAACTTTTCCATCATTTCAACTGTAGATACTACATTAACTACAAGTTCATGAAGAAGAAGTCAAACGGTACTGTTCAGCAAAATCGCATAAGTGGAAAAGATCATCAGCAAGTTTTAAAGGAATTCTCAAGAATGCTTGACGATGAGGTTAATTTTAACTTATTCTTACAACCACTTTTTCTCATAAATTGAACCCAGCCAACTAAATCAAATAACAACTTATTGTCTTCCCAAATTTTATACAGATAGAGAAGGTGGTACTATTTATTCTGGAGGAACAAGGCCGGCTTGCAAGCCACATCCAAGAACTTGAGTCGCAACGTGATGCCATTTTAGAAACATCTGACGTATCACAAGTAAGCAAGCTGAAGGAGTCTTACAGAAAGTCGGCCGTGACCTTCTTAAGCTTCTTCGATTTGTTGATATGAATGCCACAGGAATTAGAAAAATTCTGAAGAAATTTGACAAACGGTTTCGTTATAAGTTCACGGATTATTATGTGGGCACTAGGTCAAACCATCCCTACTCTCAGCTTCAACAGGTCTTCAAACAAGTGGTATATATGTTTAATCTACTGAGTTTGCTGTTTACTTAATTCACTCACATTTTTTGTATGAGTTTTAACAAAACTACTTTATTTGATTTGTATATGCAAAGGGCATTGGGGCGGTTGTTGGGGCCTTATCTCGCAACCTTGCTTTTCTTCAAGATCATGAAGGCAGCTATTTGTCTATCTATGATCATCCAACTGCTTTTGTGAAGGTTTGGATTCTCTCTTTCATCCAAATGCAATTAATTTGTCTATAATTAATGTAATTTCTTGTGAAGGTTTTGAATTGATTCTCTCAAGTCTTACAATATATTTGTTTAATTTATTACATGCAGGATCCAGTGATAGAACAAATAAATGCGTCAGTGAGCAAGCTAAATCACTCGACAAACTTTTTAGAATTCTTGGGGCAACACGCGCTGATAGTCCCGGAAGACGCAATCATACTGTGCCCAAGCCCAACTGAAGAGCAATTAGTGGATGATGACGAAACGTATCACTTGATGTCTCTTCTGCTTAACTTGGTGAACACTTTCCTATACATGGTGAACACATACATCATCGTGCCAACTGCGGATGACTACTCAGTGAGCCTTGGTGCTGCTGCCACAGTTTGTGGTGTCATCATTGGGTCAATGGCAGTGGCTCAAGTTTTCTCATCAGTCTACTTTAGTGCATGGTCTAACAAGTCCTACTTCAGACCCCTTGTTTTCAGCAGCATTATGCTTTTTATGGGCAACTTATTGTATGCTTTAGCTTATGACCTAAATTCTTTACCACTACTTCTCTTTGGTCGCCTCCTCTGTGGGTAAGCAACTATTAACTAAGCATGCATGCAATGCAGTTGATTTAATTAATTATTCATATAGAGTCGATCACAAGAACTTACTAGCTATTGAATAATTAATTCATGCATACTAGCTAATTGCATGTAGGTTGGGTTCAGCTAGAGCTGTGAATCGCCGTTACATCAGCGATTGCGTGCCTCTCAAAATTAGGCTTCAGGCATCTGCAGGCTTTGTGAGTGTGAGTGCACTGGGAATGGCATGTGGACCTGCTCTAGCAGGCTTACTCCAGATCAAGTTCAAGATCTATTCTCTGACTTTTAACCAAAGCACTCTGCCTGGTTGGATCATGGCAGTAGCATGGGTGCTCTACTTGATCTGGTTATGGATTTCTTTCAGAGAACCTGCTCGTGATAATCAAAGGAGATCATGACAACGCATCACAAAATGGCAGTACAAGTATGATATATCCTTTCTCTCTGTTGTTCTGCATGCATACGATTTTATTTTTGTATGAAATTGGAATTTGACACTTAATTTCTTGAACTCAAAATAGGCCATGAGGGACATAATACTGATATAGAAAATGGTCTCAACCAGCCGTTGCTATCGGATGCAAGAGAGAGAGATGATGATGAATACATACAGGACTGTCATGATAGTGAAGAGGCGTCATCTAACGACTCACGGAAACCTGTAAGCTCTATTGGTGAGGCTTACCGATTGCTCACACCTTCTGTAAAGGTTCGCTCAAATCATTCTCTCTTTTTTTTTTTCATTTTAGAACAATTTCTTAAAAAAATGAACTTCTCTTTTGATCTTTTTCATGTTATTATGTTGACCTTATTACCAATTTTAACTTGTACAGTTTCATTATTCTGTGTCATATATAGGCACAACTACTGATTTATTTCATGTTGAAATATGCAATGGAGATCCTCCTATCTGAGTCGAGTGTGGTCACCACTTATTATTTTAACTGGTCAACAAGCTCAGTAGCCCTCTTTCTAGCTATACTTGGGCTCACTGTTTTACCGGTTAATGCTATAGTAGGAAGTTGCATTACTCGACTTTTTGAAGACAGGTAAGTTAAATCTTTGTGCCATGTTAATTAATTTTCTCAGTTTCTTCAAAGGACTAGGCAAATTTCTAACTGGAGCATCATTAATTGTTGTAGGCAAATATTACTGGGATCAGAAATATTGGTCCTGATTGGTATACTCCTAAGCTTTAAGTTCACGAGTGATTACTCGGTGCCGCAGTATATCACCTCCGCTTTCATTACTTTTGTAGCGGCTGAAGTTTTAGAAGGTACTTTACCTTTATATATATTCAGTCATTTCCTATTTGTTTTCTAAAATAGCAACACTAATTCACATTTGTTGATTGTCATTAATTATTTGTTAACTACTTGTAGGGGTCAACCTCTCCCTGCTATCACGGGTAATGTCATCTCGTCTAGCTCAGGGAACATTCAATGGAGGGTTGCTGTCTACTGAGGCCGGTACACTTGCTCGAGTAGTAGCTGATGCCACTATTACATTAGCCGGTTATTTAGGCCAAAGCTTGCTTCTAAATGTCACCCTTCTGCCTTCTTTATTTATCTGCATCGCCTCCATTATTGCAACCTTGTGCACTTTTAATACTTTATATTGATAATCTATCTAGTGTTATGCTGTCAACTTGCTATGTACTGCATAGCCTGAATTTCCATGTCAAATATTATAAAACTAGCTCCTTTGGGTGCATGCCTCAATAATATGTAGATATTCAACAACTACTTGTGTAACTAGAGGATAAAATTAGCCAAAGGCAAATGTTTGTAGGACTAAACTTGCTACAAGATAGAAATATTAATTTTACATACTTTTTCATTATGTTGCTTGTTCCTATATTTTCTTTCCCTTTTGTTAATGTTTATTCTACCTTCCAGAAAGAAATTATATTTTCTGTACAATTAGTCACCAATTAAAATGAACACTTTTTAATATCTTTCCAGCAATTTAAATATCATTAACATCCCATATTTAAGAAATTGATAATATTTTGCCTAACCTAAACAACATGGGTTAGTTGACTTAGTTCCAATAAAAATCATATGGAGATCATGTTCAACGGTTCATATCAATTATTTAAACTTTGAAAATAAATATAAATATATAGTACGGACTAATTCGCGGTATGCATAGTACCATAAGGTATGCAAGCTTAATTTTCGTAGATGCTAAACGGAGCGGATATCCAAACGTATCTGGATGGAATCTTAAAGGATCCTCAATCAATCACTCCCCAAACCGCTATTTGCAAATTTTTGAGCGGAAAGCACTTATATAGCTTCCTTCTCTCCATCTATTGTGGGATTAAAAATCCGAACCAATCCTTCTCTCCATCTATTGTGGAATTAAAAATCCGAACCAATCCGGATAGGCAGCGACAAGCAGCTTTGAAGCGCATTAAAGCTTGGCTAGCTGGCAGCAACAGGCCTTTAAAATTTGTTCCATTACCTATTCCTCTTGTTTATACTCTTCTTCATGTCAATATTCAAGGACACCTCCATTTTTTTCATTGCTTCTATTTTTATATTTGTTTTAAATTTCATATGATTCAATTATCCGACAAGTATTCGTTCCGTATCCATATTCGAATCCGTATTCGTGGATTATCCGCTCCTTATCCGTATCCGTTTAAGGCTGATTTGGTTTTAAATGTTGATATCCATTTATTATCCGTATTCGTATTCGTATCCTCTAATTGAAAGACAGATACGGATTTAGTATCAGCATTATCTGCTACGAATCCTCTCCGTTTACACCCCTAGCTATCATTGGTCACAAAAAAAATTGTAAGAACGTGCCAGCAATAAATATGAAAGAATTGGAACAGGTTTGCACTTTCAAATTTGAAAGAATTCAAAGTGTGAGATTAAAGTATGAAGCATGTTATACAATTAAATATGTTCAAACCGTTTGTTGAAGGTGCAAATAGTCTAATCTGGTAATTTTGATGAATTCGGATCCTATCTTCTTCACAAAGAATAATTCTAACTATCAAGAATATGAAAGAAAATTATCTTTTTGTAGAGACGGATTTGTAAAAGAACTTGGAAATTTTATTTTATTTGACTAATTTGATTACAATGATTGGATTTGTTAACATAAAAAAATTGCAAGGCTTGTTATTATATTATTAGTAAGAAGAGAACAGGCACCTTAGCTTAATGCACGGTGCATAACACTGCCTAGACAAACAGGGAAAAATCACCTATTTGGATACATTTAATTCCTTCAAACTTTATATATATATAAAAAAAAAAAAAAAAACTTTGTTCTCTTTAAAGTTTGCTAAACTCTTTGAACATCCAAAAGTTATTCAAAAAAAGGTGCAAAAGCCTTTACATTTCAATCCATGATTGATCCTTCCAAAACCCACAGCCTTTAATTGAACAACAAAACAAACACTAACAATATTTCTCTTAGTTCCTAATAAGATATAAGATATAAAGCACATAGAAGATCTAAGTATCCTTCCTAACTGTAGGAGATTATCAATGTCATTTAATAGCTGAGGTTATATGATAGTGATCATTTCAAAATAATTTTCAGAAAGAAAAAGTTTCTGATTTTTTAACAATTTTACAAAACTCTTTTAAGTTTCCAATATCAAGACATTTGCTCAATTTTCTCAATTTCATTAGCTGTTTCAACTCAATATTTTCCGAAAGATCCCATTCAGTACATGCATGATTACTCAATCAAAGACATAATCCCGAGATAAAATTTCATGAAAGTTGTAAGTTACATAAAAAAAATGAAAGAACACCGCACATACAAAGAATGCACAATCAAAAACAAGATCGAATAGCAAAAAAAAGGTCTCTAAAAGATGAAGAAGAGATAAATTGATGATGGAGACTTAGTTTGTTTTGTAGCATACTTTTCTGATTTGACCCTGGTTTCCGGTATACACACCGAGCAAGCCCATCTTTACCAACGCCTTTCCGAAGAGGTCCAAGAAGGCATTATTATCAACAGCCAGGGTCTTAACAAATGAAGAGGTTAATGGATCACACGCCAATGCATTATCGATCGGGAGAACACCCTTGCCGTCGAGCAGCTTCTGGTAAATATATTCACCAACAAACATACCCAACAACAAAAGAACTACATCAATCTATCATCTCAAAACATAACAAAAAGAAGATAACAACACAAGGAAATTATAAAAATTGTTATATCATCATTTTTAAATATATTCTTTAAACCTTTTGTACTTGGACATACATATCTTCAGATTTTCCAATTCCTTTGAGTATTCCAAATTGGTAACAAAAAAAGTATACCCAAATTTGTTACCAATTTCAAGACACCAAATCATACTACAGCTACTGTCAAAAAAAAACTGTTGACATCAATTTGTTTCCAATTCCTTTGAGCATTCCAATTTCTTTAAACCTTTTGACATCAATTTGGAATGTGACTGGCACTATTTGTGTATCATGCACACAAAAATAATGAAAATTAAGAACTTTTTGAAAAAGTAATGAAATTTTTTAAATTTTTTTTGCCGTTTATTAGACAACTTGATATTCGCAATATTTCATATTTAATATATGGTCACTAATAGGATTATCTAAATTGCTTGAATTTGGTATAGTTTTTTGCAACCAATTTAAAAGGCCTAGCTAATATGTCTGTATTAGTGACAACCAGTCAAGTTTCTCTATGCGCCATTAACTTTGTAATTAATGTCAGAGTAGTTTCATTTTTCAGATTAATATATATAATTTGACGACGACTTCATTGTCCCATTTTTCTATTTATATAATTAAATATATACTTAGTTGGGGATGAATACTCAATCTCAGTTTTATACCAAATGATATTTCTTATTCTAAGCCATGTCCCATTACTGGGATAGCACCTAGTATCTGACGATTTCATGTATACCATTTAATTATGAGTCACTAATTATTTCAATATTTTCCATAAACTTATTAAAGAAAAACCATTGTGCCAGAAGTAAAAAGAACCAATGGAGATGTAGATTCACATCGAGATTTTTTTATTCTGTTTATTCTAATATTGTGATACTTGCAGAAACTATTTGTGAAAGTCATGAGATATTTAATCTGCCACATATATGTAAGATTGTAGATGCACAAAATGCAGCAGAAAACAAATTTCAGTTAAAACTAAGACTAAATTCAAGGAATGTGAATCAATTTAAACATTCATTGCATAAGTTGGCCATCACAATTATAATATCTTGGCTAAGCGACCTAGGATTAAAAAAGCAAATTATTAGCTGGTTCTGTAGTGTTTGCCCATTCCAAATCCCAATACAGTACTAATAGAGTGGGAAAAATGGCACGGCGGAGCCGGCCCCGTCACGGAACGGCACGGAACTGCACGGTTACGGCACGGAACGGCACGGCACGCGTGTCAGTTACGTGCCGTGACTCGCGTGTCCCGTGCCGTGATCATTCGTGTGCCGTGCCCATCTTTTGAAACTTTGACACGGCATGACACGGCACGCGAAAGATTTAGTCACGACACGACACGTAGTCACGCGAGTCACGTGTAATTATGACTTAGATATTGATTTAATGATGAATCTTGAATAAACTAACCTAAATTATGATTAAATGGTCATGCGAGTCACGTATGGTCACGGCACGTTTAGGCACGGCGTGACTATTCGCATGCCGTGACCACCCCTTGACATTTTGGTCACGGCACGTGAAACTTTAACTTGGTCACGGCACGGCACGGCACGAGACCTAAGTCACGGCGTGTTAGTCACGTCACGGCACAGTTTTTTCCACTCTAAGTACTTGTCATCTTTCAAAGTTCAAACAACACCTTGCTGCACAGGAGAATGCTTTTTTAAACCTTGACACCTCACTATAAATATCGCATGCAAACTCTTCTCTTCCATCACCTCAAGGCGCTCCTCCTCTACCATAGTTAACAAAGTTTAACAAGCCAAGTTAACAATGGTGTGCCGGGCAACCATTATTACTCTGCTTGTGTTGGTCACATCAGTTCCTGCTATGGCCAGGTGACAGCAGGCTATTACAAAGGCAAATACGGGGCCAAGGATGTCGAGTCTATTATCAAGGGTATCGTCAATGCCCGCTTTGCATATGACCCAGATATCGTTGCATTCCTCCTACGCCTCCAGTTCCATGATTGCTTGGGTGATAAGGTTAAATATCAACTGCCTTGTTCTTACATACATAGTTTAGTTTATATAATAATTTCACAGCTTTTACCAAGTCATCCTTCAAAATCTTATTTTGGATTTTTTTGAGCAAATATCTGTCTAAGAAATATCAATAACCCAAATACAGAAATGTGATGCATCACTACTGTTGCGGGGGCCGAACAGTGAGCAAACTGCTGTCCCGAACTTCACTGTTAAAGGCTATGACCTGATTGAAACCATCAAGGCAGCATTAGAGAAGGAATGCCCAGGTGTGGTCTCTTGTTCTGACATCATTGCAGCTGCTACTCGAGATGCAGTTGTCGGCTTGTCGCGGTATGTTAAACTTAAATGTTTTGGTGCATCTACTTTATACCAATTAATATTACTGGGGAGATCTTCTAACAACTACTATATATTATGTTGTCTAATTTTTTTTTCTCATTTTTCATTTTTATCAATAAATATAAGGCTAAAGGAAAGTACTTTGAGGTACCAATGGGAAGAAAGGATGGCCTGGTTGGACTTGCATCTAATGTTGATCTACCAGCGCCAGATATCTCTGTTTCTAATGCACTTGCATATTATGGAAAGCAAGGCTTCAGCCCCTTTGAAACAGTTGTTTTGCTAGGTAACTAATCGTTAAATTTCAAAAAAAGTTTGAAAACAAAAACTGTTAAAGAATATATATTAAAGGGTAAAGAAACTAATTAATTACATAGTTGACATCTTCATTTCTTATTTTTAGGTGGGCACACAGTTGGAGTGACGCACTGCAATGTCATCAAGGACAGGCTGTACAACTACAAGGGCACTAATAATCCTGACCCAAGCTTGAATGCCTTCTATGTTTTTTTCATCAGCAGCTTTATTTGCAAAAATAACCCCTCGACCGACACCAATGTTGTCTTCTTAGACGGTCCTGACAGTGTACGCACAGTTGACAACTTGTTTTACCAGAAGCTGCTCGAAGGCAAGGGTGTTCTGCCGATCGATAATGCATTGGCGTTCGATTCAAGTACCTCTTCATTTGTTAAGACCTTGGCTGGAAATAATGATTACTTCTTGGACCTCTTCGGCAAGGCATTGGTAAAGATGGGCTTGCTCGGTGTGTATACCAGAAACCAGGGTCAAATCAGAAAAGTATGCTACAAAACAAACTAAGTCTCCATCATCAATTTATCTCTTCTTCATCTTTTAGAGACCTTTTTTTGTGTTGTTCGATCATGATTTGATTACGCATTCTTTGTATGTTCCCGTGTTCTTTAATTTTTTTTTTATGTAACTTTTAATTTCCATGAAATTTTATCTCGGGATTATGTCTTTGATCGAGTAATCGTGCATGTACTGAATGGGATCTTTCGGAAAATATTGAGTTGAAACAGCTAATGAAACTGAGAAAATTGACCAATGTCTTGATATTGGAAACTTAAAAGAGTTTCGTAAAATTGTTAAAAAATCAGAAACTTTTTCTTTCTGAAAATTAGTTCGAAATGATCACTATCATATAACCTCAGCTATTAAATGACATTGATAATCTCCTACAGTTAGGAAGGATACTTAGATCTTCTATCTGCTTTATATCTTATATCTTATTAGGAACTAAGAGAAATATTGTTAGTGCTTGTTTTGTTGTTCAATTAAATGCTGTGGGTTGAAAGGATCAATCATGGATTGAAATGTACAGGCTCAATATTTGAGTTTGAACTTTGAAAGATGGCCTCCGTGCTACGGCTCAATATTTGAGTTTTCGAAATTCTAACGGTCGATCCGAACCGTTCAACATGATCTCCATATGAATATGTACATGCAAACCAAATTTTACATTTTCTAGAATTTTTTTTTTTAGATAGATAGAAAATCACTTGATTTGAATGGTACAAAATTTTCAGATCAAGTGATTTTCTACCTATCTAAAAAAATAGTAAAAAAATTCTAAAAAATGTAAAATTTGGTTTGTAAATACATATTCATATGGAGATCATGAGATCATGTTGAACGGTTCGGATCAACCATTAGAATTTTGAAAACTCAAATATTGAGCCATAGCACGGAGGCCATCTATGCTACGCGTAGCATATTAGCGGGATTCTATATATTTATATATATATAATTTTTTTTTTTCAATTGGAAACTTTATTGTTGTGGGCTTTCCAATTTTCCCGGGGCTAGAGCTGAATTGGGAGACAAAAATGAAAGTAGAATAGGGACACTTGGACTGGAGCTAATCGGGGCGTGCTGATTCTCTCTCTTTCTCTCTCTCTCTCTCTCTATATATACACACACACACATGTCACGTTGTACGTACACGCACAGCACGACGAACGGACAGAGGAACTTTCAGCAAGTAAGATTTCTGAGACCTGAATTGTACTCGAATCTTAAATAAATTGGATGAATCGAAATCTGCATTAAAACGTACTGTGCTTCCCTTTTGAATTTGCAACTTTATCAGAGATGGAACTAGGATTTTAGTATAGCGAGGCTAAATAATATCTTTAATTCTTTTTAATAAAAAAAATGTATAACATAATATAATGCAAGATTGGATGGGACATTTTTATTTAATCGGATATTATATTTAGCTTATGGGTATGACCTTTTCAAATTGGAAGGATCCGTTTCCTTTTTTCACAACACAAACGCGGAAATTGAAATGTTCAAATAAAAGAAATGAAACCTAGTCCGCTGTGATTTTGATTATTAAAATTTACATTCAAGGCCTTTAAATTTGTTATTATTATTGAGAGGTGCTAATACATATAGAAGAAACAAATTAGTAAGAATTTCAGATAATAAAATTTTGAAACCTTGGGGTGGCTTAGCACCCACAGCTATACTTATGATCCACTCTTGACTTTTATTGATACCTATGTTACCCGATACTCCAATATAGGCTTCGTACCAGTATCAGACACTGAAACGCTCTCGATACGGCACCAATATGTATCGAATACGCCAACTGGTGCATCAACTTACATGACGTATCCGATACGTCTCCGAAACTTCAGGTTTGCACAGACACGCCTCCGACACGCCAGATTTGAATTCCCAAATTGTTTGCAATCCAACCCATATTCTTTTGGTTGAGACCCAAATCACTTTGCCACTATACTACACCATCTTAATTATGTGATATATACTAGTAACTACTGTATTTAACTTATACTTAAGTGTTTAGTTTTTTGTGCAAGTTTGGTTTAAGTTATGATTATAATTAATCTAAATATTATAAATTAAATTAATAAAATATAATATAATATAAATTAAATTCAATTAAGTGTTTAGTATTTAACCTACCTCGGATTGATAGGTTCAATCACCATTCGATCCGTTTTAACATGCACTCACTCTGTTTTAAAATTCATGTGCATCTGTTTCAATTTTTATGCGCACGGATCTTAAAGTGGATCAAACAATGTTGGAGCTTATTAAATCCAAAAATAAATCTGATGCCCATCGGACCTACAAACAGAGCGACTTGAGTAGAATTGATCGGGCTTGATTGATGTCTGACACGCCACATTGATTGACATAGTGTAATGGCTACTTCCAATCCAAACACTGTCCTGAGATGTTGCCCTTTGGGCCCTTCACCTGTTCACCAATTGCTTCATTTTTTTTTTTTTTTTTTTGGCAATTGCCAATTGGCCTTCCCCAAATTTAGTTACTCATGAATTTGCTGCCCTAAAAATAGTAGCATCACTACACAAATATGTCTATGTTTTGTATATTGTTATGCAATAATCAAATGGTTAAAATTACATATTAATTTTGAAAAATATTACTTTAATTTGATATATAAACTTTTCCCAAATGTATCATCTTTTGAATCAAGCTTCCCTTTGTACTAGCATTATATATACTGACAAAAACATAAGGCAATTGTCAACGGACAATAGATACGACGGAACCATCTACTTCAGTCCATTTCATATATATATATATATATATATATATATATATATATATATATATATTCAATTGTCTTCATGTAAAAATTTCTTCTATTAAGCTATCTAAGCCTACAAATAAGTCAAAAGGTAAAGAGAAAATACAACCATCTTGATATGAAAATGTACTTGAAGATTAAATTTCACATTATTTATAATTTTTTTACTATTTTTTCTATAGGTAAAAAATCCATGCATGAATCGGAAGGTTAATTTCTGGACCATTAAATAATATGCATTTTCTACCTATAAAAAGAATAGTATTTTTTTTTTAAAAGGTAAAGTTTCATCTCCAATTACATTTTTAAAACTATATCGTTATTTTAGTATTTTATCTTTAATTTTAATTTTTTAAATGATCTATTTAGTTCGTAAGTTCTAAAAATTTTAAAAATAAATTGCATCCACAATATAAAATATTAATTATGTATACAATTTGGTCAAAAGTGTGCAACATATCAATTGTCACATATTATTGGTCCTCAGGATAAACAGTATTTAAACTTTTTTTAGGAAAAATAGCGGTTAAGCCAGCTAAAATTTAATTTACAGCAAAATTGCAGAGCTACAAGAAAGAGCAAGATGCAGAAGAAAAAAAAAAGAAAGAAGTGATGAAGGAAAAAGAAGCAGTACTTAATTAAACTTTGAGAATTTAAAGTGCTCATGATCATACATGCGCTTTCGTGTGCTCATCAATATTCCTATCAATCTAGACAACTAAAAAAAATGTACATTATTTAATTTTGATAAGACATCATATATATGTAGTGGCCAATAACTTTGGCGAAAATGACGGCCTTAAGTGCCAATATTTATCAACCTTTATTCTTAATTAAGGTAATTTTATTTCCAAACTTAATTGAAGGATAGCTAGTGGCAAGCTAGCCGAATTTTTTTTTATTTTTACCATCTTAAAAACAAAAAATAAACCGTTCAACTCTTCTTCTTTTTTTGGAAATTTGATTTTTACCAGGATCGTAGTTTCAAACTTCTATCCCAGCCTGGGAGATCACAGTTTCAAACTGTGACCCCAATTGTGATACTATTTTTACTATTTGAGATCGCAGTTTCAAACCGTGATCCAGATAAAAATCGAACTTCTCATAAAAAATGGTTAAATTATTTAAGATGGTAAAAATAAAAATTACGGGGCAATCTAGCTTAATTAGCCGTTATTCAGTTTAGCATTTTCGATTATCGATATATATATATATATATTGGTTTTTTTGGTTTTTTTTTTTTGGATAATAGGCACAAGGCTCATTTCATATAAAATAAAATAAAAGTTAACTTACATATTGTTTCACATCCCTAATTAACCTGGATCAACTTTAAACCCTAATCTCAAACCACTCAGTAGTAAGAGCATCAGTAATTCATTCCAAAATATCCTGGAATTACACTATGCAAGCAAAATATCAGAAACAGTATATTCAAAAAACTTAGTAAGGTAGAAATTGAATGGTGTAGGTCAAGTCTTAAAAAAGTTTGGGGGGCCCATTCAAACAGAGACAGAAACAAAAACAAGTAAAAAAACAGAATCCAAATAATTCCAAGCTAAGACATGACAAATGATTGTTAATTTGATTTGCCAGGTGGAAAAATATGTCCTCCCATAAATAGGTTTCTACTATTCCGCATTGTGTTGCTAATTTGGTTTTTTATCACGTGACATAATATAGTTGGTTAAGTTGTGACAATATCATGATATAACAGTTCATGACATGACAATTAAGTTTATTTTTAAATTATTCATTGAAAAAAAAAGATAAATATCAAAAATTGTGAATAAAAATTACAAAAAATATTGTATAACGAAGAAAAATGTTAGAGAATTATATAAGATATATTAAAAAAAACAATTTAGTTTTTTTGTTTAAATTTTAGATTCTTGATTAAAAATATATAAGAAAAATGTTAGCTACGGATTGAATTTCATTTTTTATAACAGCGTCAACCCAGCTCGGTTTGGTTAGGTTAGGCTAAATTTCATCCTCATCTCTCGTGCTATAAAAATAGATATAAAACTAGAAGAATGCCTCACTTTGCTTCGGCAACAGTGATCATTAAGATTTCGTAGATGAACAACAAAAGAAAACACAACAAAACTAACACATGACACAATTTTAGATTTCTGTCTAAATTAAGCACAATAATATTGTATAATATGTATTGATTGTGTTTCAAAGAGGTGTAAGGCGGATTTAATTATATGTTATCCCTAAGTCATAGTGGTGCCAGAAACAATTATTCTATATTGGGGTAGTAATTAAATGTAAAAAAATTCATACCAAAGAGAATAATCATATATGTGTTATTATATAATGTAAGCGGTGAAAATTGAGGTTATTGGTAACTAATTTAGGGTATCAGTTCAAATTTGGTATATGAAATGTTAATAGAAAAGAAAAGTTGTATTAATTTGGAAGGAAAAAAAAATGTATGCATTTGAGTGGACTGGTAAACTGGATTAATATGAATCGAAACAACTAAATTGTACAACAGATATGATGAAATTTGGACCAAAATATTGTTCTTCAATAGTGCCATCAAATGAATTGGTATATGATGTGTATCTTACGGAAAAAAAAAACAAAAATCAGTAATTTGAAAGACAAGGTATGCATTCTAAATTGTACAGCTGATAAGATAAATCTACAGATCATATGAAGAGTATTTCATCGGCTGCTTTAAGATTCGTGCAATGTAACATGTTGAGTTATGTTTGAATATCATGCATGTATAATATGATAAACTCCAAAAAATCAAGGAATGAGAGGAGAGTTGAGAAGAGAACTACATACAAAGAGCATAGGACGAAGCAAGCTAGCTCTAATGCTTTTGATTTGCATACAAACAGTGTATCTCTAAAGAACCAAACTCTCAATACAAAAATATAAATAACTTCTCTATCATAAACTTCAATTGAATAACTAATTTCACGAACAAATATCAGCGGACTATTATGTGACCTATACGGTTCAATATCCCATACAAAATTTTATTTCATATGACAAAATTTCGCCTTCATACCAAGCATTCATCACAACCATAGAAAAGGAAATAGAACCAAAAATTTACCAAGAGGCCGTTCAAAGTCCAACTTGGGATAAAACCATGAAATAAGGGCTAAATGCTCTAGAAAAAAATGAAACATGGGTATAAAAAATAAAAACCCGTTGGTTGCAAATGGGTTTATCAAACCAAATATAATTGTGATGGTACAATAGAACAGTATAAAGCAAGATTAGTGGCCAAAGAATTTACACAAACATATGGCATAGATTACAATGAAACCTTTGCACTGGTTGCAAAAATGAATACCATTAGGGTTTTATTTTCCATTGCCGTAAACAATGGTTGGAACCTATACCAAATGGAAGTTAAAAATGTTTTTGTTCAAGGAACACTTGAAGAAGAAGTGTATATGACACTACCACAGGGCCATAAAATGGAAAATACCTCTAACCTAGTTTGTAGGTTAAATAAATTAATTTATGGATTGAAGCAATCTCCACGGGCATGGTATGACAAATTTAGCTCTTATTTAATTTCTTGCAATTTTAAAATTAGTAATGCCGATCATTCCTTATTTATCCATTGTGATGGAACCAATACCACACTAATTTTAGTATATGTAGATGACATCATAATTACCGGAAATAATTTAGAACACATCAAAAAATTCAAAAAACAATTAAAAGAAAAATTTGACATAAAGATTTGGGATACTAAAATATTTTTTAGGAATAGAGGTAGCTTTTTCAAAAAAAGGACAATTTATTTCACAAAGAAAATAAACACTTGACCTCTTAAAGGAAACCGGTAAATTAGGATGCAAACCGCCTCTACCCCAATTGACAACAAGTGTAAATTAAATAGTGAAGATGATGAATCTTTAGAAGATATAAACCAATTTCAAAGACTTGTAAGAAAATTAATTTATCTCACGGTAACCCGTCCGGATATTTTATTTTCCGTAAGTCAAATTAATTAGTAAATTTATACATTCACCAAGAACACCACATTTGGAGACAGTAAATAGAATTTTGAGATATTTAAAAAAAAATCCCGGAAATGGCATATGGATCAAGAATAATAATTCTAACACAATATGTGGCTATTCCAATGCAGATTGGACCGGTAGCTTTGATAGAAAATTCACCACCGGTTTTTGCACATTTGTAGGTGGGAATTTAGTCACATGGAAAAACAAGAAACAAAATGTTGTGGCACGATCAGGCACGGAAGCGGAGTATCGAGCATGGCATCCACCGCAAGCGAATTAATATGGCTCAAATAATTGCTCAAAGACATGTAAATCAACTTTGATCAACCCATGAAATGTATTGTGACAACAACTCGGCACGTCACATTACACCAAATCCCGTATTTCAAGAACGGACCAAACACATAGAAGTCGATTGTCATTTTATTTGAGCAAAAGTTCAAGCCAAGGAAATAGAAACATCGTTTGTTCGAAGTGAGGATCAACTAGCGGATGTTTTCACTAAAGGGTTGGATCCAAGACCATTTGAAGAAATCACAAGCGAGCTAGGATTACTCGATTTCTATAATCCTAGTTTGAGGGGGAGTATTGAGAATAATTGAATAATTAAAGGGTAGAATTGTAAAATAGAAAAAGGGGTAAAATTGTAAATCGGAGAGTTATAGGAAGTTACCGTTAGGTACTATTAGTGAGTACCAATGATACAATAGGAAATAGGTAATATAAAGGCTCATCACTCTTGTAAGTAAACACAACAGAAAAATTGAAAGAAAAAAAGTTTGTTCTCCTCGGATTTTGCATCTCTTCATAAAAAATAACAATATTCGTGATAGTTAGAATTATTCTTTGTGAAGAAGATAGGATCCGAATTCATCAAAATTACCAGAAATTTGCATCTTCAATAAACGGTTTGAACATACTTTAATCTCACACTTTGAATTCTTTCAAATTTGAAAGTGCAAACCTGTTCCCTTTCGACCGCCATCTCTTTATGGTTGGCACGTTCTTACAATTTATTTTGTGACCAATGGTAGCTAGGGGTGCAAACGGAGGGGATTTGAAGCGGATAATGCTGATACTAAATCCGTATATGTTTTTCAATGAGCGGATACGAATACGGATACGGATAATAAACGGATATCAACATTTAAAACCAAATCCGCCTTAAACGGATACGGATACGGATACGGAGCGGATAATATTCCACAGATACAGATTCGAATACGGATACGGAACGAATAATTGTCGAATAATTGAGTCATATGAACTTTAAAACAAATAAAAAATTAGAAACAATGAAAAAAATGGAGGTGTCCTTAAATATGGAAATGGAGAAGAGTATAAACAAGTGGAATAGGTATTGGAACAAATTTTAAAGGCCTTTCGCTGCCAGCTAGCTAAGCTTTAATGCGCTTCGAAGCTGCTTGTCGCTTCCTGTCCGGATTGGTTCGAATTTTTAATCCCACAATAGATGGAGAGAAGAAAGCTATATAAGTGCTTTCCGCTCAAAAATTTGCAAATAGCGGTTTGGGGAGTGATTGATTGAGGATCCTTTAAGATTCCATCCAGATACGTTTGGATATCCGCTCCGTTTAGCATCTACGAAAATTAAGCTTGCATACCTTATGGTACTATGCATACCGCGAATTAGTCCATATTATGAATTTATATTTATTTTCAAAGTTTAAATAATTGATATGAACCATTTAACATGATCTCCATACGAATTTTTTGGGGACTAAGTCAACTAACCCATGTTGTTTAGGTTAGGCAAAATATTATCAATTTCTTAAATACGGGATGTTAATGATGTTTAAATTGCGGGAAAGATATTAAAAGTGTTCATTTTAATTGGTGACTAATTGTACAGAAAATATAATTTCTTTCAGGAAGGTAGAATAAACATTAACAAAAGGGAAAACAAATATAGGAACAAGCAACATAATGAAAAAGTATGTAAAATATTTCTATCTCATAGCAAGTTTAGTCCTACAAACATTTTCCTTTGGCTAATTTTATCCTCTAGTTACACAAGTAGTTGTTGAATATCTACATATTATCGAGGCATGCACCCAAAGGAGCTAGTTTTATAAAATTTGACATGGAAATTCAGGCTATGCAGTAGATAGCAAGTTGACAGCATAACACTAGATAGATTATCAATATAAAGTATTAAAAGTGCACAAGGTTGCAATAATGGAGGCGATGCAGATAAATAAAGAAGGCAGAAGGGTGACATTTAGAAGCAAGCTTTGGCCTAAATAACCGGCTAATGTAATAGTGGCATCAGCTATTACTCGAGCAAGTGTACCGGCCTCAGTAGACAGCAACCCTCCATTGAATGTTCCCTGAGCTAGACGAGATGACATTACCCGTGATAGCAAGGAGAGGTTGACCCCTACAAGTAGTTAACAAATAATTAATGACAATCAACAAATGTGAATTAGTATTGCTATTTTAGAAAACAAATAGAGAAATGACTGAATATAAAGGTAAACTACCTTCTAAAACTTCAGCCGCTACAAAAGTAATTAAAGCGGAGGTGATATACTGCGGCACCGAGTAATCACTCGTGTACTTAAAGCTTAGGAGGATACCAATCAGGACCAATATTTCTGATGCCAGTAATATTTGCCTACAATAATTAATGATGCTCCAGTTAGAAATTTGCCTAGTCCTTTGAAGAAACTGAGAAAATTAATTAACATGGCACAAAGATTTAATTTACCTGTCTTCAAAAAGTCGAGTAATGCAACTTCCTACTATAGCATTAACCGGTAAAACAGTGAGCCCAAGTATAGCTAGAAAGAGGGCTACTGTACTTGTTGACCAGTTAAAATAATAAGTAGTGACCACACTCGACTCAGATAGGAGGATCTCCATTGCATATTTCAACATGAAATAAATCAGTAGTTGTGCCTATATATGACACAGAATAATGAAACTGTACAAGTTAAAATTGGTAATAAGGTCAACATAATAACATGAAAAAGATCAAAAGAGAAGTTCATTTTTTTAAGAAATTGTTCTAAAATGAAAAAAAAGAGAGAGAATGATTTGAGCGAACCTTTACAGAAGGTGTGAGCAATCGGTAAGCCTCACCAATAGAGCTTACAGGTTTCCGTGAGTTGTTAGATGACGCCTCTTCACTATCATGACAGTCCTTTATGTCTTCTTCATCATCTCTCTGTCTTGCATCCAATAGCAATGGCTGGTTGAGACCGTTTTCTATATCAGTATTATGTCCCTCATGGCCTATTTTGAGTTCAAGAAATTAAGTGTCAAATTCCAATTTCATACAAAAATAAAATTGTATGCATGCAGAACAACGGAGAGAAAGGATATATCATACTTGTACTGTTATTTTGTGATGCGTTGTCATGATCTCCTTGAATATCACGAGCAGGTTCTCTGAAAGAAATCCATAACCAGATCAAGTAGAGCACCCATGCTACTGCCATGATCCAACCGGGCAGAGTGCTTTGGTTAAAAGTCAGAGAATAGATCTTGAACTTGATCTGGAGTAAGCCTGCCAGAGCAGGTCCACATGCCATTCCCAGTGCACTCGCACTGACAAAGCCTGCAGATGCCTGAAGCCTAATTTTGAGAGGCACGCAATCGCTGATGTAACGGCGATTCACAGCTCTAGCTGAACCCAACCTACATGCAATTAGCTAGTATGCATGAATTAATTATTCAATAGCTAGTAAGTACTTGTGATCGACTTTATATGAATAATTAATTAAATCAACTGCATTGCATGCATGCTTAGTTAATAGTTGCTTACCCACAGAGGAGGCGACCAAAGATAAGTAGTGATAAAGAATTTAGGTCATAAGCTAAAGCATACAATAAGTTGCCCATAAAAAGCATAATGCTGCTGAAAACAAGGGGTCTGTAGTAGGACTTGTTAGACCATGCACTAAAGTAGACTGATGAGAAAACTTGAGCCACTGCCATTGACCCAATGATGACACCACAAACTGTGGCAGCAGCACCAAGGCTCACTGAGTAGTCATCCGCAGTTGGCACGATGATGTATGTGTTCACCATGTATAGGAAAGTGTTCACCAAGTTAAGCAGAAGAGACTTCAAGTGATACGTTTCGTCATCATCCACTAATTGCTCTTCAGTTGGGCTTGGGCACAGTATGATTGCGTCTTCCGGGACTATCAGCGCGTGTTGCCCCAAGAACTCTAAAAAGTTTGTCGAGTGATTTAGCTTGCTCACTGATGCATTTATTTGTTCTATCACTGGATCCTGCATGTAATAAATTAAACATTGTAAGACTTGAGAGAATCAAATCAAAACCTTCACAAGAAATTACATTAATTATAGACAAATTAATTGCATTTTGGATGAAAGAGAGAATCAAAACCTTCACAAAAGCAGTTGGATGATCATAGATAGACAAATAGCTGCCTTCATGATCTTGAAGAAAAGCAAGGTTGCGAGATAAGGCCCCAACAACCGCCCCAATGCCCTTTGCATATATAAAGCAAATAAAGTAGTTTTATTAAAACTCATACAAAAATGTGAGTGAATTAAGTAAACAGCAAACTCAGTAGATTAAACATATATACCACTTGTTTGAAGACCTGTTGAAGCTGAGAGTAGGGATGGTTTGACCTAGTGCCCACATAATAATCGGTGAACTTATAACGAAACCGTTTGTCAAATTTCTTCAGAATTTTTCTAATTCCTGTGGCATTCATATCAACAAATCGAAGAAGCTTAAGAAGGTCATGGCCGACTTTTCTGTAAGACTCCTTCAGCTTGCTTACTTGTGATACGTCAGATGTTTCTAAAATGGCATCACGTTGCGACTCAAGTTCTTGGATTTGGCTTGCAAGCCGGCCTTGTTCCTCCAGAATAAATAGTACCATCTTCTCTATCTGTATAAAATTTGGGAAGACAATAAGTTGTTATTTGATTTAGTTGGCTGGGTTCAATTTATGAGAAAAAGTGGTTGTAAGAATAAGTTAAAATTAACCTCATCGTCAAGCATTCTTGAGAATTCCTTTAAAACTTGCTGACGATCTTTTCCATTTATGCGATTTTTCTGAACATACTGTTTGACCTTCTTCTTCATTAACTTGTAGTTAATGTAGTATCTACAGTTGAAATGATGGAAAAGTTGAAGAAAAATGTAGCGAAGCCATGCTAATTCATTTAACAAGTTTATTTAACAGAGAAAAAGGGAAAGGGGGGAAAAGAAGTGCATACACTTTCCATTCTTCCACCTGTTCTGCTTTCAACTTCTTCCCGAAATTAACCATCTTGATCACTATATGAGAATTTACAAATCTAGCATAGAAAAGTGACTGTCAGAAAAAAAAAAATTTGGTAATGACAGCTAATTACTTGCATAGTAATAGGGCATCTTTATAACATGCAAATATCAAAACAAATACATATAGAAAAAAATACTCAATTCAATGAATATTATAGTAGCACCAACACCTGAATCTATGAAAATACAATAACAAGAGAGTCCAATATAACTTGCTATGATTCATTAATTGGCTTTTGTACATACATACAAACTAGAGGTGGTACTTGGACAAAACAGTTGGGTTTGGATTGGGTCACTTTGGCTTCGAGTCAGGTCCTAGGTGCAGTCCCTGCATACCTATCAAACTTGGGTCTGGGTTGATTTGAGTGGCAATTTATTCTGATTTTGATCAATTGGAATGTGCCAATTAATCGAGTCTAGATTGCTTCAGGTTACAGACTAACTGTATTATGGTTGTTTCAAGTTCCAAATAATCAGGTTTGTGCTGCTACAAGTCACAGATTAGCTGGGTCAGCACTGCAGGTTAAGTCATCAGGCTTTTGGTTAATTGGGATGGCATGCCATGCCAATCGGTTAACACTTGGAGCAGGATTAGTGTATATATTTAAGCTAATCGCATACAAATCAATTGCACCTTTAGGTCAACAGGTTGAAGAATCACGAGATTTACGACTTGTGATGATGGAGTTACAAAGAGTATTGCTGAACATCACTTTAAGGTTGAATTATTTTGGATAGTTATTGTTGGTTACATTGATCATTTATTTCAGGTCAGGTCATTTTGGAATACGAGTCATCTCGGATTCTAGTCGTCTTTGATTTCAAATCATTGGATTTGGGTTTCATGGGGTTTGAATCTGTTCTTGGATCCAAGTTGAATTGGTTTTACTACAACAGTGGAGGAGGTGGTGGTTCAGGGTGCCATGGCATTTGCCTACAACACTGTATTGAATTTTCATTGAAATGTAAAAATGTTTATAAAGAATGAAATTAAAATCTCCGAAAAACCGACAAAAGCATAATTGTAACGAACCTCAGCGGCAGCGCACGAGAAATGAGAAATGAGAAATGAGAAGGAAGATCTGTTTGGTACAGCTGACCTCTTTTCTTTCTCACTCTCTCCTCACACTCACACTCACACTCACAGTCTCTACTCTCTTGTCAGGTCTCTGCGGCTCCGCCTATATATTTAATATTTATAGGCTCTCTCTCTCTATATTTAGCAAGCAAGCCTCAGTTAATCCGAGTAACTCCCCTATAATACTTTTTTTATCTCAATATGGAAACTTTCCACTAACCCTAAAAAAAAAATATTAAAAAAATAGTTACAATTACATTACATGGCATGCCTATCCACATGGTCCTCAGACTACATTGAGACTTGAGAGGTCATCAGCTCAATGGAGGACTGGTACAAAATAAAATAATATAATAAACAAGGTATAGGTATTAGGTATTAGGTAGAGGTAGGCACATTTGCTGTATAGAGAATGTAGCGAATATGTCCCAGGATATTCGATGCCACTTTTTACAGCATGAAAAGGAAATATTAACTTATAGATTCTCGGCCTTAATCTGCTGTGGCGTTTATTTTGTTGCTTCTTTTGTAGCATAGTTTCCACTGAGAGCGCGCTGATTCTGTTTGTCCGAAATGGTACAAGATCCTTGTTTTATTAATAATTTATTGTAAACTTGACCATTTATGATTTGTATTGCATTCCCGATAGAATGAATTAATTTTCTAAAATTACCAAGGGAGAATAATTAAATGTTAAGTTACATGTTGGCAGCTCAATCCAATCAAGATTGCGATTTTATAAAGGTAAATATATAAAATATAACATGATAGATGATCGATGTCGCGACCAAGCTTTCTGCCTGACGAGTGACAAGGAAAAATAATTTATAAAATATAACATGATAGCTAGATAGGTCCACTTTGGGAGTTATTTTAATGATGAGCAAATCACAATTAATATGTGTTTTTCTGTGGGGTCCACATATTAACATATATAGTCACTAGTATTGTGTTTTTGCATTGCAACAGGAACATATTATACAAGAGAATAAATAACAAATGACATTAATAAATGATATCTACACGTAAATAATATTTTTTAAATAACATGTTTCATTAAATAGTATTTTTTTTTATCTTTTTGACATATTTTCATAAAAAATCTCAAACAAAATGACATATTAAATAACAAATAATATTTTTTAAATGATATAAAAAAATTGAAAAGAAATGAATCAATTATCAATCAATCTAAAAATTTCTTAATATGAAAAGAAATGAGGACTAATCAGAAAGATGATACATTTTGCATGTGGCGAGTACGTGTCTAAATAAATTTTGACTTCTACATCAAAAGAAGGTAGACTATTTGATTGGAGGGTTGATATTCAATCCGAAATTTTATCTTTTAATCATAGTTGTTGACGGATCAGGACATCTACATGCTTAATATAAGAATGGAGATATACATGGGCGGACCTACATAGAGCCGGGGAGGGGGGCGAATTGCCCCCTGAATTTTGAATTTTTATAGAAATTTATAAGTTCTGACCAACTTTGTTTATCTCTAGAAATTTGTTTGCCTCCCTCTAGATTCTGATTTGTAATTTGAGTTAAATTTAGAGTTAAAAATAGAATAAATTTCTTGAATCCTGATTGATAATTAGGATTAGAAGTTAAAGCATTAGAAATTAGAGGTCAGAGTATTGAAAATCATGAGTTAGAGCATTAATTTTTATCTAGTACCCGCTAGTGGATTTGAACATGATTAGCTATTTAAACTCTATTCGCTATTTTTTTTCTCCGATGAAAATTCAAGATCCGTCCCAGTCATATAGTGGAATATTAATCTAGAAATTAATGCCAAAAGTATATACATTTAAGTTAAAAAAAATATTTTGCAGTTGTGGTCACATGTTTATCAAACATTAATTATGACAACATATGACCACATATAATTTTTCATCATCATGTGACAAGTATGACGACATCTCCTCCCATTTTGTTACACGTGTCCCAATAATAGTCGACATAAATTTTCATTTCATAATTAAAGTTTGTTCAGTTAGACAATTATATATAATAATGCTAAATATATTCTGTAGAAATTATGGAGACTATTGCCAGAAATAATTATTTCCCTCAGTAAAATTTAAAGATTAATTTTGATTGGTTAACTTATAATATGTATTATAAAATTGTTTTTCGCATAATCAAACCACTACAGCAAAATAAATTATCTGCGACCGATAACAGCGACCGGTGATGTCGCCGGTCGCTGAAAGTATATTTTCCCAAAAAAATAAAATAAAATTATTTACTTCGGCGACCAATATTATCAGCGACCGTATTTGCGAATTTTCAGCGACCACAAGAGCACCGGTCGCTGAAAATATGGATAAAATCGCAATTTGGGTGCCAGATCGAAAACCCTCCCGCGTCAGAATCAAAACCCTCTCCGCCTAAATTTCAATTTCGCCTAGGTTTTCAGTTTTTGCTCCGTTTCTCCGCCGCGATTTGGTAAAATCGCGATTTGCTCCATTTCTCCGTTCTTAAAGAAATCTCTCTCTCTCTCTTTTCTCATTGCTTCCCTCCTTTCTCTCTCTCCTTCTCTATCCAATTCTCGTGTGATCTTGTTTCTTGATTGCCGCGACTCCCCTTTTCCTCTCTCGTTTTCCTAAATTTTATGGTTGCGCTTCCTGATTTGGCTGTCTGATATGGCGCCTGGAAAGAGGAAAGGCGAGATGGATAGTTTGAAACTTCAATTGGGCGATTTGGTGTTGGCAAAGGTGAAGGGACATCCTGCTTGACCCGCTCAGGTACCCGAGTTTCTTTAATTCTAATTTTTTGTAGATTGGGCGATTTGATTTGGCTCTTTCCCTCGCTGCTAGGGCTTAGTTCTTAAAATTAAGGTGCTGTTCACTCTTCGCCGTTGTTTCTAGGCCGTTCTTAAAATTAAGTGTACGATTTTCATTTCAGGGAATGGGACCTTAATTAGATCTAATTGCAGTGCATCAGAACCCATGTGTTTACAGAAGAACTGGTATCCAGTCACACACAATGTCCCCACCACAAGATAGCCTAAGCACAGTACAAACCAGAATATGAAAATTGCAAAATGATGCACATATGTACAGAACACTAAAGCATACAGTGAAAAGATATAACACAGAGAAAATGTAAATAGTAAAGGAGACAAGAACTAAGCTAATCCAAAAGCCTGGTCTGGTAATTAGCGATGAGTCACAGGCAAGGGGAGAGGGTACCCAATTAACCACTAGTGTGCTTTTACTCTTCAATATTATCTTTCATCCAAAAGGTTAATATTTGTGAACAAACTGATAGGTGAATCAAATTGGGTCAGTGACTGAGAGTATTGAGGCTGTTAAAGGTTATCTTCTCAATTTGGAGCCCATGCTTCTCAAATTGGGTCAGTGACTGAGACCCCTGTAATATATATTTAAAAATTCTTTGGAGCCCATGCTTCTCAATTTTTGTCAAAGGTTATCTTCAATTAACTTCTCTCTATATATTTCTCTATGTTTATTGGCAGTGTAAAAGTGTCAAAGGTTATCTTCAAGGGGTTTATATATATTAATTTGATTGTGAGGGTTATTTATATGGCTAGTACCAGTTCATCAATTTATCTGTTTCAATTATAAGGCTGTGCACTTAGATCCCATGCTGATACATGTACAATTAATGTGAATGTTTACAAGGCCTTATTTGTAAAATTTGCAGGTGTCAACATTTGAGCAGTCCATACTGTTACAGTGAGGTTCTAATAACAGAAGAATGAAATTTTATTTAATCGTTCTTTACAACAATTGATGTCTCTTCTGCAGTCCATACTGTTACATTTGATTTATATTTAGTTTATTTAATTGTTCTTTACAACAATTGATTTCCATACTCTCTTTTGACACTAGTACCTGGATTAGTTAGGTTAATTGGATTGTAAATGGCATGTTTAGTTACAGTGTATGTATCGATGTTAATTGGATTTTAATTACTATTATGTATATGTATCAATGTTTTGTATTTATTTATTGTATATATTGACATTTATATTTAAATTTGTGTGTATGTTTATGTTGTACGTTGGTACGTGTCGTACCAATTATTAAATGGTGCAAATTTAAATAATATAACAAAATATAAAAAAACCTGACAGAAGAGTATCAGCGACCGGTTTTAAGTATCAGCGATCGATATATTTGGTAGCAGAAAGTTTTTGCTGACGTCAGAAAAAATGACAGCGACCAAAAATATTTGGTCGCAGAAAATTATCAGCGACCGGGTGACGTATTATCAGCGACCGGTGACGTCATCAGAAGAGTATCAGCGACAATGCTTACAGCGACCGGAGTATCAGCGACCAAATTTGACTTTCAGCGACCGGAATGAGTATCAGCGACCGGCGAAAATACTATCAGCGACCAAAAATTTGGTCGCTGATGCCCCTTTCTGCTGTAGTGAACAAAGAACTTCATTTTTGTCTCATTATATTTCTAAGAAAGGGGGGAAGCTAAAGTTGCTTGTTTTTTTTTTTAATAAAGATTGGAGGTCAAGCCAGTATGGCTGCACAAAAAGTTCGTAGTTCGAAATTCGATTCGAGTTTGATTCGAAAAAGTTCATAAAAAATTCGATTCGAAATTAATTCAAACCAAACTCAAACTAGACCTAGTTCGTTCGAAATAGGTTCGCAAACCAAACTTAGTTCTAAATTAACTCAAACGTGAACCATTAATTTCCGCTGATAATGAACTTTAATGTTTTATTTAGGATAATATTTGGGTTTGTAATAATTATAAGACTTTGGTGATTGTTCTGTACTTCTATTGATATTTAAGTTGTACTTTGAATACTTTGGATAATTAAAAACTTTGGTGATGTTACTCCTATTGGCTATTTGGAAAACGTTGGATTCTGTGATTGTACTGAACTTTGATTGATTGTACTAAACTTTGGTGTTTGATATAAATTTTGGTATTTGTAATGAACTTTGATATAAACTTTAGTGTACTGTGTAATTATAATTCAGAATGCCTGAGTTTTTATTGAAGTGCTGTAATTTTGAACTATGGCATAGCCATAAGTCATAACTTGTAAGTCGTAACAAAGTTCGTAAAAGTTCAAAATTGAGTTTGTAAAAAAGTTTGATTCGAAATTGAGTTCATTCGAAATTAATTCAAACCAAACTCAAACTGGGGGGTAAGTTTGATTCGGTTCGGTTTGTTTGCAGCCTTACAAGCCACCCAACTATTTAATACCATTGTTATTACAACAAAGGATTTTCCCCATCCGGGTTTCGAACCCACTACCTCTCACATGAAGGCCGTGTGGCTTTGTCATTAGACCAAAGGCTAGTTCTTGCTAAAGTTGCTTGTTAATGTACTATCAATACTAATCCTTTTATAAGTTCTAAACCCTAACCAATCAAACTTTAAAATCATTTAATCTGCATTCTTTTTAGGCGACCGGATTTCGTGGATTTCTACATTTTTATTAATTAAACACAAATTTGATATAATAGAATAATTATTTACTTTAATTAATTATTGAGGTTAAATTTGGTAAAACATTTACAAACTAAATCAAATCTCATATTAAATTTAAGCAAAACACTTCATTATTTTATTTTTAAAACTACATAAACATGAATTAAGTAAATCATACAATTTTTTTTCCTTCATGTGATTATCGATTTTTGAGACTTGGGAGATGTAAACGCAAGGCAACTACATCATTGAAAACTTTTAAAAGAAAAAAAAAAAGAGTATATATATAAGAAGCCGCAATAGCAATGGATGATATAAAATTGAATTGATCAAACTTGAATTACACCCCTACTTGAAGACTTTGATAGTTTGCTGTCTTTTATTTTTTTGCATATTAAGATGTGGCGTGTTTTTCTACTTGATAATAATTCTTTTTTGTTTTCGCCATAGTTCATCTTATGTTGATATCTTTAGTGGAAGATATTGTATTTTGGATATAATCTGATTATTGGTGTGGAGATGTTATTTTGCAAGTTAAATAAAAAATGATTTTATTGGACGACAAATTTGATCTCAATTGAAGTTGAAAAAAAAAAATGAATTAGTCGATGAACTCAGATACAAATTTTTTTTGTTTTCATAATATTTTAGTGTATGTTGTATGTTTTCATTGTTAAAATAAATAGGGCGTGTTTTGTAATTTCATTGTTAAGATAAAATTCATTCATTCGGACATATTGTTTCTATTATTGTGTTACATATCAATGAGCAGCATATATATATATATATATATATAGGAAATTGCTAATATGCTATGTGTAGCATAGAGGGCCTCCGTGCTACAGCTCAATGTTGGAGTTTTCAAAATCCTAACGGTCGATCCGAACCGTTCAACATGATCTTCATATGAATATGTACTTGCAAACCAAATTTCATATTTTTTAGAATTTTTTTACTACTATATTATTAGATAGGTAGAAAATCACTTGATCTGAAAATTTTGTACCATTCAGATCAAGTGTTTTTCTACCTATCTAAAAAAATAGTAAAAAAATTCTAAAAAAATGTAAAATTTGGTTTGCAAGTACATATTCATATGGAGATCATGTTGAACGGTTTGGATCGACCATTAGAATTTTGAAAACTCAAATATTGAGCCGTAGCACGGAGGCCCTCTATGCTACGCGTAGCACCGTAGCCAACTCCATATATATAGAGAGAGAATGGCTAATATACAAACGTTTGTTCCTAGACTCAGGAACAAACGGTTCGGTTATCTGATTTTCAAAGTCCAAACAGTCGATCCAAACCGTTAGATATTCAATCTATATTAAAATGTGCTTGGAGACCAAATTTTACATTTTTTAGAATTTTTTTACTATTTATTAAGCTGGTTTGAAAACCGTTGTTTTTCAATGGTGCATAAGTTTAGTAAAATCAGCTGTTTTCAAACCAGCTTAATAAATAGTAAAAAAAAATTTAAAAATGTAAAATTTGGTCTCCAAGCACATTTTAATATAGATTGAATATCTAACGGTTTGGATCGACTGTTTGGACTTTGAAAATCGGAGAACCGAACCGTTTGTTCCTGAGTCCAGGAACAAACGTTTGTATATTAGCCATTCTCTCTCTCTCTCTCTCTCTCTCTCTCTATATATATATATATAGGAGTTGGCTACGGTGCTACGCGTAGCATAGAGGGCCTCCGTGCTACGGCTCAATATTTGAGTTTTCAAAATTCTAACGGTCGATCCGAACCGTTCAACATGATCTCCATATGAATATGTACTTGCAAACCAAATTTTACATTTTTTATAATTTTTTTACTATTTTTTTTAGATAGGTAGAAAATCAATTGATCCGAAAATATGTACTATTTAGATCAAGTGATTTTCTATCTATCTAAAAAATATAAAAAATAGTAAAAAAATTCTAAAAAATGTAAAATTTGGTTTGCATGTACATGTTCATATGGAGATCATGTTGAACGGTTCGGATTGACCATTAGAATTTTGAAAACTCAAATATTGAGTCGTAGCATAAAAGCTCTCTATGCTATGCGTAGCATATTAGCAGATTATATATATATATATACACACGAGTATGACATGCCTCCTACCAATCCAATGATCATATATTATATATATATTTTCAATTGGAAACTTTATTATTGTGGGCTATCCAATTATCCCGGGGCTAGAGCTGAATTGGGAGACAAATGAAAGTAGAATAGGGACACTTGGACTGGAGCTAATCGGGGCGTGCTGATCCTCTCTCTCTCTCTCTCTCTCTGTGTATATATATATATACGTCGTATGTACACGCACTGCACGACGTACGGACGGAGGAACTTTCAGCAAGTAAGATTTTCTGAGACCTGAATTGTACACGAATCTTAAATGAATCGGACGAATCGAAATCTGCATTAAAACGTAGGATTTTAGTATAGCGAGGCTAAATAATATCTTTAATTCTTTTTAATAAAAAAAAATGTATAACATAATATAATGCAAGATTGGATGGGACACTTTTATTTAATCGGATATTATATTTAGTTTATGGGTATGAACTTTTCAAATTGGAAGAATTTGTTTCCTTTTTTCACTGCACAAACGCAGAAATTGAATTGTCCAAATAAAAAAAATAAAGTCTAGTCCGCTGTGATTTTGATTTTTAAAATTTACGTTCAATGTCTTTAAATTTGTTATTATTATTGAGAGGTGCTAATACATATAGAAGAAACAAATTAGTAAGAATTTTAGATAATAAAATTTTGAAACCTTGGTGTGGCTTAGCACCCCCAGTTATAATATGATCCGCCTCTGACTTTTATTAATACCTATGTTATTCCGATACTCCAATATAGGCTTCTTACCCGTATCGGACACTAACACGCTCTTGATACGGCACCGATATGTATCGAATACGCCAGCTGGTGTATCAACTTACATGGCGTATCCGATACGTCTCCGAAACTTCAAGTTTGCACAGACACGCCTCCGACACGCCAGATTTGAATTCCCAAATTATTTGCAATCGAACCCATCAAATCACTTTGCCACTATACTACACCATCTTAATTATGTGATATATACTAGTAACTATTGTATTTAGTTTATACTTAAGTGTTTAGTTTTTTGTGCAAGTTTGGTTTAAGTTATGATTATAATTAATCTAAATATTATAAGTTAAATTAATAAAATATATATATATATATTATATATATATATATATATATAATAGACGTATCATATTTTATATTTTTGAAAATTATCGTATCGCCGTATCCGATACGGTACCTGTACATGTACCTATATCCATGCAATATAGATTTTAAAAAAGAGGCTAGGACAACGGCCGGTTTGGATTGCCCCCATCGTCTGATGAGCCATGCATATCTTCTCTTCTTTCTTTTTTAATTGAGGCAGAACTAATACAGAAACGAAACTATTTTAGATAAGAGCGGAGGCTAGCTATAATTAATATTTTTGTTGGTGGAGTCAATGCAGAGCACAAAACCAGCATTATTTTATGTTACTGTTTTTCTTTCATTTTTTTTTTTTTTTTTTTTTGCATATGACATGCATGTATTTCCTAGATATTCATGATTCTACCCAGGAGTCCTTTATACGTACTTCATCCATTAATTACAAACTTCATATAAATAATATTAATAGGGCGATACCCAATATACTTAAAAAAATTGGAAAGTTTTGACATTCCAATCTATTCACTTTTTTTTTTAAGTCAAAACATAAAAGTTCATTTTTTTTCATATATCCTTAGTTAATTCAACGTTTAAAACTAATTTGAAATTTTTCCTGTTATTATAAGTGATCTAGTTGATAAAATTCTATTGATTATATGTCATGATAACTGAGTATGTGTCCCCTTAGGTACCTGAGGTGTAATTTAAAAAAAACGGACGACCTAGATTAATTCTAGTAGGGCCAAACTCAATTAGGTGCCTATTTCTATTCTTATATTATACATGTAGATGTCATGGTTCGCCAACAACTTTGATTAAAAGATAAAATTTCGGATTGAATATCATCCCTCCGATCAAATCTTTTGATTCTATATGATTTTTTTTTTATGTTTTTTTACGTGTAGAAGTCTAAATTTATTTAGACATGTACTCACCACACGTACTCTTCACATGCAAATGTCATTTAAGAAAATTTTAAATTGATTGTTAATTGATTGGTCATGTCTTCATGTCTTTCTGTTTGTTTATATCATTTAAAGAATGTTATTTGTCATTTAATATGGTATTTTGTTTGATATTTTTTATGAAAATATGTCAAAATGATTAAAAAAACATATGTCGATATGTTATTTAAGGAATATTAGTTATGTGTAGATGTCATTTAATATGTCATTTAGTCTAAACTTTTTATGAACATATGTCATTTTGTATATATGAGTTTTATTTGTCTCTTATTGTATGTTTCCGTTACAACGCACGGGAACGAACTAGTTTACACGATATTAATTTAAACTTATGAGGGATCCTACTTTGAGTTCGTGTCAAATTAAAAGAACCACTCCTCTCAAAAAAAATATCAAAATTGCAAGATTTACGATCTATTCATTAAATATTTTCTTTTTCAAAGACAAATTTTATTATTTAAATAATGTAATTTATTACATGCACCTTACCTACAATATTTTCTTTTTCAAAGACAAATTTTATTATTTAAATAATGTAATTTATTACTTGCACCTCAGGTACGGATTCATGATAACTTCCATTTCGAATTGTATGCTCGAGGAATTTACATATAATTAAATAGATTGAGTGACTTGACTGAAGAGTAGGTTCCGATATCCATTAGAACTACTTCGGTTCAATAGGTTCAATCACCATTCGATCCGTTTTAACATGCGTGCACTTTGTTTTAAAATTCATGTACATGCATCTGTTTCAATTTTCATGCGCACAAATCTTAAAGCGGATCAAACAATGTTGAAGCTTATTGAACCCAAAAGTAGATATGATGCCCATCGGACCTACAAACAGAGCGACTTGAGCAGAATAGAGGGCTTGAATGGTGTCTGACACGCCACATTGATTGACATAGTGTAATGGCTACTTCCAATCCAAACACTGTCCAGAGATGTTGGCCTTTGGGCCCTTCACCTGTTCACCAATTGCTTCATTTTTTTTTTTTTTTTTTTTTTTGGGCAATTGCCAATTGGCCTTCCCCAAATTTAGTTACTCATTAATTTGCTGCCCTAAAAATAATAGCATCACTACACAAATATGTCTATGTTTGTATATTGTTATGCAATAATCAAATGGTTAAAATTACATATTAATTTTGAAAAATATTACTTTAATTTGATATATAAACTTTTCCCAAATGTATCATCTTTTGGAATCAAGCTTCCCTTTGTACTGACAAAAACAAAAGGCAATTGTCAACGGACACAATTAATTAGATACGACGGAACCATCTACTTCAGTCCATTTCATATATATATATATATATATAAAATTGTCTTCATGTAAAAATTTCTTCTACTAAGCTATCTAAGCCTACAAATAAGTCAAAAGGTAAAGAGAAAATACAACCATCTTCATATGAATATGTACTTGAAGATCAAATTTCACATTATTTAGAATTTTTTTACTATTTTTGTATAGGTAAAAAATCCATGCATGAATCGGAAGGTTAATTTCTGGACCATTAAAAAAGAATAGTACCTATAAAAGAATAGTATTTTTTTTAAAAAGGTAAAGTTTCATCTCCAATTACATTTTTAAAACTATATTGTTATTTTAGTATTTTATCTTTAATTTTAATTTTTTAAATGATCTATTTAGTTCGTAAGTTCTAAATATTTTAAAAATAAATTGCATCCACATTATAAAATATTAATTATGTATACAATTTGGTCAAAAGTGTGCAACATATCAATTGTCACATATTATTGGTCCTCAGGATAAACAGTATTTAAACTTTTTTTAGGAAAAATAGCGGTTAAGCCAGCTAGTATTTAATTTACAGCAAAATTGCAGAGCTACAAGAAAGAGCAAGCTGCAGAAGAAAGAAAAAAAGAAAGAAGTGATCAAGGAGAAAGAAGCATTACTTAATTAAACCTTGAGAATTTAAATCATGATCATACATGCGCTTTCGCGTGCTTTCGCGCGCTCATCAATATTTAATTTTGATGAGACAACTAAAAAAAATGTACATTATTTAATTTTGATAAGACATCATATATATGTAGTGGACAATCTTTGACGAAAATGACGGCCTTAAGTGCCAATATCTATCACCTTTATGCTTAAGTCAGGTAATTCCATTTCCAAACTTAATTGAAGGATAGTGGCAAGCTAGCCGGTTTTTTTTTATTTTTACCATCTTAAAAACAAAAAATAAACCGTTCAACTCTTTTTTTTCTTTTTGGAAATTCGATTTTTACCAGGATCGTAGTTTCAAACTTCAATCCTAGTCTGGGAGATCGCAGTTTCAAACTGTGACCCCAATTGTGATACTATTTTTACTATTTGGGATCGCAGTTTGAAACTGTGATCCAGATAAAAATCGAATTTCTCATAAAAAATGGTTAAATTATTTAAGATGGTAAAAATAAAAATTACGGGGCAATCTAGCTTAATTAGCCGTTATTCAGTTTAGCATTTTCGATTATCGATATATATTGGTTTTTTTGTTTTTTTTTTTGGATAATAGGCACAAGGCTCATTTCATATAAAATGAAACAAAAGTTAACTTACATATTGTTTCACATCCCTAATTAACCTGGATCAACTTTAAACCCTAATCTCAAACCACTCAGTAGTAAGAGCATCAGTAATTCATTCCAAAATATCCTGGAATTACACTATGCAAGCAAAATATCAGAAACAGTATATTCAAAAAACTTAGTAAGGTAGAAATTGAATGGTGTAGGTCAAGTCTTAAAAAAGTTTGGGGGCCCCATTCAAACAGAGACAGAAACAAGTAAAAAAACAGAATCCAAATAATTCCAAGCTAAGACATGACAAATGATTGTTAATTTGATTTGTCTGGTGGAAAAATATGTCCTCCCTTAAATAGGTTTCTACTATTCCGCATTGTGTTGTTAATTTGGTTTTTTATCACGTGGCATAGTTGGTTAAGTTGTGACAATATCATGATATAACAGTTCATGACATGACAATTACGTTTATTTTTAAATTATTCATTGAAAAAAAAATAGATAAAATATCAAAAATTGTGAATTTTTTTTACAAAAATATTGTAAAACGAAGAAAACTGTTAGAGAATTATATAAGATATATTCAAAAAACAATTTTGTTTGTTTGTTTAAATTTTAGATTCTTGATTAAAAATATATAAAATTATTTTAAAAGTGAAGAAAATTATTAGTGACATTATGTATCGTCATGTGTTGTGACGTTACCACGTGTCTATACATGAGTATATGACAAGCAGGGGGCGGATCCAGAATTTTTGTCAGGGAGGGGCAAGAAAATAACAAATCGGATTTGAATAGTTAATCGAGTTCAAACCCATTAGTTAATCGGATATTAGATAAAAAATAATGCTCTAATTTCTAATTTTCAATGCTCTGACTTCTAATTTTCAATACTCTGACTTCTAATCCTAATTACTAATTAGAATTCAAAAAAGTTATTATAATTTTAACCCTAAATTTAACATTAGTTATAACCAAAAGTCCAGAGGGGGGCAAATAAAATGCCAGAGGGGGAAAAGTCGAACCGAACCTATAAATTTGTATAAAACTTCAAAATCCACGGAGGGGCAGTTAACCCCCCCCCCCCCCCCCCCCCTCCCCCCCCCCCCCCCGGACTAGACTAGGTCCGCCCCTGATGACACATGTCGTTCTGTGTTGTGTTACGTAACGTATCGTGATGTGTGAGAGTTGAAAGAAAGTACGTCATGTGGAAATGGTTTCTCACAGAACATACGTGTCACGTGACATAATAGACACATGTATCATGACATTTTTTATAAGAATTATCAGCCCAGTTTATATGAACAGTATTAAGCCCAAAAAGGTTTCTTTTACTTTCTTGCTTTCTCCATCAAATAGCCCAAAAATATGCACTACTAGGGATAGCTACGGATTTAATTACTTCTTTCAACAGCACAGCTCAGCTCGGTTTGGTTAGGTTAGGCTAAATTTCATCCTCATCTCGTGCTATGAAAATAGATATAAAACTAGAAGAATGCCTCACTTGCTTCGGCAACAGTGATAATTAAGATTTCGTAGATGAACAACAAAAGAAAACACAACAAAAACTAACACATGACACAATTTTAGATTTCTGCCTAAAGCACAATAATATTGTATAATATGTATTGATTGTGTTTCAAGGAGGTGTAAGGCGGATTTAATTCTATGTTATCCCTAAGTCATAGTGGTGCCAGAAACAATTATTCTATATTGGGGTAGTAATTAAATGTAAAAAATTTCATACCAAAGAGAATAATAATCATATAATTTGTGATTATATAATGTATGCGCTGAAAATTGAGGTTATTGGTAACTAATTTAGGGTATCAGTTCAAATTTGGTATATGAAATGTTAATAGAAAAGAAAAGTTGTATTAATTTGAAAGGAAAAACAAATGTATGCATTGAGTGGACTGTTAAACTGGATTAATATGAATGGAAACAACTAAATTGTGCAACAGATATGATGAAATGTGGACCAAAATATTTGTTCTTCAATAGTGCCATCAAATGAAATTGGTATATGATGTATCTTACGGAAAAAAAAAAAACAAAAATCAGTAATTTGAAAGTCAAGGTATGCATTCTAAATTGTACAACTGATAAGATAAATCTACAGATCATATGAAGAGTATTTCATCGGCTGCTTTAAGATCCGTGCAATGTAACATGTTGAGTTATGTTTGAATATCATGTATAATATGATAAACTCCAAAAAATCAAGGAATGAGAGGAGAGTTGAGAAGAGAACTACATACAAAGAGCATAGGCCGGACGAAGCAAGCTCTAATGCTTTACAAACAGTGTATCTCTAAAGAACCAAACTCTCAATACAAAAATATACATAACTTCTCTATCATAAACTTCAATTGAATAACTAATTTCACGAACAAATATCAGCAGACTATTATAATTATCTGCTCGCTTGATTTAATCATAATCCGAAGTAAAATAGAATATTGTATTAATAACTATGAATAACGATCAATATTCTATAGTGGTCTAAGAAACTAATTAAATAGTTTGTATCACAAGTATACAATGAACATAAATAAGCACTAATTCAATTATAAATAGAATTTTAGGTGAAAGTATATTGATAATATGTTGTGGTGGTGATATTAGAAGATATGATTTCCAAAACTTCTTCAAAGGAGAGTATTGCTCGATTACATTCACGTACCTACGCTCCAAAAGCAATCGTCAACTTTTAATGCGGTATGACCCCTTTATCACTCTATTTTAATATTATATATATAGAGAGAGAGCTGGGCTATGGTGAGTTGTGAAGTAAGAGGTCATTTTTTTTCATGCTCATATTTTATTTTGAAAATCTAAACAATTGATCCGAACCACTCAACATGATCTCCATATTGAAATGTGCTTGGAGACCAAATTTTACATTTTTTGGAATTTGTTTACTATTTATTAAGCCACTTTGAAAATCGCTGATCCGGTGGTCCAGAAATTTTTACTGTTTTTTACTGTTCACAGTGGATCAGCGATTTCAATGTGGCTTAATAAATAGTAAAAAATTCCAAAAAATGTAAAATTTAGTCTCCAAGCACATTTCAATATTTAGAACATGTTGAACGGTTCGGATTAGTTATTTGGGTTTCAAAATGAAAATATGACGTGAAGTAAAACGTTGTTTTACTTCACAACTCACCATAGTCTATATATATTAGTATTTGTCTTGTTTACCTTCATATGTGCAAGCACAACCACAATATCAGTTCTAAACAAAATGCATGAAAGCTATGTTTTAGAAAGAAAACTTCATGATTTGACTTACTATGCCTTATAACAAACAGTGAAAGCAGGAATAATAGCGCTAGTACCAGCTAAAAAGGGACCCATATAGCTGCCTCACAAATGATGCTGCCATGTCCCACTCAAACTGCAGCTACATGCCTGAATAGGAAATACAGTTCAAAATCACAAGTAAAATATAAATTGGAATGAGGGATTCTTTTTTTTTTTTTTTAACCTTACTATCCGATGGGCTCATAAGGCCGACAAAGGCCGCAGCCAGCAGCCTCTTGAGTTGAGACGAAGTAAGGCTGAGCTTGTGAGCAATAAAACAAATTGGGAAATGAAAAAACCAACAAAAACATTGGGCATTTGGGCTGACTGTGAACATGGGCATTAATGATTTTACTTTAATTGATCAACTTTCTGTTTTCAATTTCAATTTTCGATTATTTTAAATTAACTTTATCATCGATCTTGTCACGGCAGCAGTAGTACTGTAGTAGTACCATGACAAAGCACCTATATATACATATTGAGGTATTGCTCTATTGAAGAATTCAGGGTCAATTAGTTCTAACTTGGTTGAATTGAGAATAACTAAACTACAATATTATTATTATTACCATATTAAGTGGTCAATTCCGTCAATTCCTTTTAAAGAATAACATGTCTCTACTATAAATCAATATGTCTTCTAATATTTGTGATTTAATCTAAGGAATTTACCATATTAATTTCTTAGGAATTAATGAAAGGAATACCCCAATACCCTAATTTCTTGAAAGTCATTTGAAAGGAGCAATGATTTTCAGGAAATAAAATTAATGATAAAATTCTACAAAAAATTCATGAATTTTGATATGAAAAAAACTCTAAAAATTCAAAATGAGTGGATTTATATGATTTTTCCAAGTCCTGGATACAATTTTGGGTGCACAAAATAGACACCCTTAGCAAATTGATTACGATCAATTGTATATAAAATATCATAGGATTTTAGCTTAAGTTTTACTTAAAAGTAGGGGTGTAAACGGAGCGAATACGGAGCGGATAATGCTAATACCAAATCTATATCCACATTTCAATGAGCGGATACGGATACGGATACGGATAGTAAATGAATGTCAAAATGTAAAATCAAATCCACCTTAAACGGATACATATACAGAGCGGATAATACACGGATACAGATTCGAATATAGATATAAAACGGATAATACACAAATACAGATTCGAATGAAGATATAAAACGAATAATTATCGGATAATTTAGTCATATGAATAATTCACTCAAATAATCTACTTATATAATATAATACAAGTATTATAATCATAACATACTTTTTTTTAAAGTAACATCACAAAAAAACAAGTTATTAGACACTTTCACGTAGGTATTGATTAAAGATGAATATTTTATGTAAGGTTGCAATAAGCCCATAAAACACAAGAATACAATCCAATAGCCTAGCTCCGATTTTAGTGTATTAATTAATGCCTAGCTACGGATACAGAGCCTAGTTGAGTTGTTGGTAACTGCTGTCAGCTGCAGAGATTATTTGGTCCCACACCGCCAAAACACAGCATTCAAACCCTACAAGAGCCCTATAAAAAAAGCCCGGGTTATGAGAAGGAGAACGAAGTAGGTCTGATGCTCGTCTGATTTAATTTAAGATTTGTGCGCACGACGAATATTGAAACAGATGTGCACGAAATTTAAAGCGTTCTGCACGAATCTTAAAGCCAGTCAACGGTGATTAAACCCATCGAACCAGAGTAGGTCCGATGCCCATCGGACCTACTCTCAAGTGTATGAGAAGAGAAGAGCAACTTTCAGGCTTCCCGATTGTAGGTCCGATGCCCATCGGACCTACTCTCAAGTGTATGAGAAGAGGAGCAACTTTCAGACTTCCGGATTGTAGTGGATATCTGCTTTGTTTTTGGGTCTAAGTAAATATCCGAATGCGTATTAGGATTTATTTTAAGTATATAAAAATTATCCGTATCCGAATCCGGTAATATTTAAATTCATTTAATTCAATTTGGATTCCAACTGGATACGGATCGAATTCGGAGCGAATAATTCGTATCCGTTTCCACCCCTACTTAAAAGTCTTACTTTTATATCTATTTATGTTAGAAAAAAAAAGTTATTGTTGCTACTTTTATGTTTTATAGTAGGGATTATGATTTACAACAGTTTTACGCGTAATAGAGCAAGAATCGGGACAAATCAAACAACGACCAACATTTTGGAACCATTTGAAAATTTAGTGTGGAAAAAGAGTTCTAGCAAACATGAAAGAGAATAAATTTTTGGAAGAAAAGTTTTTTTGAGGATGGTTTAAGTGCTTTTATATTTTGTATCTATGTATCATTATTTTTTTATTTTCTAATAAAATCTACAAAAAATTTAAAACTTTTATGTCAAAATAAAACCGTTAGTGTAATTTATATTATTCTCTCTACATGCATATAAAAAATTATCAATTTTAAATTTATTTTTATTTGAATCATTAAGTTGAAAAATCAATGTAAAAGAATCATCCACATTAGTGTATTTTTACAAGCTTTTGATAATAATTAAAACAAAATTGAAATGTCATAATTGTATACACGTACATAAAGAGAATAATAAAAATAAAATTAAAATATCATAATTTTTTACATATACATACAGAAAATAATATATATTGATTATATCTAACAGTTTTATTTTAACATTTAAATTTTAAATTTATTATTATTAAAGTTTAAAAATAGAAACATACTAGAGATAAAAAAAATAGAGTCATTTGAACCATCAAGTGTTTTTTATAAAGTTTGAAGGAATTAAAGGGATCCAAATAGGTGATTGTCCCCTGTTTGTCTAGGCAGTGTCATGCACCGTGCATTGAGCTAAGGTGCCTCTTCTCTTCTTACTAATAATATAATAACAAGCCTTGCAATTTTTTTATGTTAACAAATCCAATCATTGTAATCACATTAGTCAAATAAAATAAAGAGGGAATTTCACGTATACCCCTCAAAAACATCACAATTATGTATTTTCCTCTCTAAACTTTAAAATTATATATTTCCCCTCTAAACTTCACAAATTTACCTATTTTATTGTTCTTTATATTAAAACTCATTCTAAATTTATAAAATACCTATTTTACCCTTTATTAAAAGTATAAAAAGTCCATCGGACTCAAATTTGAATATGAAGAGTTCCTCTACCATCCGATCCACGCGCATCGCATTAAGATTTGTGCGTGTAGCTTCAATATATGTGCATGTTGGCTTTAAGATTACATGCTGATCTAACACACACGTGTTGGCTTTAAGATTACGTATTTGCTTCAAGATTTGTGCTGATCTAGCGTGCACAGATCTTAAAGCAGTTCTGACAGTAGATGAACCCTTCACATTCAAATTTGAGTATGATGGACGTTTTATGCTTCTAGTAAAGGGTAAAATGGGTATTTTATAAATCAAGAATGAGTTTTAATATAAAAGACAACGAAATTGATAAATTTGTGAGTTTTTGAAGTTTTGAAGGGGAAATATGTAATTTCAAACTTTGGAGGGAGAAATACGTAATTTTGAAGTTTTTGAGGGGTATACATGAAATTCCCCCTAAATAAAATTGCCAAGTTCATTTACATGTCCGTCGCTACAAAAACAGAATTTTCTTTCATCAATGACTATGATTGAAAATAAGTAGGAACCACATAATATTTCGCCAAAAAAGGGAAAACAAAAATATTGATGGTTGTTTTATTTTACCAGATTAGACTATTTGAACATTCATACACGGTTTGAACATAAAGTATTTCTTTTGTGCATATTTAATTGTATAACATGCTTCACACTTTAATCTCACACTTTGAATTCTTTCAAATTTGAAAGTGCAAACCTGTACCCTTTAGACCGCCATCTCTTTATGGTTGCCACGTTCTTACAATTTTATTTTTGTGACCAATGAAAGTTCAAATTCTGTTGCAATCCCTTCGTTCAAAAAATATATATATTTATATAATAATCCCAATAAAGTAATAAAGTCTTCTGTTAGCTGTTACCGATGGCAAGGATGTGTTGTACTTGTACAGCACTATTGTGTGTATGACTAGTGGAGCCCGATAGCAATAATTAATTTCTTGTCCCCACCTGTCATGGAAACCAGAAGAGCGTGGTTTGGGCTTGTGCTTTATAAAGAAGAAAGATACAAAAGGCGCCAGAAGCGGCAACTGTTCTTTTGTATAAAACCAAAATAATGTATTATATTTGTTTATGTTTTATATTAGAAGGTTCTATCTTTTACTTTTATGTCCCTAGAAGTATGGATATTGTGTTTTTAAGATAAATTCTGAAAGAACCGTATTAGTAAAAGTCAATAGAAGTTTAAAAAACCAGAAACTTTGAAAAGTTTGCAACTTACTTATTTTAAACAAAATATTATAATTTTTTGGGGCATATCTGAAAATACACCTTGTATCTTAAAATAAAAGGAGACCGTTAATACATTTACCGGCACGTTTCCTTTTGCCCTCTTTCTTTCTTTCTTTCTTCTTTTCCCCTCAACAGAACCAAGAAATCAAATCAAGAAGCCTCAAAACCATACAAAAATGAGAGAAAAACATAGTGAGAATCAAGCAATCATGCATGGTGAAACCCCTTTCACCTCCGCTCCTTCAAGCCCCGGCCGCTCCATCGCTCCTTCCACCACCACCGATCATACAGCCTACTTCTTCAGCACTCCGGCAAGCCCAACACACTTTCTTCTCTCCTCTTCTCCTTCCATCTCCACCTACACATCCCCCGGGCCTTCCGCTGATGTTGAACAACCAGATTTTGAGTTCGGCCTTGCTTCCCGATTGATGAGCACTGCCGAGGAGTTATTCTTCAACGGCCAGATTCGACCCGGTTTCGTTTCTACTGACCCGGCATGCATCCACCGCCGGACCCGCTCTGTGTCACCGACCCGAACCCCACGTATGATCTGGAGAGAGAAGAGGAAAGAATCGGCCTCTCTCAAGGCGAAATTAGAATCTAAATCCGAATCAAATTCAAACACGGTACAAGAAATAGCAAAATCAGATAATTTGGTGGAGTTGGGTTCTGCATCGACCTCTCGATCGTCCTCCTCGAACTCTTCGTGTAACTCGAGCAATACAAATTCAAGAAGGTGGGGATTCATAAAGGACTTGTTGTTGCAAAGGAGCAAGAGCGAGGGGAGGATGCCGGTAACAGCAGGAGCAAGAGCAAGACCATTGCAGAGGCAAAGAAACACCACCACCAACAACTACAACAATTGCGTGAATGGTTGCAACGTGAGCGAAAACGGGAGAGGGAAGTTGACGTACTCTTCTTCATTCAGCTTGGGGTTGTGCAAAGAGAGGCATGATAAAGCGGAAACGACGGTGCGCCTTGTAAAGGAGGCGAGGCGGCGCACGACATTTTTGCCGTATAAGCAGCAAGGGTTTCTATTTGGATGTTTAGGGTTCAGTTCCAGATCAGGATTTGTCAGGAATGTCGGCATTCCGACGGTCTCCCCTCGACATCCACATCGACATCGATAGAGCTGATATTAATTAATTGATTGATTAATTAATTAATTAATCTCTTCTTCTGCTTCTGCAATTCTTCCACATGTTGTATTCTTTGTTTATTTTTTATTTTTTATTTTTTTTGTTAATTTTGTTTATTTTAAAAATTTGGAGGTAGTGGTATTAAAAAAATTGTAGAGGGATGCAAATGTACTTCGAATTTGGTTGGTGTTTCACTAATTAAGACTTACAACGGCATGTAAATGGATAATTGCTTGAAGAAAATACAAAAACTATTGTATTTTTAAGAATGAATAACTAAGCATAATTATATAAATACTCAACAAATTAATTATCTGAAAGGAGCCAGTCGGCTAAAGTTTCCCAATGGAGCCCACCATCCCCAGATTCATCCCACAATTGGGCCTTCATCTCAGCAACTTAAGGCTCAAACCTCTTCTAGCCTGGCCCACCACTACCTCCACTTTTGGGCCCATATTGCATTCCCATGTCATGGTACCACCCATCCATCTCTAGCCCAATATCACCTACTGGGCTTAATGGGCCTGTGCAGGAGCTCGCTTACCGTCTTATCATGATTCAGTAATGAATTTGAAGCCAGATCATGTTACAATCATTTTTGTTTGTTTTGTTGACATTCAATTGTGGTGCCTTTACTATAACATTTCTTGACTCTTTTACAAGCTCCCTGGTCAAAATACATTTTTTTTTTTGTTGCATTGCATGTTACCAGCTGAAGCTCAAACTCGAATTGACCAAAAGTCTAATCAAACGAACTGCATTGGAATTAGATTCGACTCAGATATCAAAGAAGCCCCAAGTATGTTAATGAGTTTTACTTTGCAGCTCTGAAAACATCGGGAAAAGAAATAATTTAATTGTTACATGGTCAAAGTCAAACCAACGGTTGCTATCACATCTTAATTGTCTCAAATTAATATATATCTAAAACAGTTTTCTCAAAAAATATATATCTAAAACAGACGGAGAGAGAAGAGAACATTTCTTTTTATCATACCCTCTCGTATAAAGAAAACGAAATGTTTGTCTCGGCTGCCATCTCCACCGCCACAGCAAAGGCCAGCGACATTCTATTGAGTTACCAGTACTTTTCCGTGTGAATCTCAGCATCAAGCATTTTAATTTATAAATTATGGTGTTGTTTCTGTTTCGAATTTATGGACTGTTGTACATAATATCTATTTGTTATTTTTTTTTTTTTTGTTTTTTACAAATATGATGATGGGGATTTCTGTTTGATGTTTTAGGTACTTGAGATTGTGAATTTTCTATGTATGACCTTGTGAAATTGTGCATTCATATTTTTAATAAAATTGGTTATGCTTTGTACTATCAGTAACAATGCTTAATTATCTCTGATATCCTAGCTTGTTAAATTAAGATATTCTCAGTTTCTTTTTTGTGTATTTCTTGGTCAGAAGTGTGCTCACTGCTCAGCTGAGTTTCCAGATTTGACCAAATTATTGGTGATCCAACTGGGTATGGAAAAGGCAACCTGAGAGGCTTTGCTTATTGTTTGGCTAATTAGCTGTTATTGTTTCCTAATTAGCTACTAGGGTTATGCTCATGGTTCTGAAAATCAGAATCGGAATCGGAATCGGTCATCGAACTGAAGAATCGGAATCGGGTGAATCGGTCGGAATCGGCCGAGTCGGATCGGAAACTCGGATTGATCTGAATTGATCTGAATTGACAGCTACTAGGGTTATGCTTTCCTAATGACAGCATATACACAAGATTACAGTAATCAGCTGATTGATCTGAATTGATTTGACTGTTGTAAATTGATAATCTAAAGATAGAAGGTTTCAACGGTAAAGTGTGCCGGGGCTGCTATGTATCTCCAACACTAACATAACCAATAACTCAAATCAAACCAGTCGACATCACTAGTATATGAAACAACTATGTTACCAGTAACATCCATGTTGGGTTTGCTAATGAACTGTCATATTATACACATGCAAAACACATAATCCCTTGGATCTTGATCATAAGGAAATAGTAGGAATTGACGAATTCAAATCAACTAATTAAGGTAACATAATATTTTTGTTTAGATCTAAAAGTTCGATCTGAATCCCCACAAATATTAAAGCGGTTCGTGCATTCCACCTCCCAATTCTGATCAGACGTTGTGTTACCTCAGGGGATATGAATTCGGAATTGACGGGGTTACAGAGGAAATAGCGTGTTTTCTTCTGGATACTTCTGAGACGTCAGATCTTTGATCCAACGGATGATATTGTTCGTACCTTTCTGTTTTGTATACTTCCAAGCAAGTGTTGCAAATCTAGCTGCGAAGTGCCAGCGCGCCTTTCTGAAAGCAGTGTTGGGTCCATCACACGGTTGGAGAATGATACGGTTGTCGTGCTTTTAAAAAAAAAAGCTAATGAGTACGTGTTGATGTGTTAAACGCTGTTTTGGTGTTGGCTATTCGGAATTGAATTCGGGATGAATTACTTTTCCCTGACAACCCGTAGGCGTTTTATATTAATAAAATTCCGCGAAAAGAGCACAATAACAGATGGAATTGCCGAATTGCAAATTCCACGAAAAGAGCACAATATATAATTAGTAACGAATTAAATAAACAATATTAGATAATTTGACTATATAAAAAAAAATATTATATCAGTTGTGCTAAGCGCTAGATTAATTAAACAGCAGATGATGGATAGATTAGCCGGACCAGTACTAGTGTCAATCAATGAAACAATTATACGGAAGAGTATACCAATGAATTAATCTGCTATTGAAAAGTTTTATTTCCGACTCACCTATTCATAACAAAGAAAGGTATACGATATTACGTGTAGCGAATACATTTTTAATTAAATTTAGGCTTCTACATGTAAAAATGATGTATTTAATCAAAAGATGATAGGTTATTTGATTGGAGGGCTTATATTAAATTCAAATTTTTATCTTTCAGCTGTTAATGGATAGGAACATCAACGTGCTTAATAATGGAATGGATAAATATATACCTCTTTCAAACATATTAACATATCCATTTCACAATATATATGCTTTATATGTTATAGTTCTACTATATATCACGATTACTAGCCAGATAACATGGGCCACATATAGAGACACCTTGAACTTGAAAACCCCACAATTGTGATCTAGGCCCGTCAGCCTTGAGCGCTAGCAATTACATATTGGTGATAATTAAAAACTAACCAGACTATTGAATTTTCCAATGTCTTACTTCCCCAAAAATAAATTCTAATGTAAATTAACAAAAGCGTCTGCCAGTTTAGGAAAAAATTCAGTAAAGCAAGAAACATCCATTATAAGAAAGTCTAACAAACTAAGTACATAGCAAAAATGTTCTTTTTATGTCATAAATAAAAGAACATAAAGAAGTAAGAAAATGATAATGGAACTTAAAGGCTCAGTAAGGCCAGGCAGAAAATGAACAGCATAGACACCGCATAAATTCCCACTATACTCCTAATATTAGTAAGAAAATCTGTAACGATTGTCAAATATTTTTTTCCCCGTAGTACAAAAACATAAATCAAGACAGGAGACCCTATAAAAAGAGTGATAACAAGGAGGATGATGGCGATTGGCAAACAAATTGGAGCAAGCGTCACATACAACCCCAATCCAAATGCGACAACCATACTACTTGCTGCAAACAGAAAAGTGATTGTTGCAAATAGGAAGGTGTCGATAGGTACACCTGGCAAAGCATTAATAAGAAGTGCAAATAAGCTTAAGAATCCTTGTATAAAGGCCATGGCGTTTGCTAGAATAAATGCCCAGAACATATATCTCCTTCCTAGAACTGGTGTACCGTGGTCTTGGTTATAACCTCCGGGGATTGTGAAAGCAGCAGCAAATGTCACAGTTGTGATCAATACGGAGCCCAGTCCAATGACTTGAGTTCTCTCCCATTTATTTTCCAAAGATGGTGGTGGTGGTTGTGGTGCCATGACATCCGTAAACCACTCTTCAGAAAATTTCTCACCATTAGTTAGCTCGTGGTCACGAATTCTTGAATATATCCGCCAAGGAACCTGTTATAATTTTAATAACCAATTGAGCACTTAATTACCAGTACCAACAGTTCTAATGAAGAATTAATGATTAAAAAGGTGTCCCATTTTAATTAAATTTTTAGCTTTCATTCTTGCAAAATTTAACTAATTAATAACAGTTAGTAGCTAACAGTTTTGTTGTATTGAGTGATACTCTAATACACCAAAAAACATTAGAAGATCCAAAACAATTAAATTCATAGCACAATTGTAATTTATTATAAAATTTATTGTTGTGGCATTAAATTAACAACTCTAATATTTAGAAAAGTAAAGAAAATATGGACTAGACTACTAGATTTCACACATGTCTAACTCTCAATTATCACAATTAAATCTACTAGATTTGCTACCAGTAAAACCAAAAAATAATATCTAAATTTTTTTTATTGACCTTGGTTAATTGAAAGGTTGAGATCAAATGAAAAAAAAATAGTAAAAAATGGGGTTCTATAGTAAAATTCATATTTGGACTTTATTATTTTGGTCCCACAATTCTCAGAATAATTTATCCCAAAATATATATCGATTGTTCTTTATGCCTCATATCAAAAGTATATCTACACTTTCTCTATACTACAAGCATTCAATCGCAATTGTGTTGACAATGAAGCTATTATGTATCACCTAATTGGCAGTGTGTTTTGCTTGCATGGTAGTTCAGTATTTGGTAGCAACACACGAGTTAAGTAAAATTAACAAGAATTAGTAACGTCTCAATGCCTTTGTTAATTTGGACATACCTTACTATGTTTTTCATATAATTGGTTCATGGAAACTTGGTATGGTTTTAAGCCTCGATTGTTTGTGACAGTTTCTGCATTGCAATTCGCCATGTTTTCCCATATAGATTTCATAGTCCGCCTATGTCCCTTCATTGCTGCAATGTGCAATGGTGTATTTCCTTCATAATCGGTTGCATTATTCATTCTTGTTATCATATCTTGATCAAGAATTAATAATTGACGAAGTAAATGATCATCGTCGACCTCTTCGGCAACAAAGTGACAAAGATTTCTTCGATGAGAATCCACCAACTCTGCACAATCAGGGAAATGTTTCATGAAATACAATACCATATTCCAGTTTCCCTTGCGTGCGGCTAAATAAACTGGAAACATTCCATCTGTGAGTTTGGCGCACGCAAGAATAGGGTCAACACATAACATTTGCTCTGCTATGAAATTATGTTTTTCATTTATAGCTATGTGAAATGGAGAGAACATCTCTTTGTTGACATTATACGCAACTTCTGAATCCACCTCCGTCAGGTTGCGACTGATATCTGCAAAATTGTATCTGACAGCAACATGCAAGGCGGTGTCTCCGTTTTCATTTGTTACTTGTAGCGCGTCCTTGACAACATAAGGTTCCATTCGAATGAGCATCTGGATGACCTCCTCGTTTCCGACCTCGGCAGCACAATGTAGGGGTGTTTCTAACATCTTGTTTTGCGTTTTCAACAGGGTCGGATCTCTTTCAAAAACCTTGCAAGCAAGCTCATTGTGCATCTTAGTAACAAGTAGGTGAAGAACAGTGTCTCCAAAACGGGTTGCACTTTGGAGCTCGTATCGGACAGTCTGGTTTTCTGTCCTTATTTTTTTTGGAGCAGAATGAGAGTCTTCTTTTATGGTTACCTGATTACACAGTGTAATTAAAATATCAGTAAAACATCAAAATTAAACATATTTGAAATATATCATATTTTTAGATTGAGAAGATAAGATAGAGGAGGTAACTAATTAATGAATAAGGACACATCTCACAGATATATCATCCTTATTTTGTCCTTATTTTCAATTTAGAAGATATATCATATTTTATGATCTTAGCTCCGCTTAAGAAGCATTAAAATCATTTAATCCTATCTAAAACCACCACCAATCTATTATTTATCTTGTACCATCAAAAGTTAGTGCTTCTAAAGTTCCATAATACTGGACAGCCATTTCGGATCATAATAGTTAATATCAGAGCAAAATTGGACCATAGAAGAAGCTTTCAGTTTACTCACATCTTTCCACTAATTTTAATAAGGTCACTACAATCAATATTAAGAAGCTATTTTGTAAGAATGTATATATGGTCGTATTATGAAATTTGAGTGTTTCTGTGAAAGATGAAAGAATCTGGTAGATAAGCTCCACCGCATGTCTTCAAATGAAAATTGTTATTGCTGTCATGGTGAATTTAAACAAAATAAACTTAAAATCATGATTTTTTGACATGTATATGCATTAGCAAAGAGTTATTGGCATGGCTTTTGAAAATCAGAATAGGATGAATCGGTAAGAATTGGCCAAATTGATTCGGAAAATTAAACTTTTTTTGGTAGAAACTTGTTTTGTAAGAAAAAAATAAAATACTTATTTTAATGCGATAAATTTTGTGAAGCTAGCTGATCACCTCATCGTCATTCTATTGTATAGCCAAACAAAAAATTATTATTGTTTTCATCTAGTGTACTTCTTTTACTAGTAAAATTATTCATTAGTTTTTAATTTTCAAAATCTCTATGCGGAAAAGAATTAAAATTACTTCAGACAAATATGTAAAAATTGGAGACATCCATTTCATCCAAGACACATCTTAACATAGACAGAGAGATAACGTTGATCCCTAAATATATATATATATATATAGAGAGAGAGAGAGAGAGAGAGAGTGGAAAATCAGTGTTTTTTGAATTTTTTTTATTATTTTTTATTTAATGAAAAACTGTGATTTTCAAAAATTCTAAACAAATAGTAAAAAAGTTCCAAAAAATGTATAATTTGGTTTCCATGCACATATCAATAGAAAGATTATGTTGAGAAATTCGGATCGACTTTTTGAACTTTGAAAATGGAGATATGAGCTGGAAGTAAACACCCTCTTTACTTCCCAAAGCACCGTAGCATCACTCTATATATATATATATATATATATAGAGAGAGAGAGAGAGAGAGAGAGAGAGAGGCTAAGATCAAAGTGGTATGACCAAGGCCTTTGGTGCTACCAATTAGTTTTTGGATTTTCAAAGTCCAAACGGTCGATCTAAACCGTTAGATGTGATCTCTATATTAAAATCTGCTTGGAGACCAAATTTTATATTTTTTGGAATTTTTTTACTATTTTTTAAGCCACTTTGAAAATTGCTGATCACATGGTCCAGAATTTGGTTGCACTGTTTTTACTGTTCACCCGAATCTGCCATTTTCAAAGTGGCTTAAAAAATAGTAAAAAAATTCCAAAAAATGTAAAATTTGGTCTCCAAGCATATTTTAATATAGATTGAACATCTAACGGTTTGAATCGACTATTTGAACTTTAAAATTGCAAAAACTAATTGGTAGCACCAAGGCCTTGGTCATACCACTTTGACCTTAGCCACTCTCTCTCTCTCTCTCTCTCTCTATATATATATATATATATATATATATATATATAGTGGCTAATATACAAACGTTTGTTCCTAGCCTCCGGAACAAATTGTTCGGTTATCTGATTTTCAAAGTCCAAACCATTAGACATTCAATCTACATTAAATGTGCTTGGAGACCAAATTTTACATTTTTTGGAATTTTTTTACTATTTATTGAGATGGTTTGAAAATTGCTGATTTTATTAAACTTCTGCACCATTGAAAAACAGCGATTTTCAAACCATCTCAATAAATAGTAAAAAAATTCCAAAAAATGTAAAATTTGGTCTCCAAGCACATTTAATATAGATTGAATATCTAACGGTTTGGATCGACTGTTTGGACTTTAAAAATCAGAGAACCGAACCGTTTGTTCCTGAGGCAAGGAACAAACGTTTGTATATTAGCCACTCTCTCTATATATATAGAAGAAAAATAAAGAAAGAAAAAGAAACAAGAAGGTGGTAGAAAATATGAGAAAACAATTAAAAAACAAAAGAAAAAAATGCAAAAACTGATGAAAATGGATGGTTCTAATGGAAACTTTGGAGCAACTCTTATTAATTGGGATAATTGTTGGTCTAATCTTTCCTGTATATTCGTATATGAATCCGGCCCATAAAAACTCTTCTACAATTTTCTTTAATAATGCGTACACCTTGTCAAAATGATTGAAGACTGAAAGATCCTCTGGTGAAAAAATAATGCATACATCTAGTCTAAATAGAGTAAGGGGAACTTTCTTCCCCAACACAGCTCAACGAAAAATCGAATGGAGAAAAAGAAAGAAATCGCGAAGAACGGAAATGGCTGAGAGAAAGAAGAGTCCCAAAATCGGTTGAATCGGCCGAGTAAATCCGGTTCAACTGATTTTTGGTGGAAAAAACGCTAGGGCGAGAAACTCGATAAATATCTACTCGGACCCGACCGATACCATTCCGAATTCGGCTGATTTTCCAAGCAATGGTTATTGGTGTTGAAATTAAATTTTTTGTCAAATATTTATTTTTAAATTAGTATTTGTGATGCATTATTACAAATTTGTGTATTCTTGATTGGCACAATAAAAATTAGTCAGACCTATATTCAGAAAAGATGTATTTATATATTTATACACTTGAAGTTAATTTTTTGATAAATTTTAAAATAACGATAAGAAGAATAGCAATGTTAATGCCAATAATAATCATGATAATTGTAACAATAACTACGACAACAATAATAACAATAATATTATAATAACTAACATTTGATTTAGTAGCAAAAGATGACGTTCTTTGTGTGAGAGGCATGAGTTCGGGACCGAATGGGAGATCCTTTGTATCTGAATCTCCGTCTTCCTATAAAAAAGAAGAAGTAATATTATAGATAAAATGAAAACTAAATGTAACATGTTTTACTATTATGTCACGACGCAGGCATGTGTCGTCCCTGTGGGATTCCCTGTTTAGATATGTAGATTACAAATATAAGCAAGAAATAGTTTGCTGAAATATTACCTGGATTTATCTAAAAAATACCTACAAGTTAATTTTATGTACATTATACCTTAGCATAAATCTAGAGTAATAGTCGGTGATTGTTAAAGCAGAAGGGAAATTTTCAATAATTAGTATCAAATGACCATGCACTACAAGTTTATTAATTAGTCAGATCTATATATATTCAGAAAAGATGTATTTATATATTTTAGATGCACACTAGAAGTTTTTTGATAAATTTTGAAAATAGCAATAAGAAGAATAGCAATGTTAATGTCAAAAATAATCATGATAATTGTAACAACAACTACGACAACAATAATAACAATAATATTGCAATAACTAACATTTAATTTAGTGGTAAAAGGTGACATTCTTTGTGTGAGAGTCATGAGTTCGCACCCAAATAGGAGATCCTTTGTAGACTCGTGGTTTGAATCTCCGTTTTCCTATAAAAAAAAGTAATAGTATATAAAATGAAAACTAAATGTAACATGTTTTACTATTACGCCACGACTAATTAGTATCTACAAATGATTGCCTCTTCCGGGTTTCGAACCTGCGACCTCTCACATGGAAAACATTGCCTTTACCATTAGATCAAAGGTTGGTTCTCGGAATTCCCTAGTAAGATATGTAGATTACAAATATATGCAAGAAATAGTTTGCGAAATATTACCTGGATTTCTGTTTGTTTTTTCGTCTGTAATCCAAGACGTTCTATTAACACATCGCTGTCGCCTTTCATTGCTGCAGAAAAAATATCAAGAGGCATAACTGGGCGTTTGGGCACCGTTTCACTTTCACATGTTTTGCTTTGGGAGGATGTAGTGGCCATTACTATCACGTTTAGCTTGAATTGCTCTTAATCTATGGCAAAGGAGGATAGATAGATTGATTGTTGGGGGGAGATTTGGAGTCCGAAAAGCAATAGCGTGCTCTATTTATTGAACTTACAGCATGTTGCATCGATCATGGATGAATATTATTTTATGCATGGTAGGGGTCTGAAGGTCAATAATGTGTTATAGTTATTTAATTTAACTTCTGACCGGTAGCACGTTAGCATCACTGGGAGGCCTTAACTGGGGGAGACCATATTCGTCTCTCCTTTTTTTTTTTTTTTTTCTGTCATATATCTCAAACTTAAAATGTTTCAAAGGATCATGATAATTTCTCTCGTTTAAAAAATTACTCACCAAGATTTATCTAATATATATACAGTTTACCTACAATGATGATACCAATGAAAAGTAGCATATGCTAAAACTCAAACAATAATAAGACTTTGCCGTCCTTCTCTCGAGATTCACAAAACTTATACTATTATAATATCCACTACAGAAGTTAATTAATTTGACATCGCAGAAAGCCGAAATTTTTATTGATAAGAAAATGGAAAAAAAATATTAAAAATAAGAAATGATGTTCGGAAAATTTAAAAATGGAAAGGTGGTCGCAAGGACGCCATGGTACATATCAATGTCAGAAAAAAGAAAAAAAATGGGCCACTTAGAAATTGTATTGTGATAACCAGTTGGACGCTTAAAAATTTCACATGCTCAATGCACGTCATAATTTGGTTGGGACATGTAAAAGAAATTAAATTTTGGTTTAGTTTTTGATCAACTTACATGTTGGGAAAATAAATTGGTTAATATAAACAAGTGGGCAATAAGATATATAATATACATAATACATGCACAGATAGCGAACAAATTGTCGTGAAGTTCGGCTGAAGATAAGCTCAGTCTATTATTATTATAACAAGTCAAAGTCTTCTCTCGGCCTCAGCCTATACGCTTAAAAAAAAAACCAAATTACGTGTGACGCCATATCACATCTCAAGTTCTCAACCAAATTACGCCATGGCGTGCCACTTAAATTTTTTTTTTTCGTTTTTTTCACGGTGTGAAGATGTATCATGGCATCCCTGTGGGACGTCATGATTCGTGACCGTCTTTCTATTTTGAAATTTTCCGAACAACATTTCTTATTTGTAATATTTTTTTTCTATTTTCTTATCAATAAAAATTTTGGACACAGAAAAGATTGAAAAAGAAACAACCACCAAAGTATCCTAAACCTAAAATTTAGAAGACTTCAAAATCGAAAAGTATGCATTATTTCCTCCTAAAAGTATATTAGAGGAATCAGCATGTGTGCATTATTTTTGTTTTTATGAGTAAAGTTAGAGGTGAAGCCATCCAACTATTTAATACCCTTATAATTATAACAAAAGATTTCTTCTATCTGGGTTGCGAACTCATGACCTCGTGTGCATTATTTTTGTTAATCTGTTTATTACTGTTTTTCCTCTTTCCTTTTGCATTGGTTGAGTCACAACAGCGCTACTGATGGCTTAACTGGAGCTTGCTTATATTATTGATTGGAAACTTGACCAATAAAAATATTTTTTGATGGAACATGTGGTGCTATATATGCATGAATCATGTTAAGATGGTTATTTAGCGCATAACTCTAATGCCTACCAATGAGTAATTAATAATCATTTAATCAGACGGTATATTTAGAGCATAACTCTAATTAATGGCAATGGCTTCTTTGAGCCACAGGAGGAGTCGATGTCCGTGCTGGCTGAGGATGGTAATGCAGGGGTACAATGGATGCCTTGAATGATATTTAGCAAGAGGTCAATACTGAATTGCTCTTGCGCGCTACCAAGTTTTTGAACTCTTGGGCTTCTAGTGCAGAAATGTGATTACATGCTCTTTTTTTTTTTTGTAATAAATTGTAAGAACTGAGATTGAGTTATTTTGTACCGGCTTTCTAAAGGGGTTTTAGTCCCTGTAACACTGCGTTTCCAAATACCGGTAATACGCACAAATTCATTACGAATTTGATATTTAACTGTCATATATTTCTAATTTGACAAGCAATAATTAGGAATATATAAAAAAAATGGGAGCGACTAACCGTCTCTCTCAAAAATCTCCTAAACGTCCCCCCAGACGTTAACTATCTGGAGGGACCCTATATTTGAAAAAAATTACATCTGGCGCACGCATGTATTAATATATAATATATCAAGTATTCATACCTAAAATACCAAGTATTTAAAAAAAAACTGAACATCAACTTTCTTTTATCTCTCATCACACATCCACCTTTTACACATTTTTAGATGTGAGTTTTTTTTATCTATTTAATCTCGTCAATATTTCTGACGATCTGTGAGAAATTTTGCGAATTTAAAACCATTAATATTTTCTACGTAATTTCTCTTTCAAATGAGATCCATGATGAAGTACTTTCAAGTTCTCCGTTGGATACTATGGAAGGAACGCAACAGTAAGATCTTTCAAGGTTGTATATCGCCGCCATATTGGGCTGCACAAGGCGCCTGGAAGGAAGCTATCTTATGGCTTCAAAATTGCTGATTGTGTGCGTTGTGTTGTTTATTGTGGTTTAGATTTTCTTTTACTTTCCTATACTCACTGATAGCCTCCATCAGTTTTTAAAAAAAAAAAAAAGTTCTCTGTCGTTCAAGTATTGATAACTCATCGTGCAAGTAATCATACCTCATCGAGAAAGTATTCATATCTCGTCCTGCAAGTACTCATACATCGTCGAGCAAGTATTCATATCTCGTAATGCAAGTGTAAATTGTTCATGTGTCAAGTGTTTGTATCAAATAGATTCTACCAAAATTTAATTTTTTTTCTATATGGTACTGAATGATGTCTAAAAGTATTAATATTAAGTATTGTAAATATTAATGTCTTAGTCAAACCAGTCTATTCTTCAAAATCAAAAAGGAAGAAGAAAAGTAAAATCAGGACTGAGAGAGAAGGGAGAGGACCAGTGGTAAAAAACATTTCTGCGCCTCAACCGTGCGCTCCTTTCAGGGACGAGGTCCATGTCGACCGAATCGACAACGCCGACCTTTTTCAAGGTGGCTACTTCTTGCCTGAGGCTCCGCCGATTCAGAGCTCACGAGAGGTATTGGTGAGGAGGTGGCGAGACTAGGGGCGGGAGAAGATATGGGAGAAGATGAGAAATCTGAGAAGGTATATCGGACTTTGGTGTTATTTTTCGTCGCTGATAGAGGGGATCGTACGAGAGAGCATGGTTTGGAAAATTGGCCGAGTCTGAGTCGACTCGGCTGAGTCAGAACGGTATCAGCCGAAGGTGATCCAATATTTCCTGAGTTGACTCGCTTGGACGAGTTATATACAGAAAATCGATAAAATAAGGGTTAAATCAAAATAATCGGTTGAATTTTCACTCATTCTTTTACCTCTAGAGCAAAAGTATATTGTTTAGTACTTTAATCATACCAATTTTGAATTTTTGCGTTAGTCAAAGGATTTGGGGGAGTCGCGGATACAGAAAGAAGAAGAAAGAGTTTAGATAATTATAAAATATTGAATAGACTAGGTGTATGTGTATTGTACTACTTTGTTTTGGAAATAAGACATGGTTTATTATGGACCATGTGCAGATTGATTATTAAATAGGAAACAACTATTCTGAACGCATATAACATAGGGTGTGTTTGGATTAGCAAATATGGACTATTCTTTGTTTGTCTTTTGTGAGTTTTCTCGCAATTTTACTATTCCAATAAAATATTGAATTAGCTACTATTCTCAATTTTAGGGTAGCTTTATTCTTGGTCTATTTGAATTAGGAAGAAAGGAAAAAAAAAAAAAGAGAAACATAAATTATAGTTTTTTTTTTTTCTAATTTTCTAATTTTTTTTTTGTTTCCTTTTTATCTTCTTTTATATTATGCTCAAGACTTCTGAGCTTCGTTTTGAGTTTGTACTAAAGGCTTTAGTTAAAAACCTAACCCCTTTTAATCTGACAAAATTATTAGAACAGTATAACAGAGAACACGGACATAATCACTTCCACGAAGCTCCTTCCCTCCCTTAGTTTTATTAATTCAGAATAGAATTAAAGAGTATTTTTCATATATGTTTTTCTTGCCAGCATACCCTCATATATAAATCTGATTGTTAATTTATCTGGCCCAATGTTATCAGAACCGGACCGGACATCGATCCAGTAAAACTCTGGGTTAACGGTTCATTGGTTGGACCGGTGAGTCAATCGGTTCAACCGGAGAATTTTTAAGTTGTCATATTTGATATAGAGATACTATCTTTTAATTTATTGAAATATTAATTACAGTAATATTATGTGCATATAACTTAATTTGTGCAAAATTATTTACAAGAAACAACCACCAAAGTATCCTAAACGTAAAATAAAATTTAGAATTATAAGACTTCAAAATCGAAAAGTATGCATTATTTCCTCCTAAAAGTATATTAGAGGAATCAGAATGTGTGCATTATTTTTGTTAATCTGTTTATTACTGTTTTTCCTCTTTCCTTTTGCATTGGTTGAGTCACAACAGCGCTACTGATGGCTTAACTGGAGCTTGCTTATATTATTGATTGGAAACTTGACCAATAAAAATATTTTTTGATGGAACATGTGGTGCTATATATGCATGAATCATGTTAAGATGGTTATTTAGCGCATAACTCTAATGCCTACCAATGAGTAATTAATAATCATTTAATCAGACGGTATATTTAGAGCATAACTCTAATTAATGGCAATGGCTTCTTTGAGCCACAGGAGGAGTCGATGTCCGTTCTGGCTGAGGATGGTAGTGCAGGGGATACCATGGATGCCTTGAATGATATTTAGCAAGAGGTTTCTTAAAAAAAAAAGATATTTAGCAAGAGGTCAATACTGAATTGCGCATGACGCTATCAAGTTTCTATAATATACAGAAGTCTTGGCCTCTTTGGGGTTCTAGTGCAGAAATGTGATTACATGCTTTTTCTTTTGTAATAAATTGTAAGAACTGAGATTGAGTTATTTTGTACCGGCTTTCTCAAGGGGTTTTAGTCCCTCTAATACTGCATTTCAAAATAACGGTAATACGCACAAATTCATTACGAATTTGATATTTAACTGTCATATATTTCTAATTTGACAAGGCGCAACAAATTAGAAATATATAACAAAATGGGAGCGACTAACAGTCTCCCTCAAAAATCCCCTAAACGTCCCCTCAGAAATTAACTACCTGGAGGGCCCTATATTTACATCTGATATGCGCATGTATGTATACCTATGCGCACAAGTATTAATATATAATGAAAGCTTTCAAAATTTGACAGGGCTTTGCATCTATGAAAGGCAAAATAAAATTGACAGCATGGATTTTCTAATCGCTAGAGAGGACTTTGCAATTCAATATGCAAGTCACTGGAGATGCTCTAATATATAAAGTATGCATACCTAAGGTATCAAGTATTTAAGAAAAAATTGGACATTAATTTTCTTTTATCTCTTTCATCACACACCATCTTTTACACTTTTTTAGAGGTGGGTTTTTTTTTATCCGTTTAATCTCGTAATATTTCGGACGATCTGTGAGGATTTTGCAAATTTAAAATCATGAACGTTTTCTACGTAATTTTCTCTTTTAAATGAGATCCATGATGAAGTACTTTCGGGTTCTCCATTGTTAAAGTATTCATAACACGCCGAGCAAGTATTTATACCTTGCCAAGTAAGTATTCATACCTCGCCATGCAAGTATTCATACCTCGTCGAGCAAGTATTCATAACTCGTAATGCAAGTGTAAATTGTTCATGTGTCAAGTGTTTGTACCAAATTGATCAAATGTTTTTTTTGTTGTAATAAATTGTAAGAACTGAGATTGAGTTATTTTGTACCGGCTTTTTAAAGGGGTTTTAGTCTCTGTAACACTGCGTTTCAAAATACCGGTAATACGCACAAATTCATTACAAATTTTGTATGTAACTGTCATATGTTTCTAATTTGACAAGCATTAATTAAGAATATATAAAAAAATTGGGAGCGACTAACAGTCTCCCTCAAAAATCTCCTAAACGTCCCCCCAGACATTAACTATCTGGAGAGACCCTATATTTGAAAAAAATTACATCTGGCGCACGCATGTATTAATATATAATATATCAAGTATTTATATCTAAGACATCAAGTATTTAAAAAAAAAATTTGAACATCAACTTTCTTTTATCTCTCTCATCACACACCCGCTTTTTACACGTTTTTAGAGGTGAGTTTCTTTTATCTGTTTAATCTCGTCAATATTTCTGACGATCTGTGATGAATTTTGTGAATTTAAAACTATGAACGTTTTCTACGTAATTTTCTTTTTCAAATGAGATCCATGATGAAATACTTTCGGATTCTCCGTCGTTTAAGTATTCATACCTCGTCGTGCAAGTATTCATACTTTGTGGTTCAAGTGTTAATTCCATATAGTACTGGATGATGTCTGAAAGTATTAATATCAAGTATTGCAAGTATTAATATCTCAGTCATATCAGCCCATTCTTCAAAATAAAAAAGGAAGAAGAAAAGTAAAATCAGGAGGGAGAGAGAAGGGAGAGGACCAGTGATGAAAAACATTTATGCGCCTCTGTCGTGTGCTCCTTTCAGGGACGAGGTCCATGCTAACTTAATCGACAACGCCTACCTTTTTCAAGGTGGCTAGTTCTTGCCTGAGGCACCGCCGATTCAGAGCTCATGAGAAGTATTAGTGAGGAGGTGGCGAGATTGGAGGCGGGAGAAGATCTGGAAGAAGATGAGAAAATTTGAGAAGGTAGATCGGACTTTGGTGTTTTTTTTCCTTGCTGATAGAGGGGATCGTACGAGAGAGCATGGTTTGGAAAATCGGCCGAGTCTGAGTCGACTCGGCCGAGTCGGAACGGTATTGGCCGGAGGCGATCTGATTTTTCCCGAGTTGACTCGCTTGGACGAGTTATATACAGAAAATCTATAAAATAGGGGTTAAATCAAATAATCGGTCGAATTTTCACTCATTCTCTTACCTCTAGAGCAAAAGTATAATGTTTTAGTACTTTAATCGTACCAATTTTGAATTTTTGCAATGGCAGTCAAAGGATTTGGGGAAGTCGCGAAAGGATTTGGGGGAGTCGCGGATACAGAAAGAAGAAGAAAGAGTTTAGATAATTATAAAATATTGAATAGACTAGGTGTATGTGTATTGTACTACTTTGTTTTGGAAATAAGACATGGTTTATTATGGACCATGTGCAGGTTGATTATTAAATAGGAAACAACTATTCTGAAGGCATATAACATAGTTGTGTTTGGATTAGCAAATATGGACTATTCTTTGTTTCTTTTGTGGGTTTTCTCGCTATTTTACTAACCCAACAAAATATTGAGTTAGCTACTATTCTCAATCTTGAAGTAGCTCGATTGTTGATCTATTCCTTGTTTCATCTAAACGTACCGATAGTAAACATTTAATGCAACATTCAATATTGATTATACTATCTAAGGAAACATTTAGTGCAATGGTACAAATTTGGACAAACTCCTTTAATTTTGTATAGACCACAATTAAGGAAAGGGAAATTTTGTTACTGTTATCAGTTTATACAAAATTAACAAAAATTCAAGAATCATTTTATATTGACAATCTTTACTATTATTCTGATACTAATTTTCTATTACAATATAAAATGCTCCGACAAATTTACATATTATGTAAAATTTATGAACAAATTGAATTACTGTGTACAATCATACTAGCTATATGAAATTAATTGTCTGCAAAAATTAATTAATTAATTTTATTATGAATACTTATATATTTTTATTGTATTATATTATATTAGTATATAATTTGAGCGTAATATTGTCTTAACATTATTTTATGATAAATTAATTTTTCTATTAATTTTCTGACTATTTTAGTACAAAACAAAATTCTGTCAAAAAAGTCTGAGTTTTCGATCCGATTGAACTGATTATGATTTCACGATCAAGTGACCGATTCTGATTCCGATTTCGAGAGAGTACTTTGAGTCTGACAGTTATGCGCGTTGATAGTCAAACAGAGATAATTAGGGGACTAAGTGGCGGGGAACGAAATCATTACTAAAATAAATATTCTTGCCTCTACAATGAATAAAATAATTTATAAATTATAATTTTGTTGGTTGTTGGGTCAATGTCTTTTGATGCACGACACAACATTAATTAACGATTTAAGAGACGCGTAATGGACATGCGAGTATTTCCTATCAAGTGTGCAATAAATTAGGAAGACATTAAGAAAAGTTCCAAGTTTATGAGAAAACAAACTCTAGCTAGCTGGGATTTATAATTGGATAATTATAATATCTCCTCTTTCTTTCTCTCATTTCTTCTATCAACTAATTAATTTTTTTTTCTAGCTATAATTATTAATTCTAATTATTTAATAGTCCCTACAAATTAATTAGCAGATTTTCTCTCTTTATTTCTTTCTTCTCTCATCCTCCCTCTCCCACCTCCGTCTCCGCCTTCCGCCTTCATCTCTGCTCGCCTCTCCCACCTTCACCTCTCCCTCTCTGCCTCCGTCTCCCATATCCGTCTCCCTCTCCCACCTTCGTCTCTCCCACCTCCGCCTCCCACCTCCGCCTCCATCTCCCACCTCTGCCTCCGTCACTCCATCCCAATCAAGCACGCCTCCGCTAGGTCAGATCTATCACTGTCGACCGCCGGGTCAATGTTCCTCTTCATCATGCAGTAGCGAGTTATTTGCAAAAAACAAAGCTTCATTAATGATGAATTAGGCCAGTGCGTCTTAAGTACTAAGAATGAATACTTGATGTCTTAGGTATGAATACTTCAACGTGTATGAATAAATACTTGATATCTTAGATATAAATACTTCCACGTATATTTATGAATACTTGATATCTTATGTATGGATATTTCAACGTGTACGAATGAATACTTGATATCTTATGTATGAATACTTCAATGTATATGAATACTTGATATCTTATGTATCAATACTTCAATGAATTATGTTTTGTTTCTTTTAAATATTGTTTTTTTTTTTGTAACATTTCAATTACATGATATGTCAAATTTGATAAATTATTTTTGTTTCGATGGTGAAACATGTGGCAACTAATTTTTATTTCCAAAAAATAAAATTTAACTAAAAAGTAATAAATCAATGTTCAATACTATTCGGCTGCTCTTGTAAAATTAATCGAGGTATGCACATATGCTTGTAATACTCTTGATACATGAATTATTTACACTTACACGATGATAAATAATTTTATACATCTGGATAAATAATTAAGAAAGCACTTTTTTCTCTCCCCCAAATTCATTGAATATATACACTAGAAAATCTCATAATTTTGTGATATACAATTGAAAGCTGGGTGCTCCGCGGCTCAGGACCGTTCGATCGTTATAAATCCGTAGTGCACAAATTTTAAAAAAAAAAAAAACAAGAAGCCCAGGTCTCGAGGTCTACTCTATTTGTTTAGTTAAGTTGATTCAGTCTAGCTCAGATTGCATATCTGGAGCCAGCTGCTCAAGTGTACAAATCAAGAATAGAAAATGACTTAACAAACAGGGGTGTTGGATGGGGAAATAATCTTCCTCTTTCTTACGAATTAAAATACTTAAATAAGTTCTATTTGAAAAATGCACAAGAAAGAACCATTGACTTTGTCACATTTAGGCCCATAATTGTGTTGTCCTATTTGAATTTTTTTTAAGCCAAAGATGTATCAAGAATGATGCTTTCAAGTCAGGACTGGTACCACTGGTACCAGTACTTGTCTAACAATGTATGATTTCGATTTATGAAATCGGTGGAGTACTCCACTATTTTCAAAAAAAAAAATGATGCTTTCAGATGATACGTCTCTTTTCCACATCTTATGGATTTATGACAGTTTTTATCCTGTACTTCAGTTTAAACAAGACTTCCAGAAAAAGATCTACGGTTTTCACCTTTAGTAAATTAAAAATAATAATGAATAATTGAAGCAATATTTACTATTATGTATTTCTAAGATAAATTAGTTATTTTCTTTGTTTTTGTATATTTACTAATAAGCTCAATAGGAACAATTAATTTGAAGAGAATTTGTTCTGTATTTTGACTATTTTATCCTTTTTATACAAATCAGTGGAATGATTTCTGATGTAAAAAATAAATAAAAATTGTGGTGAAGAACATTAGAAGAAAATCCAAAAGTGAAATACCATATCAAGACTCTAAAAAAATAAGGCAATTAGACATGTGTAATCTCTAAATTGAGTTACCACAGACTCATGAAAGCTTCTTATTTTTTCAAGCAATCTATGAGGCACTGCCTAACTGCTCATTTGTATTTAAACCATTAGTCAAACTCAATGCCCATATCTCGAGGCTACTTCATTTGTTTAATTCAGTTGATTTAGTCCAGTTCAGATCGCAAGCAAGCTGCTCATGGGTACTAAACAATAATAGAAAATGGCTTAACAAACATAGTTGTTGCATGGAGAAATAATCTTCCTCTTCTTATGCAATAAGCTAGTTAATAAGTTTTATTTGAAAAATGCACAGGCATTTAGAACCATTCACTTAATTTGTCACATCTAGCCCCATATATAGGGCAGCGCATTTAAAATGAAAAATGTTAATATCAAGCACCAATGTTTAATGTTTAATGTAATATAACCGTAATACATACAAATTCATAACAAGTGTGAGATTTAATCTAACCAGCTTATGGGTGAATAACCATGTTCTATACTGAACACAATTTTTTTTGGAGATGGTTGACGGCAATTGCCAGCAACAAATATATTGATAAAAAAAGTTCAAATACAAATTTGTAAGCACAAAGTTCTTCCATGCTACACACAGCATGTCTCAAGCCATGAAAAAAGAGAAGGGTTCGTGATAGGCTTGGCGAACTAGCGGTAATAAACAAACAGTCTCTTTATGAAAATGAAACCCTCACGAATTGGCAGGAAAAGTACTAGGATGGGTGACCTTTTAGGTAGTCCCTGTGTTGCTAATTCTCGTTGGATTTCATTTCAAGCCTATCAAGTGTAAGATAAAAGGAGACATCGGCAGGATCGATGACTTTGAGTATATCTTATCAAGTGTGCAATAAAAAGGAAGATATTTTTCTTTAAGTTTTTTCAAAGACAAACTCTAGTTTAATTTTGTACTTTTGTACCTCTGAAATCGTTAATTTTCTTCTTAAAAAGAAAAATTAAAACTGCTGATACATATACTTGAGGGGCATTTATCAAACTTGTACTAATCTAACGGCTCAGATTGATTCCACTTTTTCTCCCACGGAAACTTAATTTAGAACCTTTCCATGTAGTGAATGGTAAATGCAAAAGTGAAAACCGTGAGAAAAAAGTTTTTAACAAAAAACATAAGCCGTCCATCCCACTATATATCGCCTAATTAATAGTTACTTATTTGTAATATTTAACTAAATAATATGAACAATATCTTATTATCTACAATAAAAAAATGTTTAAAAATATAGGTGCAATTAATGTGCACACTCCGTTGAATTGGTGTACATTAAATTTTAGGGGGAATTTCATGTATACCCCTCAAAAACATAGAAATTATGTATTCCCCCCTCTAAAATTCATAATATCATATTTACCCTTCTAAATTTGAAAAACTCACAAATTTATCCAATTAATCAATAACTGAAATTAATTATGTTCAATGTTCTCTAAAATATAATTTGTCAGAAAATATATTGATTATATATTTTTTATAAAAAAATTGTAATGATCGAATAATTGATTCAGTTCAAGTGGAGAATGACCGAATTAATGGTTCAGAAAGGAGATAACCAAACAATTGTTACCGTCCACCTAATTAAGTTTTCAAAATCCCAACCCAAAAACTAATTCATTTTGAAATCCAAGAAAATAGCACGGAGGTTATACGAGAGCAAAATCTCTATCCGACCATGTATATGTGTGAACAAGAGAGGATCTAACTATTGATTGGACCTCTTACCCTAACTAAATCAATAATTTTCGACCTTTACTGTTATTAAAAAAAAATATATATATATTTGGGTCAATTAGAGTGATTTTCTTGAGTAGAACTAGAGTGTTCTTAAGCTCGCCAAGTCCTTTGTGAGATTAACTCAAAAACCTATTGAATTGACTTCAAACGATGCATCCAAACTGTTGAAACTGATCTACTTCACGAGTTATAAAAGACATGAGATAATGGAATCCTCAATTATATATACTCAACAAATTAATTATCTGAAAGGAGTCAGTAGGCTAAAGTTTCCCAATGGAGCCCACCTTCACCTGATTTATCCCACAATTGAGCCTCTATTTCAGCCTAATCCAGGCCCAAATATTTTCTACCCTGGACCACCACTGCCTCATCTCCCTCAACACTCAATCCACAGTTGAGCCCATATTGCATTCCCATGTCATGGCCCCACTCATCCATCTCTAGCCCAATATTGGACTTAATGGGCCTCGGATCAAAGCTGATGCCGACTTATCGTCTTCCTTAATTAGTGGCGATTGGCTGACATGTTGTGCTCTTGTTGCTTTCGGTTATGCTACAAATTTAAATCTCAGTTATCGACCAATTAAACTTTACAATTTCTGTAAATTAATATTGATACTGGACTATAAATTGAACTCTCAGTTATGGACTACAAATTTAAGAAAGCTGATATGAGTACCCGCAGTTGAGTACCCGCATTGTACCCGCATCTAAACTGTCATAACTGTTTTTGGGGACCGCACCTAAACTGTCATAACTATTTTTGGGAACCGCACTTAAATTAATTCACATACAAAATGGAAAGTATTTATACCTAAATTATCAAGTATTCATATATAATTCATCAAGTATTTATACCTAAGATATCAAGTATTTAAAAAAAAAATTGACACAATACCTACTCATCTTTACACGTTTTTCAAGGTGGTTTTTTTTTTCTCCGTTCAATCTAATCAATTTTTGGGACGATCTATGAGGAATTTTACAAATTTAAAACCACAAACGCGTTCTACACAATTTTATCTTTCAAATGAGATCCATGATGACATACTTTTACACGTTTTTCAAAGTATCAAATATTCAAATATGAAAAGTATTCATACAAAATAGAAAGTATTCATACCTAAGATATCAAATATTAATAGTAATTCATCAAGTATTTATACTTAAGATATCAAGTATTTAAAACCAATTTTTTTTTTGTCGGCACTTGTAATTTTATTTTACAAGTATTAATAGTAACATTGTGAAGTATTTATACCTATACAAGACAAGTATTTATATCTATACAATGAACTACATATATGATATATGAATTTTCCTTAAATAACTGTACCCGCACTTTTTTTGAAAAATTCTCGCGTCGTACCCGCATTAGGGGACCACACAACCGTTCCAAAGCTGTAATTTTGTTTTACAAGTGTTAATAGTAACATTGTGAAGTATTTATACCTATACAAGACAAGTATTTATATCTATACAATGAACTACATATATGATATATGAATTTTCCTTAAATAACCGCACCCGCACCTTTTTTTGAAAAATTCTCGCGTCGTACCGCACTAGGGGACCACACAACCGTTCTAAAAATGTAATTTATTTTACAAGTATTAATAGTAACATTGTGAAGTATTTATATCTATACAAGACAATATTTATATCTATACAATGAACTACATATATGAAAAATTATCGCGTCGTACCCGCATTAGGGGACCACACAACCGTTCCAACACTGTAATTTTATTTTACAAGTATTAATAGTAAACATTGTGAAGTATTTATACCTATACAATACAAGTATTTATATCTATACAATGAACTACATATATGATATATGAATTTTCCTTAAATAACCGTACCCGCACTTTTTTTTGAAAAATCTCCGCTTTCAGTTTCGAAATCGCTAGACGATCGTCTCCAAATCGCCTTGAAATCGCCTCAAAATTGCGGAAGCTTCGAAAAAGGAAGAAAGGGAGAGAAAGGGAAATTTAAAATTCAAACTGGAAAGTATGTAAATTAGTTAATTGGTAGTTGTGAGGACCGCTTACAGTTATGGCAGTTAATTGGGAATGAATTAAGTGCGGGTACGATGCGGGTACTCAACTGTGGGTACTAAAATAATTATTTCAAATTTAATTCTCATGTTTGTGTACATACCGTACCACCCTTTGTACTATGAAGAACCCAGTTAATATTGGCCGGTACTGGACTAATTAAGTCTACAAACTTACAATGAACTACTGGTACTGAACCAGGTACTGATTTCATACTTGCTAATATGTATTGGCCCTGGACAAGCGATCTTAATTAATTGACTTGTACTGTTCAGATATCAACAAATTAAGGTTATAAAATAACAGTTGGGTCCATGCAAAACAAGCCAGAGATCCAGTAACATATGATAGTTGACCTATCATAGTTCATAGTTTAACACGTTTCTTGGATGCCAGTATAAGTTTGAAAATGTACAAAACTACTGTTAAGGCTGATTTGCTTTTTTGGTCAAAATTTGACACTTGGTATCATATACTAAAAATAAATTTGACACTTGTTAAGGCTGATTTGCTTTTACCCGCTTCATTGAAATTCGTTCAAGTAGCTCTTGCTGAAACTCAATTACTGATGGAAAGATTGACCAAGGATTTCAGCTTTTGTATTCCAGGCATAGATACTAACTTATCGCATTCATAAATTACCAACTCCTCAAGTTCTAATGGCAGCGACTCCGCTTCTAAGAATTGCAAATTATTATAGAATCTTAGATTCAAATACTTTAGTTTGCATAGGCTGCCAACCAGGTCATTCGGGAAATGTAATGCCATTGTAACCCTCTATTATTAGTTTTTTAAGGTTACGGTGAGGCTGGAGACTAACCATCACCCGAAAATATATAACATTCTTAACTCTTGATCAAGAAATATGTTCTGACCACTTTTGATTCTCAACTCAAAAAAATTACCATCTAGCCGCCAAGAATGTTTCTGATTCCACGATAGTATCAAGCGCTCCAAGTTACGCATACTCACAAAATTAACACACAGGATATCCAATAAATTGCAAGTATCTTGCAATCCATTTAGACAAAGAGTTCCAGCTCCCAGATCAACAAAATCCTTTAACCATTCTATTGTCTCGCATTTGAGATTCACCGTTAGTGCTTGAATTCGTACAAATATGCTCAAGCTCCTCATGTCACTAGGAACCTCTTCAAGTAGAACGCAATCAATAAGCCAGAGTTTCCTCAAGGCCTTTAATTGACAAATGGACCTAGGCAGCTCTTCAAGGATATGACAATGTTCAATTTTGAGCTCTTCTAAGCTGTTTTAATTGGTATTGGCTGTTCGGAATTGAATTCGGGATGAATTACTTTTTCCTGACAACCAGTAGGCGTTTTATTTTAGTAAAATTCTAACGATTACATGAAACTAAAAGATATAATTGTAAAAACTAAAAACAGAAACACTAGAAAATTAAAAAACAATCTGATTTAAGCAACTGAAACAATAAAAGGCCCGCTTCCTTCCACTTTTAAATAACTGAGGTTTTGGGGACCTGTGGGTAACTTTTGCTCTCATCTTCTGATTGGTCGAGTAAGAAAAAAACTACACTATTTGTTTTGGGAATATCCCTTTTATGATACCATCACGTTTATTTATATTGTTTTGAATCAGTACAATAAATTAGGGAGAAATTCATTTTGGTTTTCGATAAATCGGAAGAATTTGCAGATATGTTACAAAATCCTTATATATCGTTTATTGTTTCAACTAAAATAATAGTTTTATTTTTATGGTCGAAAATATATATAACGTGGTCTTAATAAAAAAAATTACAATCCAAATTAGATGGAGTGATGTTTCAACGCTTTGTTTGACATTAACCCATGTGGCAATGTGTGAATTGTGCAATTATTGGAGGAAAAAAATGAATTGTGCAATTAGGCCCATAATATTTGCTGATGAAATGAATTTTAGCCCACAATAATAATGTTAGATGTGACACTCTTCCAATCTTCCATCATTATAATACAAATTCAGATTTAATCTACATCTTACATATACTCTTTCACTTTTCAATCTTCTATTATCAACCGAACAAAATAGTACGACAAAAAACTTGTTTTAAATTTCACTACCTCCACTTTTGGGCCCATATTGCATTCCCATGTCATGGTCCCACCCATCCATCTCTAGCCCAGTATCACCTACTGGGCCTAATGGGCCTCGGCAGGAGCTCGCTTACCGTCTTATCATGATTCAGTAATGAATTTTTTACAAGCTCCCTGGTCAAAATACATTTTTTTTTTTGTTACATTGCATGTTACCAGCTGAAGTTCAAACTAGAATAGAATTGACCAAAATTAAAGTGTAATCAAACGAAGTGTGTTGGAATTAGATTAATGAGTTTTACTTGCAGCTCTGAAAGGAAATAATAATTTAATTGTTACATGGTCAAAGTCAAACCAACGGTTGCGATCACATCTTAATTGTCTCAAATTAATAAAGCGAGTAAAGGATCTACCAGCGAGAAAAAGAGAAGGAGAAAATGAATAAAGCGAGTAATGGATTGTTTGTTGTACGGTTGATTTTTCCAAAAAAAAAAACACTCAAAGTTTGAGATCTCTCACAGGATGCGAATTCCCTTTTTACTGCCGTAGTGCCTTGAACACGTATCTTCTGCAGTAACGTACCGTTTGAGTTAATTTATGAACCGTACGATCAGAATTCGGACAAATCCTGTCCACTCCTATAATGCAGTGCACTTTAATATTAGTGCGGATCTCAATACGACGGTTCAGATCTTAACTCAAAATTTGAGTTAATGCAGAGGATACGAATTCGTAGTGCCTTTCCGGGCGAGGAGTTTGTTCAGATCTTCTGTGGCTGTGGCTATAGATTTTTAATGTATTACTCCGATGCACAGCATTTGCATATTTTTTTTCAGCTTTAATCATATAGCTAAAAATTATTAAATTATTTACTAATAAATATTTATTTACATATAATATAAATCTAATTCAAATCAAAATTAGTTATTATATTTGTGATCTCTCTCTAGAAGATAATTAATTTATACTCCTAAGCATAGTAACATGGTACGCGAATTATTCGCGTATAATTTATTTTTTTGACGTTTCCAAATTGAATACCGAATAAAACGCAAAAAATGTATTATACGTTTTATTCGCAAATAAAATGCAAATCACGAATTATCGCGAATAAAACGCAAAATTCTTTAATTTTTTTAATGTTTTTTTTCTTGTGGTACCGAATTATTTCCGAATTATATCCGAATTATTCTCAAATCACGAATTTTTTACCTCGCCGAACCGAACCCGAATAATTCATTTGTCACTATATTCTCCTTCCAAGATTTCTCAAAAAAAAAATATTTCGCCAATGCTGGTGACTGGTGTCACACAAGACCCAGAATTGCTTAAAAAAGAAAATCCATGTGGGGATTGCTAATTAACTGTGATATTATACACATATATATATGCAAAACACATAATCCCTTGGATCTTGATATCTACTACAGAAAAAGAGATTGCAGACGGACATTACCGGAGGAGCTACATGGATTTCCCTGCCGTGTATGAGTTGAGGGTGTATAAAAGGTACCCTCTATAGACACGGATATTTACCCGTGTATATCTAACGCTTTCTACACGGATTACCAACTAAACAGCCGTGACCATACACCTGCCTGTGGCTCTCTCCATCTAACCGAGCAAAACGGATATTACGTAAACGACCGTGTACGACTACCCTTTATTCACGGACATTGCAACTAAACGTCCGTGTAGGGTACTTTACCTACACGGACATTTAGTTGCACATCCGTGTCCCTCTCTTAACAAAACAATAAAAAAATAAAATAATCCTTGTATCTCCGAACTCGTTCTACACGGACATTCGTCAAAACGACCGTGTACGACTACTCTTTACCTACACGGACATTTAGTTGCATATCCGTGTCCCTCTCTTACCTACACGAACTCCTTCTACACGGACATTGGTCAGAACAACCGTGTCGAATTACTCTATCTACACGGACGTTGCAACTAAACGTCCGTGTAGGGTACTTTACCTACACGGACATTTAGTTGCATATCCGTGTCCCTCTCTTAACAAATCAATAAAAAATAAAATAATAACAACTCGATCTACTCGGACATTGGTCAGAACAACCGTGATGAATTACTCTATCTACACGGACGTCTAGTTGCAATGTCCGTGTCCTGTCATAACTATCATCACGGACAAATATAAAATAATCCGTGTCGAACACCGAAAACTTCTACACAGATTTTGTTAAAGAACCGTGTCAAATTACTGTTTTCTACACGGACTTTTAACTTCATATCCGTGTAGGTATCGTAACTATCATACACGGACAAATATAAAATAATCCTTGCTCACTCAACTCGTTCTACACGGGATTTCGTTTAATATCCGTGTAGAATTGTCCCATTTTTTTTTCTTGATTTTTTTCATTTCTGGGCTAGCCTCCAGTTTAATTTGCTAGCCAGTTTTCTTACAAAATTCATATACCATTATGTTTTGCTAGCCAGTTTTCCAGATAATTTGACATTAAATTATGCTTGCTAAATTCATATATACACTAAATTGTTATACAAATCCATGTGCAGCATTACAATATTCAGATACAAACCATCTTGCCCATCTACATCTTACATAGTCGATGTGGCCCTTGTCGTACACAGCTTGCTGGCATGATTGCTACAATTATAATTTGATATTAGTTAGTAACAAGAAAAGGTAGATGCAAGACAGTCGCAAATATCAATTGCTAATTTAATGAAATGAGAATTATAAGTAAGCATAATATGAAAATATCAATTGCTATTATATAGGCACAATTAATATGAATTACATACCACTTCTGGAAATGTGAATTGCATTCTTTCGACAAAGTCAAACATGGAAATCATCAGGTAATATCCGCATTCCCAACCCTCCGCCTGTTGCGGGCTCTACAATTTACATTTAGCGGCCTATGTTAGAATGACAATAATTTTTTGAACAAAATATGAAATTATAGAATTGTGTTGTGCTCACCGGCCACCACCTCCAAGTCAACCTACTTCCCTTTTTCTTGTCCTTGCTGCGCAATCCTCCTTTTCTAACGTATGCAGCAAAAGCCCTTACAAAATGGAGTGACTCTAATTAGCAATTCACAATTTGTTATAATTGGGAAAAAATCAAACATAGTGAAAGATTATTGCTTACTTTTGCACATGCGGGAAGATTGATTTGCTCTCGCTAAATGGGACATTTCCTTCGGGCTGTGAAGAATCTATCACGTAAACCGCACTCATGCAAGGCACAATGATGATCAAACACCAGTGTGACCTGTGGGAGGAGAAGAATTATAGGATCTTAGTATACAGTACCCAGATATTTTGGCATATATAATAGTGAGACACGTGTTTGCTTGACTTGATGGTGTGATTTCAATTATTTATATATTTAATCACAAGGTTAGAACTAACATCTGGTGGTATGGCAAGAGAAGAAATCTCTTCTTCGCGTTAGTAGCTTGGAGCATCGCGCCACACAGGTACTCCATAGCCACCTTCGGAGCATTTTTCACGTTCATCCAGCTAACTACGCTGGGGTCCAGAAAAGCACAATAGTTCGGTTTGCCCGTGTCGTGAGTACTATTGATTAGCCTCCTGAAAAATTATCATATGACATTAGAATATATTCTTCAGTGCTATACACATGATATAAACAATTTTTGGTCACTAACATGAGGAAAACTGTGATGTGCCCCACGGAGAGCCATTTATCGGACCCCGAGGCATGTAGAAAGTCCTTGAATTCGGTGAACGACAGCAGTACAACCGAGGCATCGTGTAGAAATAACCCATCCGGGACAGGTATGACGACTTCCGTCATGTCCTTGGGTGCCGCCATCAAGCGGTCGTGGAGATCCCGCAAATCCTTTTCGGGAAGGAGCTTGTATTCTTCCTCGGTGAGCAGACGAGGTAGAGGTCCTGCTGGTTGGACAGGAGGGTCAGCAACTGCTGCTCCGGCAGCAGGGTCAGCACCTACTGGTCCGGCCGTAGGCCTAGGGTCAGCAACTGCTGCCGGAGCATCAGCTACTGGCACTGCTTCTCCGGCAGCAGTGCCAGCAACTGCTGCCGGAGCATCAGCTGCTGGCACTTCTGGAGCATCAGCTGCCGGAGCATCAGCTGCTGCCGCAGCAGCTGCGGCTCCGGCAGCAGGGTCAGGGTGTGTTTGGGAAGGTCCTTCTGCTTCGTCCCTCAGTACCGGTGACATCACGCCCTCCGTGCGACTATCATCTCCTCCCTTCTGTATCGAAATTTTTACCTTTTTCAAGTATTTGAAAAGGAAGTGCTTTGAATGTAACAAAATAACTTGACTATTTATGCATTACCTTATCCAAAATAATCTGATTCTTGGGCCATTGCACGAATGACAGCCGGGCATCATCGACACAGAGCATGCCATTCCCCTCAATTGGGACAGGAAGAGGTACGCGCCCCCATCCCTCCAAGACATTGTCAATCTGTACGGCAGCATGGCCGGGAAGTAGCTGCTCATTGTGCACTTTGTCGGCTGCTGGATGTACCATGCCCTTAGCAACAACCAGAGGCTTATTCCCGACCCACAGGACGAGTTCGCATGCTGTGGCGTCCTGCAATTTCATGTCAGAATTTATTTTTAAATTGAAATATATATACATTCATTCATATAAATCAAAGGTTGAAATATAAATTGAAATATAACAAGTAGTGATTACCTTTAGACGATCGAAATCGTCTCCGAACGACGTCTCCGAACGACGTCTCGGTTGGCTGCGCCATAGTAAAATCGGCACGCAACCTTGATTCCAACGCCTCTATCTTTGCGGTGTACTCGCTGCGTATCTGCGCAACTAACTCGTCTTTGCTCACTTTCGCACGAGATTCCTTCGAGGTTTTGGTCCATTGAATACGTCCTTCCAGCCCCTGTAGGCACCTACGCCCTTTACTCGACCAGGGTGTTCTGGATTCCCGAGCGCTATGGACAATGAGTCATCTTGCCTTTTGACCGACCGGGCACCGGAATTGACCTCCTCCTCCACCTCCAACTGTGAATAGAAAAATTAGTTATAGCAAAAGAATTAGTGATGTACACAAAGTTTTTAACACGCTTGAATTACACATTGTTCTAACGAACGACTCTTACCATTCTCTCAGCCACGGGTCGCAACGAGGAATTTAGTACGATCCTCCCATCACCGGTTAACTCGGACCTTGTCATGGCCCAACTTTGGGCCCTATGATTTTTTATCCTAACCACGGGTGAGTCAGAGTCTTTGTTCAAATCCAAAAATTTCGCGAATTCTTCCAACTTACCCTGGTAACCACCCGACCCCAACTTGTGCGGATACTTGTTCATTGCAACGATCCTCCTGCCCTCCTCCCTTTTTTTCTTCACACATCAAAGTAAAAAAATTAGGTGGTCTACTATTTTCCATTTATTAAAAAGTAAACAAACCAATTAAAAGCAAACAAAAAAATTACAATTAAGTTGCGATTGGAACACCATTTAAACTTTATATTAATTCAGTTATTCAAAATAAACACCATTTCACATTTATATATGATTGGAACAACAGCAACAGGGTGTCTATTTCGGACACCATTTACCAACATAAAACAAATCGATAAAGGAAAAAAAGGTAATTTTGCTGAATTTACATACCTTGAACTCGTCCGTGCTCTTCATCTCCACAAACTTATCCCACTTCTCTTGAGTCACCCAAGGATAGTAGCCTACCGGGCTTTTACCTTGATCCATGAATTCCGTACTCAGCGTGCTTTTGAATTGCTTCCAAGCTTCATTCATTATCTTAATAGTCTTATCCTTGACCTTCTTCGGGATGTCATCCGGGAGGTTCCACTGAGCCTGCATTGACACCCAAATTACCCCATTTAAGTTCATGTACAATTAAAAAAATATATTAACTGGTTAGGTACTTCACCTTCACAATGTTCCACCAGCCGTTCTTTTGTTCATCCGAAAACTTATCCCATCTCTCTACCAGGATGTCTGCGTTTTGCTTCACCGTTGTGCACACATAATTGTTGTACTCAGACCGTTTTTTACCCTTCGCACACCCATTTTTACTGAACTCGATGTCATTTTGCTTTGCCTCGGACGTGGACGCGCACATTGTCGGACCTCTTTTCCTTTTGGCCGAACCTGATTGGGCAGCAGCTTGGTGCTCGCCTTCTTCCATCATATCTGCGTGCTCATTCTCAATCGACATGGTTCTATAAAAAAAAATAGAACTTTTTCAGTAAATACCAAAGTAAATACAGTAAATACATGCAGTAAATACCAAAACTTTTATACCAAAATTTCTTCGCAATGGAGGTGTTGAGCGTTTCCCCGAGAAAGAAGAGGTAGGTGGTCGGACCGGAGAGTTGGTTGGACAGGAGAGGCGATGAAATCGAGGTGAGGTGGGGAAGAAGGACTCGAAGCGGCGCGAGCTAAGTTTCGAAATGTTTGGAAAAGAATTGAAGGCGCGAGCTAAGTTATGAAAAATTTGGAGCAGGCGCGTAATATGTATTGTAACCCTAGTTCTACACGGACAATCGATCACTTAATTCATTCGTGTTGGAACACCTTTATACACGGACATTTGATCTAAACTCCGTGTTGAGAGGAAGTAGAAGAGCTACACGGACTTTTTATTAAATATCCGTGTAGAAAGACCCTCTCGACACGGCCGTTTATTTTAACATCCGTGTCTGTTTACCCTTTATACACGGACTTTTATTTAAAGACTGTGAAGCGCACCCTTCTAGAGATCTAAACCCTAAACCCTATTACACGGACTTTTAGTTTAACATCCGTGTGTGATTACCTTGTACCTTTTCCCCTTCGGGCTTGCCTCATCCTTTTCTCACCTTCAATTTTGTTGCCTCTCTGCTTTTGCAATCCGACATATTTGAGCATTGATCAGATTCCTGTACCATATATAACCTTTAGCGATCATTTTCTTTTTAGAAATACAACTCCACAGCAAGCAATTTCTCCAAATGCTTGACCTCCTCTCCCAACTCAGATTTATCCCTCCTCTGAAGGCAGAATAGGCACATGAAGCCTCCTGGGAGAAGTTCTTCAATCTGAGTTGGAGAGGAAGGTCGAGCATTTGGAGAAATCGCAACGAGGGTACTCGGCCTTCGAGAAATAGATAGGTGAAATAGGGCAAAGGACTCGAAGTGCCGCGAGCCAAGTCATTTATTATATTCTAACTCAGATCAAAACGGATATTAACTTAACAACCGTGTAGAATTAGGGAGAGCAACACGGACTTTAATGCGACTGTCCGTGTAGAACGACCCTTTCGACACGGACTTGATTTTAACATCCGTGTCTAGACCTTCTCGGACATTGCAACGACACTCATGCACGAATACCTTTTGACACGGCCGTTTAATTAAAAGTCCGTGTCCTGTTACAATTATACACGGACATGTAATTAAACGTCCGTGACAAAAGTATAAAAATCAGATTATTTATTTAAGTTTTCTTTAATTTGAACAATTGCACTACGGAATTCGAAAAGTTGCCTTTTTATTATTTCTAAGGAAGACTAAATGACTCTTTAAAATTCTATATAATATGAGAAACCCCGATTGAGATTTGGAATGTTCAAATGGCCGTGCCACCGCCCCCCTCAAATGTGCCACGGCGAAGCCCAAGGGGGCACCCACCACCAAATGTGCCACCCCCCTCAAATGTGCCATGGCCATGGCCTCAACCCGGGTCAAATGTGCCAGGGCCACGGCCCCCCTCAAACCCTCTCGAAGTCCCTCCCGAAGTCCCTCCCGAAGTTCCCGCAGTCCCTCCCGGCTTCGATATGCCTCCTCTCTACGTGAAGAGGACATGGCCATGGCCCCCCCTCAAATGTGCCACGGAGAAGCCCAAGGGGGCACCCACCACCAAAGCCCTACATAAGTAGGGGCAATCCAGCCAGACCATTCTTCCCTTGGATTAGAAGGCGAAGGCAGCCACCCCCATCTAACTAGTTTAATTAAGTTATTTTTTTTTTATTTTCTTTGTAGTTATTTTGTAGTTTTTCTTTAAATTTGTGGTACATGTATGAGGATCCTTTCTTTTGGTACGATGTATGGGAATCCCTTTTTATGTAATATATTTTGTTATTTTTTGTTAACCCTTGTTAAAGGAAAATTAAATACTTCATGCTATCTAAATAAATACTTTTATAGTACGAATTAGCAGCACAAAACAACAACATGCAACAATATATAAACACTACAAAGGTTATTACTTAAAAACCTTTAATATTTAAAAGTAAAATACTTAATGCTTTCTAAATAATCTGATTTGAAACATAAATTAACACTTACCTCATATGAAGAATAAATAATTTATGGGGACTTACAAAATAATTACAAAAGCTAGCTTTAACATAGAATAATTTCCGGGAATTGCAAATTAAAAACCTTTCTACACGGACGTTTAATTAAACGTCCGTGTAAGCATACAATTCTACACGGACTTTTAATTAAACGTCCGTGTAGAATACCTTTCTACACGGACGTTTAATTAAAAGTCCGTGTAGCTCGCATAGCATTTCTACACGGATAATTAAACTTTTTTCCAACGATGATGACCTACTTTTAATAGAGTCCGGATCACCTAATGTAACCCAATTTTTGAGTTTTGACGTGCACGGTGCCTATTCGGTGGTAGCGCAGGGGCCCAGTATTATTTGTGGGGTCCAGGCTCTTTAAGATTCTTTTTAGAGCATCTTGGACGGTTTGGATCAAAACTCAAAAATTGGGTTACTGCACTGGATCTGAATTCCTTTTAATATGTTATGTACGAGAGCAGCTAGCTTGTGTCCGATGCCCATTCGACTTGAGAGTAGGTCCGATGGGCATCGGACCTACCTCGGTTCGATGGGTTTAATCACCATCGATTTACTTTTAGATTCTTCCGATTTACTAGATCGGACGGTCTGCGTGGCGTTGAACATAAAAGTGGGTCCGATGGGCATCGGACCTACTCCGTTCTCGACCCAAAGTGAGTTCGATGGCTCATAGAGATAGATCGGACGGTCTCTCGCGCCTTCTTTAATTTACGTGCGCACGGATCTCGAGTTAATACAGCTTGATGGATGGGTAAATAAAGTTGAAATTCCATCAAAATTTGCTGCACTTGATTAAACGTTGTAATCTTTGATTTGAACGGTCCCGATCAATCAACGGACTAACTATTTTTGTGCGTCTTCACAATCTCACAAGGCAAGAGTTTATGTTTCATGAAACATAAACTCTTGCCTTGTGAGATTGTGAAGACGCACAAAAATAGTTAGTCCGTTGATTGATCGGGACCGTTCAAATCAAAGAGCATTGCATTTATTGTTTACCGTGAAAGTTTGATCAAAAATTATTTTTATTTACCCATCTATCTAGTTCATTGAAGATTGAAGTATCGTATGGCCACAAACACTTCGTGCTGGATCAAACCTCATACATAATAAATTTTCCAAACTTTTATGTTGGTTACATTCAATGTTCTCCCTTGATCATTTTAAAACAGAAAATGAATGATTTCACTGCAGATCGACCGTTGATTTTTCGCTTGAAAATGAATGGTCCAAAAATATTTTTACAATTTGAAGGGACTTACAATGACGAAAGTTTATAAAAATAATATGTATAAGTATTATTTGGCCATATAAGTTGTAAAAAAAATAAAAATATATTTTTTGAAATATTTTCGTATGTACTGTTGTACATGTATTAGGTGATTAGTAAATATCAAGCTTTGATAACCGTCCGATAAACGAAGAACGGTCCTGATGTATTCATTTAAGAGGTGGTGGGTCGATTTTCCACATTCTCTGAGGTAACATAATATTTCTGTTTAGCTCTGGTTCTAGATGATGCACAAAAACCTTTAATATTTGTGCATAATAATGATTAGACGGTCGGATATAAACACAGATATTATGTTACCTTTGAGTTTATGAAAGCCCCGTCTATCCCTCCTTTAGCTCCCTGTCCGCATCCCAAAAATTCAAAACAAATCGATACGAAAATTTTCGCCTAGGTTTGGCTTTTCCCCCCTCACTTTCCCCCCCTTTTACGGTGAAATTTCTACACGGACTTTTAATTAAACGTCCGTGTAGAATACCTTTCTACACGGACGTTTAATTAAAAGTCCGTGTAGCTCGCATAGCATTTCTACACGGATGTTCAATTAAGGAGAACGGAGTAGGTCCGATGCCCATCGGACCTATTTTTATGTTCAACGATGATGACGGTTCGATCTAATTTAAGATATGCACGCACGACTTTCAAAGCAAATAGAGGGTGATTAAATCCCGTCGTAAGCAGAGTAGGTCCGATGCCCATCGGACCTACTCTCAAGTCTTAATTTGTAACTGGAAATTAAATAATATAGAGTTCAAGAGCACAAAAAATAAAAATACTTCATATATTAATTTCAACATAGGGATAGTTATACATCATCACTTAATACCAAAAAAAAAAACATAAAATATATAACAAACAAAAGTATCTATCCATAATTAAAAAACTATTCTTGCTCACTAGTTGCCTCCCCTTTTTCTCTTTTCAGGGAACACTAGTACAAAAAACCCCTTCACCGACTGTTTAAAAACACTTTTACCGACTGTTATTGAGGCGTCGGTGATGGCGGCGACGGTATAGATAAATCTTTACCGACGGGTGAATAACAGTCAGTGTAGGCACCCAACACCGACTGTTTTTTTGAAAAAACAGTCGGTGTAGGCGCCCAACACCGACTGTTTTTTCAAAAAAACAGTCGGTGTAGGCTCCCAACACCGACTGTTTTTTTCAAAAAAACAGTCGGTGTAGGCTCCCAACACCGACTATTTTTTCAAAAAAACAGTCGGTGTTGGGTGCCAACACCGACTGTTTTTTTTAAAAAACCGTCGGTGTAGGTGCCCAACAGCGAAATTTTTTTTTTTTTTTTTTTTTTTTTTTTTTTTTGCATCTGTAGACGTGACAAGCATGCATAACACATAGAATAATATAATACAATTATTTGGTATTAATTTAATTCAATCATGCACATAGAATACATCAAATTAAATTCAAGTATTTGGTATTAATTTATACAAGCAGGGCCACTTTGCAAAATCAGTATACTATTACAGTAAGCGAACATATAGCATAATATATAAAATTTTGTGGGACATACATGAAAAATAAAAGAATGAACTAACAAGTACATAAATAAACCCATACATATGCGTAGTCACAGTCAAACTTAGAGGGAAGAGAGCCTCTGGCCTGGTAACTAAAGAAATGGCATATCGCATTGAACTTCTTTCCCTTGTATGTGCCTTCCTTCTACAATTATCACAAAACAAAAAAAAAAAGCACATGTGATCAATGATCTTGATTTTTACCCAGGAGTATACAAAAATAAGTCCAATCAACTCAGGTTTACTTGTACATGTACACAAGTACCAATCGGTTCCGGTTGGACTGAACATGCATTTTGTACATGTTTCTGTGCCTGGTGGGTATAAGCTCAAATTAATGGAACCAGTTCAGTACCAATCAGCTTTCCTACGACAGCATAAGATTCGTCAACAATCCCAGAAAGTAGCAGCAGGAACAACAAATACAATAGAGAAGATACAAAATCAAACATTAAATCAAGTGTGGAGATATCGAACAGCTGTCAACAGAGAGATCAGCACTAGCAGCGGGATCTAAATTAGATGAATACATAATAATCATCAAACAAGAAAAGAAGTTTGAAAATACAACCAGTCACTTTCTATTATTTAGGAAGAGGTATTCAGTACTACAATACCATTTGCAGGACCCAGAACACATAATACTGTTGGGTTTCATATAATAATGTCTTTTCTTTTTTGAGGGGGGGATGGGGGGGAGGAGGAGAGGGCAAAGGTTTCATATTAAAATCCTCAATTGACGCTGATTCATATGTGCAAACCACAGGTAAAACACAAATTGGACAAAGGGAATGCTTATCAAATAATTAAAGGTATTTGCTGATCATTTACCACTTGCTTGATGGAGAATATCACGTGCAATGGAATCCCAAATTTCCTAACAAAATTACAAAAGAAAAAATAAAGTTTCTCAAAAAGAATGTATCCCACAAAGGAATCAATTTAAAGTGCACCATTATATGTTATGAACAAATCAATCAAACACACATGCACTAACCGAGAGGTAGTTTTTTTCAATGACCTTGTTTCTAAATTGAATAACATTTTACACAAATAAGATATAGTAAGATCAAGCTAATCATATGAACTTACAGTAACTTAATATGAGAGTATAGTTCTACTAGCAACTAAACTTTTTTTTTTCTCAAATTATTCAAGAAAAGTGGAACTAACTATGCTCTTACCTTGCTTATTACAAAAGGCCTATGTAGCTCAAGCTCCAAAGTATGAAATTGCCCAATCTGCATCAAACAAAAGACGAACTCGATACAAAAATTAAACTTCCTAAAATCGTTCTATTACAACCTTACAGTGCCAACAGTACCATCAATCTTCCTTCAGGCTTGTAAAACAAAAACACAAGCCAAGAAAAAGAAGTGGAATAGACATGAAAATAAGTTCAAGCCAAGAACCATATGATGTCTAAAAACATGGCTAAAACAAACCTTTACATGCTCGTTCTCTGTTAAGTTCTTGCCACGTACACGCAGGACTGAGCCCTCTTTATCATAATCAACAGCCTATTTCACAAGAGATAATTAAAACCAAGCAAAAAGGAAAAATGCAAGACAACTTGTGAGTTGTGAATATAATCAGGGCTAGAAAATGGTTGAGTAGGCATAATCAAGTAGTTTGGTCCAGCCCAACCTGCCAACAGGTCAAGAAATAGGGAGCCTGGACCTGACCAATTAAATGATCAATCCATTCTATGTTGAGTCAATCACAATAGGTTAGGATTTCCAATAGTCAAATTTGACTTGTATTAAATGCAAATTGGATTTTATTCTTTATTTTCACAAAAAAGTTTCAAATAAGCAGATGGTCAAAGTCAGATTAGCTAGAGATGAGTTGACACGCCACATGTAGCAATCTGACCTATGCCTGACCCATTAAACCAGCAGTTAACTCATGTTAAATCAACAGCTTCCGGATCTTGTAAAAGATATGAGAACATGATTACTGCTTTACCGAGACTCAGAAAGATGCCAAACAGATAAATAGGCTTTGATTTGGAGAGGTATAAAGTGAGGGATAAGAGGATGACTATTATCCCCACTGTCACATGGGAAGAGCTTAGCCCTTATATCCCACTTTGAGATGTGGCCTCAGAAGTTAATGACATAACAAAAACTAGTTAAGCACAAAAAGAAACGATGAAACAAAACTAATACAGAGTTCTTCAAATCTGAGACGAAGTTGGTGACTGGCTGGTACAGCTATTGTACCCACAACAAAATCTGAGATTTTAGTACCCTGGAATGTATTTTACCTCAACTCTGATTTCTAGCTTCAACTTTACTCGTTCTGCATCTCTTCCACCTGAAGCCATCTCTCGGAGCACCTTTCTGCCATACAAAAAAAAACCTGAATTAGAATAGGTCTTGCAAAAAAAACCTCAAATTCTTCACGCTATTGACTTGAATTAGAATAGGTCTTGCAAAAAAAAACCTAAAATTCTTCACGCTATTGACCTGAATTAGAATAGGTCTTGCAAAAAAAAGCTGCTATTGACCACTATTTGCAAAGATATAGCATAATTTATAGTTTAGAAAACAAGAACAACAACCGAGCCTTGACTCCCAAACAAGCTAGAAATGAAACTTTAGAAAAAAAAATTAAACAAAAAGAAGAATCAGGCGGGGCGGGGCGAGGCAGCAAGGCGCTCCAGCGGGGCGAGGCAGCAAGGCGCTCCAAACTTGACTGACGAGAAGGACAGCAAGGCGGGGTTTTTGCTCAGGTGCTCGGGTGCGGGGCGAGGCAGCAAGGTGGGTGCTCGGGTGCTCGACGGAGGCTGAGGCAGATCGCGATTTTGGGAGAGGGAAATGAATTTGGGAGATGAATTGGGAACGAAGAGGGAAATGAATTTGGGAGATCGAGGCTGACTCAAATTTTGGATAATTTGGGGTTTATGGGAGATCGCGATCGCTAAAAGAGAGGGAAATGAATTTTGAGAAGTGAAAATGAAAAATTTCGCGGTAGATCGAGAGTGATAAACCGGGAACGTAAAAATTCACCGCCGGTTAAAAAAAAAAAACAGTCAGTAAATCACTGCTCAACACCGACTGTTTTTTTAAAAAACAGTCGGTGTAGGGTGACTACTCAACACCGACTGTTTTTTTAAAAAAACAGTCGGTGTAGGGTGTGAGCAACACCGACTGTTTTTTTAAAAAACAGTCGGTGTTGGTGACTGCTCAACACCGACTGTTTTTTCTAAAAAACAGTCGGTGTAGGGTATGAGCAACACCGACGGTTTTTTGTAATAGAACAGTCAGTGTTGAGGTTCTTCTTATTTACGATTTTACTAGCAGTCTCTACACCGACTGTTAAATATTAAAACAGTCGGTGATTGAGGGTCGGTGAAGGGGTTTTTTGTACTAGTGGAAGTATCTTGCTCGCTTGCCTCCTTTCTTGTTTACATTTTCCCATACTCTCTTGCTTCTTCTCAACCTTAACCAAACTTTGGGATCATCAAACTGACCGTGTGGACCGTAAGGATTATCAGGACAGGAATCCGAATCACCTTCGTAAGACTCAGGATCCGATTCGGATTCTGAATGAGAAGAGACTTCAATGGCCGGTGGCGGGGGTACATCCTCCCAAAGAATTATGTTAGTCTTGAGACCATTCTTCCCGCAGTTAGGACATTTATCACCTCGTCCGCATGGTCGGATTGTACACGCTTTTTTTGGAGGATTGGGATTTCCCACAGGATTAGGATTTTCCATATCTTAATAGCACAAAATTATTTTCCTTTTCTATTCTTAATTTCTTCTGATCAGAATTACTTGATCAAAACGGCGCCGGGAGGAGAATGCCTTTTATACAACAAAACCCCTACATTTCTCTACACGGATTTTAACTTAACAATCCGTGTAGCTCCCTTCCCCCCTTGAAACCCTTTATACACGGACGTTTACTCTAACATCCGTGTCTGATTACACTTTCTACACGGACCTTTCGTTAAAAAGCCATGTAGCTCGACTCATTTTACACGAAATTTAGTTAATAATCCGTGTACAATACTAACCTACACGTATTATTAACTAAATGTCCGTGTGTGAAATAATTGAAAATATTAAGTGGTTTAACTTGTTATTTTTTATATTATTTAAACTCGTATTTAATATGTGAAAACCTTTATGTTGTTTTCAAATAGAAATATTTTAACTAGAATATTATTAAAAAGTTGTTTCCAAACAAGATAATTAAAAAGTTATTTAAACAAAATAAATATTATACATCTCCCTTTTTTTTCCTTTTTCTCTTTTTTTTCGCTAATTTCACATTACCTTCGGCCCATATTCCTTCATTGTGGTCGGATCGCAAATAGTTTGCTTCGTCTTGTTTTTCAATTGAGGCTACCTCAGTTTGCGCGTCGGTACAAAATGAAGGTATTTAGTCGAACTGGTCATACTCTTCTTCGTCGACGACGTTTTCTACCCCAACAATTCTTCTTTTCCCAGATAGGACGATGCTCCACCTATTATCACTCGGGTCAGTGACATAAAAGACTTGGGTAGCTTGCTTGGCGAGTATAAACGGATCATCAGCATACCCAACTTTATTAAAATCAACGAGTGTGAACCCGTCGTTATCAACTTTAACACCCCGGTCTTCGACCCATTGACACCGAAACAAGGGAATGCTAAGGTCAGGACTGTAAATGAGCTCCCAAATTTCCTCAATAACGCCATAATACGACTTTGATGCTATTACCGGCCGGGAATCTCCGGATCTACTGAATTCTTCAGACGTCGCCACCAACGTCACCCCACTATTTTGCATCGTGCTCTTATCACTTTGGGATTTAGTGTAAAATGTATATCCGTTAATTTCGTATCCTTGGAATGTTCTAACAACCATTCGGGGTCCCTCGCCCAGCAGTCGAACAATTTCATTTACGGGCCTCATATCGGGGTGTGACTGCACCCTCTCTCTCAGCCATCCTACAAATGAACGATTATGCTCGTTGGCAAGCCACTTCTGACTTCTCGTGTAGTACTCTTGTTGAAGGATTGTCATGTGCTCATCTATATAGGGAGCAACATCTGTCATGTGCTGTAGTACCAAAAAATGTGCCTTCTCTAGTTCATCTCTATCAGCAACTACGACTTTCAACCCAATTATCCCGACTCCTTGGAGCCTTCCCTCATATCGAAACTTTGGAACGCCAATAGGACAGACACCGGTCATGTAGTTGGTGCAAAAATCAATCACCTCTTCTATGCAATATCCTTCTACAATGCTACCTTCGGGTCGATGTCGGTTCCTTACGTATTTTTTCAAAATTCCCATGTATCTCTCGAATGGATACATATACCGCAGGAACACAGGACCACATATCTTGATTTCTCTCACTAGATGAACAACAAGGTGAACCATAACATCGAAAAAAGATGGCGGAAAATACATCTCAAGTTGGCAAAGAGTAGCGACGACTTCCACCTCCAAAGAGTCCAGTATTAGAGGGTCTATGACTTTGGAATTTATTGTATTGAAGAAAAAACAAAGCTTCGTAATGGTTTGACGAACGGGCTTTGGTAAAACCCCCCGAATTGCAACAGGAATCATATGTGTCAATAAAACATGACAGTCGTGAGATTTCAGACCGACCAGTTTCAGGTCCTTCATCGACACCAGCTTCTTAATATTCGAAGAATACCCTGATGGGACCTTAATACCACGGAGGCATTCACAAAAGCTTGTTTTCTCTTTCTTCGACATTGTGCACATTGCGGGGGGTAGGTATGTGCGCTTCCCTTTCTCATGCGGTGCAAGCTCGGGTCGTATTCCCATTTCTACCATGGCTTTTCGAACTTTGATATCATCTTTAGTCTTCCCTGGAATGTTCAATAATAAACCAGTCAAACTGTCGCAGATATTTTTTTCAACATGCATGACATCTATGCAATGTCTCACTTCTAAATATTCCCAGTAAGGTAGGTTCTAAAATATGGACCTTTTTTTCCAAATATTCTTCGGCATTTTTGTGGCACACTTTCCAAACACAACATCAAGGTTTTTAACACGCTCGAAGACACCCTTCCCATCTAATGGACGACGGGCCACTCCAAGCTCAACTTTCTCGTTGAATGCCTTCTTCTTCTTACGATATGGGTGATTAATTGGAAGAAACCTACGGTGCCCCATAAATACATTCTTTTGACAATTCTTCAACCTCAACACCTGCGTATCATCTTCACAAACAGGGCACGCTTTTGCTCCCTTACAAGTGTAACCCGATAAATTCCCGTACGCGGGGAAATCATTTACGGTGCAAAACACCATGGCCCGCAAGTTAAAGGTCTCTTTCATGTACGCATCCCACACCGAGACGCCATCATGCCACAATTTTTGGAGGTCCTCGATTAACGGTGCGAGATATACATCTATGTCATTTCTGGGTTGTCTGGGTCCTTGGATTAGTAATGACATCATTATATACCTGCGTTTAATGCACAACCAAGGAGGAAGATTGTAGATGGTTAACAGAACTGGCCAAGTACTGTGCCGACTGCTCATGCTTCCAAACGGACTCATTCCATCTGTGCTCACCACAATCTTGAGGTTTCTTACCTCGGAACTAAAATCTTTGAAATGTCTATCAAAATTTCTCCACTGAGGAGAATCAGCCGGGTGTCTTATTTTACCGTCATTTTTGCGCCCTTCTTCAAGCCAACGCAATAACTTCGCATCTTTGAGATTTGCAAATAACCGTTTGAATCTCGGTATTATCAGAAAATACCACACCGCCTTAGCCGGAGCCCGGCCCTTTTTGCCGTCGTCACAATCAGTAGTGCCCTGGTCCTTACGTTTATACCGTGAAACACCGCACTTAGGACAAACATGCATGGCCTCGTACTCATTACGGTACAATACACAGTCATTCGGACATGCATGTATTCTTTCGATCTTCAAACCCACTGGACATATCAACTTCTTCGCCTGATATATTGTACGGGGTAACTCGTTGTTATCTGGGAGCATTTCTCCTAAAAACTTTAATAAGGAAGTGAAACTCTTATCGCTCCAACCATTTTCTGCTTTCAAGTTAAATAATTTCAGCACAGCTGACAGTTTCGTAAATTTGGAACACCCGGGATACAACGGCTTTTTGGATTCATTAGACAAATATTGAAATTTATCATAATTTTTATCACTAATTTCATCTTCCACATCATGCAACATATCCTCCATATTATCAATATACTCGTGTACTATATTTTCATCGATTTCCGTCTGCACACCATCGTCATTGCGATCAAGTTCAACATTATCAAAATTTTCGACATTCAAATCATCATCGCTGAAATCAAGTTCAAAATTATCCAAATTTTCTACATTCTCATCGCTCTCTGCACAACGGTTAGAATTCTTATTGGTACAACTACTTTCCCCAAATTTCTCACCATGCATGAACCAACATGTATATCTTTTCTTAAATCCACGACAAATCATATGAGCTCTAATTTCTTCGGAGTCCCCAAATCTTAAAAAAAATTTACAATCTCTACAAGGACACAAAATGTCGGCTTCCTTCATCTTCACTCTATACCTCTCAGCGAATTTTAAGAACTCATCAACGCGACCCAAATATTCTTCACTATCACGTCGCAATTCATACATCCAACTTCGATCCATCTGTAAATTAAATTAAAAAAATGATTTCAATTGATAATGGTCAACATGTAAATTGGTACCAAATTCTAGGCTTACAAAGGGCCGGTTTACAATCCTAACCCACTCTTTGAATATTAGGTCCCATATGTGAACACATGTTAGCGAGATTTAATTAGTATTTGAGAAAAATTCGGCAGCATTTCCCCTTAACTCCCCAAGTATGCGTAAAAACCACATACCTGTAGGAGCATTAAGGGAAAATACCGTCAAACTTTCCTCAATTACTAATTAAATCCCGCTAATATGTGTTCACATCCTAAATGAGACCCAATATTCAAAGAGCAGTCCCAAAACGGGGACTATCCAAAATTAATCCCTATTGGATTAATTTTGGACGGGCAAGGACCTAAAAGCATCAGTAGGGGTCGGTTATTGGACAACAGTACACTACTTACACATGATCTAAATAAGTACACTAACCCTTAGTAACATAAAAATTAGAGAAAGAAAAGGAAATATATATATATACACTAACCTTAGAAAGATAGAGAGGAAAAAAATACAAACTTCAAAGATCTCAGATAATACCAGCTGCTGACCTTTGCAGAAATCGGATCAGCGCATTCAATACAGAGAGAGAGACAGTATTAATTACTTGATAAAAAAAAACGGCGCTGGAAGGAGAAGGCATTTTATACCAAAACCCTACAAAGACTTTTCTACACGGATCTTACGTTAATAAATCCGTGTAGCTCTCTCACAAATCATACATGGCTATTTGTATTTAAGAACCGTGTTTATAATGCTAGACTTTTCTATGAAATTTATAAAAATCCGGGTTATGTGAGACAGTGAATAAGAGAATGCGTTCTTAACACGGATTTTCAAGAAACAACCGTATTACATTACTTTCTACATGGATCTTTCGTTAAGAAATCCGTGTAGCTCTCTAACAAATCATCACGGCTATTTGTACTTAAGAACCGTGTATATGCTAGCTAATTTCGTTTAGGTTATCTTTTAATTTTGCTTTCGGGCAACAAATCCCATTGTTTAGGGATGCTGAAAATTATTATGGAAATTTATAGTTAATTGATGAATAGAATTAAAGTTTTCGTGTCCTATATATTTTTTGGGTTTTTTTTATTTCTGGGCTAGTCTTCTCTACACGGATTTAAAAAAAAAAAATTCCTTGAAGCTATTACGTAAACGGATATTCAACTAATATCCGTGTACAATTACTATTGGACACAGTTTTAAGTTAAATATCCGTGTATGTTATCCTATATATTTTTCAAATTAACAATTTTTTTCTGGGCTAGCCTCCAGTTTTGCTAGCCAGTTTGCTACAAAATTCAATATTGAGTTTACCCCCAGTTTTTCAGATAATTTGACATCCAGTTTTCCAATTACAGCACAAAAATTATACTTAGCATTACAAAAATCCATATTTAGCATTACAAATCCATGTTCAGCAATTACAAAATTCATAAATTCATCTCCTTATTTACAATTACAGCACAAAAAATTACTAAATTCTCTATATTTTATTTAATTACAAGAACATGCTTTATATTTGAAACACAAAATCGGTGGATGGCATACAAACCGGTCAATTAATAAGGGTAAACTAAAAATTCATGTACACTAAATTATACAAAATTATACAAATCCATATTGAGTATTACAAAATTTAAATTGAAACATTATACAAATCCATATTGAGCATATATTACACAAATCCATACTGGGTAGACATATCCTTCTTCCTGAGCCTCGATCCCATAATGATTTCATATATAAAACTTAAGGTTTACATTTGGTGCCAGTAGCTAGGGTTTACAGAGGGTAATATGAAGATACATCTTAATAAAGAAAGAGTTGAGCAAAAAGTTCGATGAAGGACCTTCGAAAAAAGGGAAGAGGTGGATGAAGGACCTTCAGAGCCGGATGAAGAGCCGAATGAAGAGTCGGACACAATCTTGTCAGTCTGACAAGATTGTGCCCGACTCTTCATTCGGCTCTTCATCCAGCTCTGAAGGTCCTTCATCCCACCTCTTCCCTTTTTTTCCAAGGTCCTTCATCCAACTTTTCACTCAACTCTTTCTTTATTAAAACATGTATATCTTCATATTACCCTCTGTAAACCCTAGCTACTGGCACCAAAAGCGAAGAGCCATCGTTGCTCACCTGAATGTGACATGGTTCTACAAAAAACAACATTATTAGAAACAAGCACAATTATACATGCATTAGTAAAATAATCACTAAAATAACAATTATACATGCATTACTCTATTATTAGAAACAAGCACAATTATACATGCATCACTCTATTTAATATACTAATTATTTACATTATCTCAACAAATCAAGCATGCATGCATTAATCATACATGCATCACTCTATTTAATATACTAATTATTTACATTATCTCAACAAATCAAGCATGCATGCATTAATTACTAATTGACCTAAATAAGCAATAATAAGTAACAGAAAATTAGAGGAAGAAAAGAGAAATATATACACGACTAACCTTAGCAAGATAGAGAGGAGAAATACAAATTAACTTCAAAGATCTCAGATCCGGCCGCCTTGTGCGCAGAAATCAGACCAATTCGTATACAGAGAGAGAGAGAGAGTTTTAATTGATCAAAACGGCGCTGGAAGGAGAAGGCCTTTATCGATAATCAAAACCCTACAATAACCTTTTGTCCACGGATTATTATGTAAACAGCCGTGTAGCTCTGTCAAAGATATCTACACCGCTGTTTAAACAAAAATCCGTGTGCATTTCGAACTTTCTACACGGTTCTCACCATTAATATCCGTGTATCTCTCTCATGGCTATCTACACTGTTAGTTATACAATCCGTTTGCATTTCGAACTTTCGATCGCACTGATTCTTTAATAAATAATAGATTCCCACAGATATTTCGGGCTTCCAAAAAATCTGTGTAGCTATTCCACACGGATATTAAACAAATATCCTTGTACAATTAATTTTGTACACGGTTTTTAGTTAAATATCCGTGTCTGATTGCAATATATATTTTTTTAGATTTTTTTGTTCTGGGCTAGTCTCCTTTTTGGCTAGCCAGTTTTGCTACAAAATTCAGTATTGAGATTACCCCCCAGTTTTTCAATTACAGCACAAAAATTATACTTAGCATTACAAAATTCATAAATTCAACTCCTTATTTAATATTACAGCACAGAAATTACTAAATTCACTAATGAAACATTACAAGAACATTACTAAATTCACTAATAAAACATTACTAATATGCATAAATTCATATTTTATTTAACACCTTACAGGAGCATGCTTTATCTTGGTTAGGTTCCAAAGAAATGGGTCAGACTAACTTTCAACTAATAAAATATTTTCTGAAAATTAAATTATGTTTTAGTCCCAAGTTTTTGGCGATGTCGAAATGGACATGTTGCAGTGTTCTTACGTTGTTGTTTAAATTCTTTCGCAAACCACATCTTATTCAAAGGGGGTTTGTGTAAGAAATTAAACAACAATGTATTGCAACATGCCATTTCGACACCGCCAAAAACAAGTGATCAAAACATGATTTAATTTAAAGAACGTGTTTTATTATTGAAAGTTAGTTTTACCCATTTCTTTGGAACCTAACCAAGAAAAAACATGTTCTTGTCAAGTGTCAAATAAAATATAGTGAAAATAAAAAGAAAATGAAATTCATCACATGCTGTCCATCGGAAAGTTCATCACAATCTGTAAATAAAAAAAAATGATGAGTAAGTAAGCAACAATAAGTAACAGAAAATTAGAGGAAGAAACGGAAAATACATGCCAGAAGTGAAGTCGAGATGTAGGTTATCAATTATATCACATCGCTCGTCTTGATAGATGAGCTCCAAAGATAGCGACTTATCTTGATAGATAAGCGATATGACATAATTGATAAACCTAAATCAAAATTCCAATTATTAACCGTGAAATGATTATCAAAGTTGATCATAAGCGATATGTAAAGTGACCGGTCTTTCTCTCTTCCTAAGGTTATACAGGAGAACCTACAATTTACCTATGAATTGAAAAAACTCTAACCTTTCCGTTTGTTGAATTACTTGATCAAAACGGCGCTGGAAGGAGAAGGCCTTTTATACGGCGCGGGAAGGAGAAGGCCTTTTATACCAAAACCCTACACTTTTCTACACGAATTTATACTTAACAAAACCGTGTACAATAAAATTGGCAACACCGTGTATCGATAATCAAAACCCTACAATAACCTTTCTCCACGGATTATTATGTAAACAGCCGTGTAGCTCTGTCAAAGGTTTCTACACTGTTATTTAAACAAACATCCGTGTGCATTTTGCATATTTCTACACGGTTCTCATCATAAATATCCGTGTAGCTCTCACATGGCTATCTACACTGTTAGTTAAACAATAATCCGTTTACAATTCCTGATAAACGTCCGTGTAGCTCTCTCAAGGCTTTCTACACTGATTCTTTAATAAATATCCGTGTAATAGATCCCACAGATATTTCGGGCTTCCAAAAAATTACAATATCACACGGTTTTTGTATAAAATTGTCAAATCCGTATACAATGTGCTGTGTACAATGACCATTTCTGTAGTAGCGATCATAAGGAAATAGTAGGAATTGACGAATTCAAATTAATTAATTAATTAAGGTAACAGAATATTTTTGTTTAGATAATTAGATCTGAAATTTTGATCAGAATCCGCACGAATATTAAAATGGTTCATGCATTCCACCTCCGAATTCTCATGGGACAGTCTAGATGTAAACATAAATATTGTGTTACCTTAGGGGATATGATTTCGGAATTGACGGGTTACAGAGGAAGAATCCGTATCACCCTAGTTACCTAGGTGCAAGTGGAAAATTCGGACCGTTCATTTCACTTGGCACGAATCTCAAAGCAGATCCCTTACAGTCTCAACAGGCACCGGATTGAGTTTGGCCCGGCTGAAATTGATCTGGACCGTCTATTTTTTTCAATTGCACCTCAGGTACCGGGGGGGACACGGACTACAGAGGAAATAACGTGTTTTCTTCGGGATACTTCTGAGACGTCAGATCTTTGATCCAACGAATGATATTGTTCGTACCTTTATGTTTTGGATACTTCCAAGCAAGTGTTGTGAATCTAGCCGCGAAGCGGCAGCGCGCCTTTCTGAAAGCAGTGTTGGGTCCATCACACGGTTTATTTAGAACCTGAAACAATAAATAAAAGGCCCGCTTCCTTCCACTTTTAAATAACTGAGGTTTTGGGGACCTGTGGGTAACTTTTGCTCTCATCTTCTGATTGGTCGAGTAAGAAAAAAACTACACTATTTGTTTTGGGAATATCCCCTTTATAATAATACCATCTCGTTTATTTATATTGTTTTGAATCAGTACAATAAATTAGAGAAATTCATTTTGGTTTTCGATAAATCAGAAGAATTTGCAGATATCGTTTATTGTTTCAACTAAAATAATAGTTTTATTTTTATGGTCGAAAATATATATAACGTGGTCTTAATAAAAAAAATTACAATCCAAATTAGATGGAGTGATGTTTCAACGCTTTGTTTGACATTAACCCATGTGGCAATGTGTGAAAAAAAATTTACTAAAGGAAAAGATGTGTTTTATTTGTGAAAATTTAATACCGGAAGAGAAGATTAATATGGGCTAGATCTCTATTTTTATGAAAAAAAAAATATGGGAGGAGATGATGGAGCAGGAGGCGAAGGTGTATTTATGTGGCAAATTATTTTCGCTCTTTAAAGGAATCGTAACACTTATTTGAGAATAATTTAAAAGAGTAAGGCTTAGGTGCTATGGATAGCATAAGGTCTTCCGTGCTACGGTCTCAAAAACTTATTGTATAAACTTCAAACTTCGATCCAAGTAGTTCAGTAAATTGGTTATATAATGAAATTATAGAATACCAATTTTTACTATTTTTAGAATTTTTTTACTATTTTTTATGATTTATGAAAGATAACAAAAATGACTTAAAAACAAAAGAAAATTGCAAATATTTTAGGCCATTTTTTGCAATAGTAAAAAAAAAAATCCAAAAAGAGTAAATATTAGTATATTACAAATTCATTATATATAACAGATGGGATTGCATTTTGCAAAAAAAATTTAATAAATAATTAAATCAAATATACTATAAGATAAGTCAAGCCAGTGTCAAACAATGAAAAAAGTTGTACGTAAGAGTACATCAATGAATTAATACGCTATTCACGAGAAATGATGGCATTCGATCAAAACCCGTTACATTAAGTTCATTAAGTTAATTCATAATAAATTGCATTTTGCCTATGCTTTACCTCCATTGCAACAACACTCATTCCTAATTGCTTTTAGTGCTTTGGCTTGAACTGTTTGGAATTTGAGAAATGTTGTGTGCTTTAATCATCATTCAATAGACTCAGTTAAAACCATAGTCTGAGATATCATTAACTTGTGTTTATATTTGACAGGAGTTTTACCAGAAGACACATAGATTGGAGTGAAGAAATGGCTGCCAGGGGACACAGGAGACATTCCTCTGCAAAACTCTTGAATATATACGATCCAAACCCGTTACATTAAGTTCATAAATGGTCTTATATATTCTGCCCATGTTTTATTTTAATTTAGCAACGATCAACTTCTAATTAAATAAATAAAAGACTATCAATTATGTTCTAATTAAATATGACGTTGAAAAGCCGATGATGCTTGATTTCTTCTTGTAACATATTAACATATCCATTTCACAATATATATTCTTTATATGTTATAGTTCTACTATTTGTCATGATTACATCCGTCTAGGCCCGTGAGCCTTGAACGCTAGCAATTAAATATTGGTGATAACTAAAAACTAACCAGACTATTGAATTTTCCAATGTCTTACTTCTCCAAAAATAAGTTCTAGGGAGGAAAAAATTCAATAAAGAAACAAACATCCATTATAAGAAAGTCTAACAAACTAAGTACATAGCAAAAATGTTCTTTTTATGTCATAAATAAAAGAACATAAAGAAGTAAGAAAATGATAATGGAAATTAAAGGCTCAGTAAGGCTAGGCAGAAAATGAACAGGATAGACACGGCATAAATTCCCACTATACTCCTAATATCATAAAGAAATTCAGTAACGATTGTCAAATATTTTTCTCCCCGTAGTACTAAACCAAGAAGCAGGGCAGGAGACCCTATAAAAAGAGTGATAACAAGGAGGATGATGGCGATTGGCAAACAAACTGGAGCAAGCGTCACATACAACCCCAATCCAAATGCCACAACCATACTACTTGCTGCAAACAGAAAAGTAAATGTTGCAAATTTGAAGGTGTCGATAGGTACATCTGGCATAGCATTAATAAGAAGTGCAAATAAGCTTAAGAATCCTTGTATAAAGGCCAAGGCGTTTGCTAGAATAAATGCCCAGAACATATATCTCCTCCCTAGAACTGGTGTACCGTGGTCTTGGTTATAACCTCCAGGGATTGTGAAAGCAGCTGCAAATGTCACAGTTGTGATCAATACGGAGCCCAGTCCAATGACTTGAGTTCTCTCCCATTTATTTTCCAAGGATGGTGGTGGTGGTGGTGCCATGACATATCTAAACCACTCTTCAGAAAATTTCTCACCATTAGTCCGCTCGTGGGCACGAATTCTTGAATATATCCGCCAAGAATCCTGTTATAATTTTAATAACCAATTGAGCACTTAATTACCAGTACCAACAGTTCTAATGAAGAATTAATTATTAGAAAGGTGTCACATTTTAATTAATTTATTATCTTTCATTCTTGCAAAATTTAACTAATTAATAACAGTTAGTAGCTAACAGTTTTGTTGTACGTATTGAGTGATACTCTAATACACCAAAAAACATCAGAAGATCCAAAACAATTAAATTCATAGCACAATTGTAATTTATTATAAAATTTATTGTTGTGGGCATTAAATTAACAACTCTAATATTTAGAAAAGTAAAGAAAATATGGACTAGACTACTAGATTTCACACACAGGGGTGGATGCATGATTTTTGTCAGGGGGCAGAAATCGGGTTCAAATAGCTTATCGGTTCAAACCGTAAACCCTAAACTTTAAACTCGGATTTTTTTGACAGAAATTTGTTTTGTTATAAAAAAATAGAAAAAATGATAAAAATTAATTTAAAAAATTATATTATGACAAAATATTACACTCAAATAATATAGTAATATAATACACATTAAAATCTGAATACACATTTTTAATGCTAGAAATTATGTCGAGATTGCTGGATTATCTAGTCGTCGTCCAAAACAAAGAAAAATGAAGACATTGTAGAGCCAAACCATTAGATTATTAACATTTTCATATAGTATACTTCTTTTACTAGCAAAATTAGTTATTAGTTTTTCATTTTCAAAATATCTTTCTGAAAAATAATTAAATATAAATATATATATCCTAAGAGAAATAAAAAAGTTACTTCACACGAATAGGTAAAAATTGGAGACGTCCATTTTATCAAAGACAACATCTTAACATAGACAGAGCCACAGACGACTATAATGTTGATCCCTAAAAAATATATTATATAGAAAAAAAAATATAGGACGAATAAGAAACAAAAAGGAAGTAGAAAATATGGAAAAACAATTCAAAAGAAAATACAGAAATGTAAAAAATTATGAAAATGGATAATTCCATTGGAGACTGTAATTGAGAGAGAAAAGGAAAAGTTGGAGCAGCTCTTGCTCTTATTAAATTTTAGGAGTGAGTCTCATTTCTCCAGTATATTCTTAATTGAAACCGGCCCACAAAAGCCTCATTACAATTTTCTTTAATAATGCGTACACCTAGTCTAACTAGACAAGGGAAGCTTTCTTCCCACACAGCTCAACCAAAAAACCAAAGGGAAATGGCGGAGACAGAAAAGAGTCGCAAAATTAGCTTACTGGGTTCAGGGAGGAGCAAATTAATTTTCAGAGGGGAAAAACAAAGAAGTAATTCTATTTTTCTATTGAATTTCAAAATCCAGGGGGGCAGTTGGCCTCCAGGACCAACATGTGTCCGCCCCTGTTCACACATGTCTAACTCTCAATTATGACAATTAAATTTAATAGATTTGCTACCAGTAAAACCAAAAAATGAATATCTATATTTTTTTTTATTGACCTTGGTTACTTGAAAGGTTGAGATCAAATGAAAAAAAATTAGTAAAATTCATATTTGGACTTAGTATTTTGGCCCCAGAATTCTCAGACTAATTTATCTGAAAATATATATCTATTGTTCTTTATACCTCACATCAAAAGTATATCTACACTTTCCCTATACTACAAGCATTCAATCACAATCGTGTTGACAATGAAGCTATTATGTATCATCTAATTGGCAGTGTGTTTTGCTTCTTGGTAGTTCAGTATTTGACACGAGTTAAGTAAAATTAACGAGATTTGGGAATTTGGACATACCTGACGACTTTCTAATTGGTACATGGAAACTTCGTATGGTGTTAAGCCTAGTTTGTTTTTGACAGTTTCTGCATTGCAATTCGTCATTTCTCCCCATATAAATTTCGTAGTCTTCCTATGTCCCTTCATTGCTGCAATGTGCAATGGTGTATTTCCTTCATAATCGGTTGCATTATTCATTCTTGTTATCATATCTTGATCAAGAATTAATAACCGTTCAAGTAAAGAAACACCGTCGTACTCTTCGGCAACAAAGTGACAAAGATTTCTTCCACGAAAATCCACCAACTCTGCATAATCAGGGAAATGTTTCATGAAATACAATACCATATTCCAGTTATTCTTGCGTGCGGCTAAATGAACTGGAAACATTCCATCTGTGAGTTTGGTGCACGCAAGAATAGGGTCAACACATAACATTTGCTCTGCTACGGAATCACGTTTTTCATCTATAGCTATGTGAAATGGAGAGAACATCTCTTTGTTGACATTATACGCAACTTCTGAATCCACCTCCGTCAGGTTGCGACAGATATCTGCAAAATTGTATCTGACAGCAACATGCAAGGCTGTGTCTCCCTTTTCATTTGTTTCTTGTAGCGCATCCTTGACAACAGAAGGTTCCCTTCGAATGAGCATCTGGATGACCTCCTCGTTTCCGACCTCAGCAGCGCAATGTAGGGGTGTTTCTAACATCTTGTTCTGCGTTTTCAACAGGGACGGATCTCTTTCAAAAACCTTCAAAGCAAGCTCATTGTGCATCTTAGTAACAAGTAGGTGAAGAACAGTGTCTCCAAAAAGGGTTGCACTTTGGAGCTCGGATCGGACAGTCTGGTTTTCTGGAGCAGAATGAGAGTCTTTTATTGTCACCTGATTAGACAGTGTAATTAAAATATCAGTAAAGCATCAAAATTAAACATATTTGAAATATATCATATTTTTAGATTGAGAAGATAAGATAGAGGAGGTAACTAATTAACGAATAAGGACACATCTCACAGATATTTTGCTCTGATAATTAATTCGGTTGGGAAACATTCCAATTAAGTAACGATATTTTCAACGGTTAATTTTATGATCTTAGCTCCGCTTAAGAAGCATTAAAATCATTTAATCCTATCTAAAACCACCACCAATCTATTATTTATCTTGTACCATCAAAAGTTAGTGCTTCTAAAGTTCCAACAGTGTTGTAAAAAACATCCGTTTAGGTCGATTAATTAGCCGATTAGTCGTTGGCGGTGATCAAACTGTCACAAATTTTTCCGACTAATCGGCCGATTATTTCCGATTATTCCCGATTATTTCCGATTAATCACTTGGCGGTACTCTATCCGTCCGACGACCGCATACCGATATTTACAACATTGTTCCATAATGCTGGACGGACAGCCATTTGGGATCATAATAGTTAATATCAGAGCAAAATTGGACCATAGAAGAAGCTTTCAGTTTACTCACATCTTTCCACTAATTGTAATTAGGTCGTATATATGTTTCAAGAGAAAAAGAAAAACACTGTTGTTTTTCCCTTACATATTATTAATACATATGTTATATGTATAATAAGGTCACTACAATCAATATTAAGAAGCTATTTTGTAAGAATGTATATATGGTCGTATTATGAAATTTGAGTGTTTCTGTAGCTAGCTAGATAAACTCCACCGGATATCTTCAAATGAAAATTATTATTGCTGTCATCGTGAATTTATACAAAATAAACTTAAAATTCATGATTTTTTGACATGTATATGCATTAGCAAAGAGTTATTGGCATGGCTTTTGAAAATCAGAATCGGAATCGAAATAGGGTGAATCGGTAAGAATTGGTTAAATTGGATCGGAAACTCAGATTTTTTTTCGTAGAAACTTGTTTTGTAATAAAAAAATAAAATACTTATTTTTAATGCCATAAATTATGTGAAGCTAGCTGATCACCTCGTCGTCATCCTATTTAAAAAAAAATGAAGATATTGTATAGCCAAACAAAAAATTATTATTGTTTTCATATAGTGTACTTCTTTTACTAGTAAAATTAGTAATTAGTTTTTAATTTTCAAAATCTCTATGCGGAAAATAATTAAAAATATATATACTAAGTGAAATAAAAAAATTACTTCACACAAATATGTAAAAATTGGAGACGTCCATTTCATCCAAGACACATCTTAACATAGACTTGATCCCTAATATATATAGAAGAAAAATAAAGGAAGAAAAAGAAACAAGAAGGCGGTAGAAAATATGAGAAAACAATTAAAAACAAAAGGAAAAATACAAAAACTTATGAATATGAATGGTTCCAATGAAAACTGAAATCAAGAGAGAAAAGAAAAAGTTGGAGCAACTCTTATTAAATTGGGATAATTGTTGGTCTCATCTTTCCTATATATTCTTATATGAATCCGGCCCATAAAAACCCTTCTACAATTTTCTTTAATAATGCGTACACCTTGTCCAAATGATTGAAGACTGGAAGATTCTCTGGTGAAAAAATAATGCGTACATCTAGTCTAATTTTTTTTAATAAAGTGTACACCTAGTCTAAATAGACCAAGGGGAGCTTTCTTTCCCAACACAGCTCAATGAAAAATCGAATGAAAAAAGAAAGAGCTCGGGAAGAACGGAAATGGCTGAGAGAGAGAAGAGAGTCCCAAAATCGGCTTATAAACAAAGAATCAGCCTAACTCGGAATGAAAATCAGTTGAATCGGCCGAGTCAACCCGGTTCAACCGATTTTTGGTGGAAAAAAACGCTAGGATGAGAAACTTGGTAAATATCTACTCGGACCCGACCGATACCATTCCGAATTCGGCCGATTTTTCAAGCAATGGTTATTGGTGTTGAAATTAATTTTTTTGTCAAATATTTATTTTTAAATTAGTATTTGTGATGAATTATGTGTATTCTTTATTAGCACAATAAAAAGTAGTCAGACCTATATTCAGAAAAGATGTATTTATATATTTATACACTAAAAGTTTCTTGATAAATTTTAAAATAACGATAAGAATAATAGCAATGTTAATGCCAATAATAATCATGATAATTGTAACAATAACTACGACAACAATAATAACAATAATATTGTAATAACTAACATTTGATTTAGTGGCAAAAGGTGACGTTCTTTGTGTGAGAGGCATGATTTCGGGACCGAATGGGAGATCCTTTGTAGATTCGTGGTCTGAATCTCCGTCTTCCTATTAAAAAAAAGTAATATTATAAATAAAATGAAAACTAAATGTAGTTGGATTCTCTTTTTAGATATGTAGATTACAAATATAAGGAAGAAATAGTTTGCGAAATATTACCTGGATTTCTGTTTGTTCTTTCGTCTGTAATCCAAGACGTCTTATTAACACATCGTTGTCGCCTTTCATTGCTGCATCAAAAATATCACGAGGCATAACTGGGCGTTTGGGCACCGTTTCACTTTCACATGTTTTGCTTTGGGAGGATGTAGTGGCCATTACTATCACGTTTAGCTTGAATTGCTCTTAATCTATTGCAAAGGAGGATAGATAGATTGTTGGGGGGAGATTTGGAGTCCGAAAATCAATAGCGTGCTCTATTTATTGAACTTACAGCATGTTGCATCGATCATGGATGAATATTATTTTATGGTAGAGTCTGAAGGTCAATATTATTTTATAGTTATTTAATTTAACTTCTGACCGTTAGCATCACTGGGAGGCCTTAACTGGGGGAGACCATATTCGTCTCTCCTTTTTTTTTTAATATATATTTCTGTCATATATGTCAAACTTAAAATGTTTCAAAGGATAATGATAATTTCTCTCGTTTAAAAAATTACTCACCTAGATTTTATCTAATAAATATAGTTATATACAGTTTACCTTGAATGATGATACCAATCATTCCTACCCAATTCCTCTTCCATGATTCGTCGGATATAAAATGATACAATAACAAACAAGGTGGTTCCTTCAAGCACACTGTGTAATTTATATATGCTTATATAGTAATTAAAGAATGAAAAGATTTATGTGGGCCACCCCATATATATAATATCATTTTGTTCAAGAATGGTCTGTCCACTCAATTTCCTAATCCCACTCACTTTGCAAAATTAGGTTGATAAGCTTATTTAATTAGCCAATGGTAAGTTCACTAAGTGCCAATAACATTAAGACAAACAAGTTAATACTTTTTCAAAGAAAATTATAATTTATGGAAAATTGCAAATAAGCCCACCAAATGACAGAATTCCAACATTAAGCCCTGCTTCCATCACAGAGCCGAAATTTTGTCAAGAAACAGAGCCAACAAAACAAAAAATAAATTCAAACGACAAATTTAAATTGTTCAAACCGATTCACTTCATTTGTGATGTGTTTACATATATAATTTATAAATTTTCATATTAATTTAGAATAAAATCAAGCAATCTAGAAAAGAAGTTTTATGAAGTTAGTTTTAATTCATTGATTTTTCATTAATTTTTTACCGATTGATTTTATTTCAACAATTTGAATTCTTTATTTAAAGTCATTTAGTTAAATTTTGAGGTTAACATCACCAAATATCTTGAACATCCTAGTTCTTTTTCGTATATTTTGTTTCTGTTTTTGCTTCTTTGTCAATACAACGGACTATATATTAATTGTCGTTCATATCTATTCACACACCAACCATGCGATGAAATGTAGCTCCAAGCCAAAATTGAGTTCAATTTTGGTGAACTGAACCCACCGAAATAATAAAGAAAGAACTATTGATATAATTCGGCACTTCTGCGTGGAAAGATCGATGGCATAACATAATGCTACAAAAAGAATCAAATTATTCATGTAATATGTTTTTGCTGTATGGTCGATATATTTCACACAGCAAAAAAAAGAAAAATATATACACACCAAGAACTAATTAACATGCTCAAATATCCAATTTAAAAACTCTGATAATTATATGGTCTATATATTTACTATATTTTTTTTAACAAGTTAATACTTTAAAAAAACTCGCCTTTTCACTTCACACAATCTCTGACAATCTCAGGCGAACTTTCAATGGAGCTATGTTGAATTCCAACGGTACTCGACACAACTTTACTTTTTTTTTTTAAAAGGTCTCGGTACACTTCAACATCTTTTAGATGCTATTTTCGAGAATTGAACCTGCGTTCTCTTGGAAGAGAGACGAGGGCTCGTGCTACTGCACCAAGCTTTAGTTGATGTAATTAAATTCACATTAAAAAAATAAGAACTACTTAAATTAATTAAAAAATAAAATTCATAGACTGAATATTATAACATCATTGTTGTTCTTTGATGTGTTGGCCGTAGTTCGTCGAAAATTGTACAAGGTATCAAAGGTAACAGATCAAATAATTTATTGACTTTTTTATTTTTTATTTTTGTTAAAGTTTTTATATAGATAAGCCCCTCTCATAAATTATGACATGTGTGTTTGTAATATAATGGTTAGAAATCTAATTTGTTATTCTGGAGATCTGGGTTCAAGCTGCAGTCATGATGAATTATGCATTTTAAATTTTAGCCACCTCCTTCCCCGATCTAAATTTTGTAGTTCTGCCCCTGAATATAGACTAGTCACAATAAAATGATGATTTGTCAAATTATTTGATTTGAATAATGATAGTAACAATAATTTCCACATGCAAATAACCAAATAAAATGAAATAACATGTTTATTAATAAATAAATATTTAAAATACGGGGTTTGTAACAAATATAAAGATGAAAAATATATGTACAAGATGTGATTACCGATTTTGTTAGCTATAAATATATATATATAAATGATCTATACTAATAGCTGCACACATCGAGAGGTCTTGCCACAAACATTCTTTATATTTATTATCCCACAACTACCGTTAGTTAAATTATGACGGTGGTTGTACTAATAAAAAACATTTTCGAGACTACGACATCAGACCGAGAACAATTGTACAAGGTAAACATATAACTAAAGTTAAATGACATTGCATCTATTTGTTATATAAATGTATAATGATCAATCATGCACCATAATACGATAAAATGAAAAAAATAGACCAAATTTTTTTTTTTTGAAATCGATAATAACGACTGCGAGATTGTCAAATGATTAGTTTGACAAAGTGGACAATTTCTAATTCAGTCCCACAAAACAATAAAAAACTGAACAGTTAGCCAATGGTACTCCACCCACTAGCGGTGTAAACAAAGCGAATCCGGCCGGAGCAGATAATGCTAATATTAAATTCGTATCTGTCTTTCAACCGGCGGATACAAATACAAATACAAATAGTAAATGGATGTCAAAATTTAAAACCAAATCCGTCTTAAACGGATTCGGATACGGATCAGATAATCCACGCACACAGATTCAAATACGGATATGAAACAAATAATTGTCAGATAATTTAGTCACACGAAAATTCATCTATTTAAATAAATTTTCTGAAATTTTAAAATTTTAATAAATTGTAAAAATATGATGTAATTTGTTAAAATAATTACGGAGATAATCAATAGGGGATAGTCAATACGATACAAATTATTCATTTATCTTCTCAATTGAAAAAATATGATGTAATTAAACCAATGTTATCAGAAATGGACTGGACATTGACCCGGTTAAACTCAGGTTCAATGGTTTATTGGTCGAACTGATGAGTCAACTAGATCAACTGCTGATTGCAATAAGCCCAACATTAGGCCCTGTTTCCATCACAGTCCCGAATTTTATCAAGAAACAGAGCCAACGAAACAAAATATAAGATTCATTACAAAAAATAATTCATTGAAACAAACGGTTTAAGAATCTATAATTATATACACTTTACCATCAATTAAACACAAGCTGTTGCAGAGAATGTTATTATGAATGAAACACATAATTCTATTCTTATTTTCACTTCTAGCCACTTGATCAGTTTACTAGGCATTTACCAGTACCAGTTTTCCACAACAATTCAAAACTATAGAGAAATTTAAGAAAATTCGTGAAACTTTTGAAGCTAACCAAGATCTCTAATTGAGGTCATAACATCTAGCAGGGTTTGGGAGAGGTGTTTAGCAAAGAAAGCACCCCCTCCATTCTCCACATCCACAACTGCAAAATAAAAGTAAATAAACTCTTCCTTTATTCATTCTTCTTCTGAGACTTCTTTCAACGGCTATGTTATGTAGCTTTGGCTCTCTCCTCTCCACTAACTTTACATTCATGTCTTCTTCACCTAGTACATACATACAAACACAACCATATAATAATCATTAATTGAATGCTGACACCCATTTTTAAAATACTGGCAACAATGCTGTTTAATTTCTGGATTTAGTCATTTCCGAGTTTTATTGAGCATTTGAGGTTTCAACATCAAATATCAGATAGTTCAATAAATCTGGTACAAATGCTGCATTGAGTGAGGCCTTAATCAGTAAATACCGTCTCCACTTAATGGAACTGCAATCTTTGGGGAGCACTGAATATATATATATCTATGCATGAAAAGTTTAAAGAGTCCTATATTGTAATTTCTATGTCCAATTTTTTTTAAAAAAATAAAAAGAATTACTAGCTGTAGCCTTATTCTCTAGTGGTCTCAGCTCAGGCAAGACCATGTCTTCACATCTTTGTCGTGGTGCTTGATGTATGGGCTCATCAGTTTGTGGGTCTAATCTCCGATCAATTGCTTTAAAAGAAGAGTGAGGCTACGCTGCTATGCATAGCACGGATTGGGTCCGTGCTACGGCTCAAAATTTGACATTTCAAAATCCTAACGGTCGATCCGAACCGTTCAACATTATTATAAAATTAATATGTACTTGCAAACCAAATTTTACATTTTTTCAAATTTTTTTACTATCTTTTTAGATAGGCTGTTTTTGGATGGTTCAGAATGTTCAGATCAAGTGATTTTTGAAAAAATAGTAAAAAAATTCGAAAAAATGTAAAATTTGGTTTGCAAGTACATATTCATTTCATAATCATGTTGAACGGTTCGGATCGACCGTTAGAATTTTCAAAAGTCAAATTTTGAGCCGTAGTACGGACCCAATTGGTGCTATGCATAGCACCGTAGCCTCACTCTTAAAAGAATGCTCGACCCGGCCTGCATAAAAGAAAAAAATGTCATGTACTGATCTAGTTGAGAACTTATCCAATTCGATTGCCCTTAGAAAATGTGAATATCTGTTGAATGAATCCATAGATTATGACACAATGCAACAATTTATGATAAAATTTATTGTTATGGGCATGAAATTAACAACTCTAATATTTAGAGAAGTAAAGAAAATATGGATAGACTACTAGATTTCACACATGTCTAACTCTCAATTATCACAATTAAATCTAATAGATTTGCTACCAGTAAAACCAAAATATGAATATCTATATTTTTCTCATATTGACCTTGGTTAATTGAAAGGTTGAGATCAAATGAAAAAAAATTAGTAAAATATTGGGTACTATAATAAAATTCATATTTGGACTTTATTATTTTGGCCCCACACAATTCTCAGACTAATTTATCCAAAAATATATATCGATTGTTCTTTATGCCTCATATCAGAAGTATATCTACACTTTCCCTATACTAGAACTCAATCGCTATTGTCGTTCAACAATTGTCAAAATATATATCAAAATATATATCGATTGTTCTTTATGCCTCAGACTACGTACAAGCATTCAATCGCTATTGTCGTTCAACAATTGTCGTTCAAATGTAGCTCCAAGCCAAAATTGAGTTCAATTTTGGTGAACTGAACCCACCGAAATAATAAAGAACACAACAAGAAGTAAGCACTTATCGCGAGGGAACTCCGTCGCGAAAAGTATCGTTGCGAAAAGAAAAAGCACAGTTATGACGGTACTCTGTCGCGAAAAGTGCCTCGCGATAAGTGCCTACTTTTCGCAACGATACTTTTTGCGACGGAGTTCCCTCGCGATAAGTGCCTACTTTGTTGTTGTGGAAAGAACTATTGATATAATTCGGCACTTCTGTCAAATGATTCATGTAAGAGTGAGGCTACGGTGCTATGCATAGCACCAATTGGGTCCGTGCTACGGCTCAAAATTTGATTTTTCAAAATTCTAACGGTCGATCCGAACCGTTCAACATGATTATAAAATAAATATGTACTTGCAAACCAAATTTTACATTTTTTCGAATTTTTTTACTATTTTTTCGAAAATCACTTGATCTGAACATTCTGGACCATCCAAAAACAGCCTATCTAAAAAAATAGTAAACAAATTCGAAAAAATGTAAAATTTGGTTTGCAAGTACATATTCATTTTATAATCATGTTGAACGGTTCGGATCGACCATTAGGATTTTGAAAAGTCAAATTTTGAGTCGTAGCATGGACCCAATCCGTGCTATGCATAGCACGGTAGCCTCACTCTTCATGTAATATGTTTTTTTCTGTATGGTCTATATATTTCACACAGCACAAAAAAGAAATATATACACCAACAACTAATTTTCATGCTCAAATATCCAATTATAAAACAAAAATCTGATATATTGTAGTTGTTAATAACTATTTAATTTGGTACGTGACTATATTTTCTTTGACAAGTTAATACTATAAAAAAACTTACCTTTTCACCTCACACAATCTCTGACTGACTCAGGCGAACTTTCGATGGAGCTCTGTTGGTACTCGATACAACTTTAGTTTTTTTTCTATTAAAGGGTACACTCCAACATCTTTTAGATGTTATTCTCAAAAATTGAACTTGCATTTTCTTGGAAGAGAGACGAGGACTCATGCTACTACAACAAGTTTTAGTTGATGTAATTAATTAAATTCACATAAAAAATAATAACTAATTAAATTAAAAAGTAAAATACATAGACTGAATATTATAACATCATTATTGTTGTTCAATGTTTTCCGGAGTTCGTCGAAAATTGTACAAGGTAATAGATCAAATAATTTAATTGAATTTTTTATTTTTGTTAAAGTTTTTTTATAGATAAGCCCCTCTCATAAATTATGATATGTGTTTGTAATATAATGGTTAGAAATCTAATTTGTATAGTGGAGATCTGAGTTCAAGCTCTGACTGTTGATTATGCACTGAGTATAGACTAGTCACAATATATAAAATGTCGATTTATCAAATTATTTGATATGAATAATGATAGTAACAGTAATTCCACATGCAAATAACCAAATAAAATGGATTATCATGTTTATTAATAAATAAATATTTAAAATAAGGTGTTTGTAGCAAATATAATGATGAAAAATATATGTACAAGATTTGATTGCCAATTTTGTTAGCTACAAATATATATATAGAAATGTTACTATCGCCAAACATGTGAAAGATCTATACTAGTTGCACACATCAAGAGGTCTTGCCACAAACAATTTCTTTAATTATATTTATTATCCCACAACTACCATTAATGTTAAATTATGACAGTCGTACTAATAAATATTATTTTGTAGACTACGACATCAGACCGACAACAATTGTTAAATGACATTGCATCTATTTGTTATATAAATATATAATGATCAATCATGCCATAATACGATAAAATGAAAAAAAATAGATTTAAAAATAAAATAATTTGAAATCGATAATGACTGCGAGAACGACAAATGATTAGTTTGACAAAGTGGACAATTTCTAATTCAGTCCCACAAACCAATCTAAAAACAAAACAATTTCTGATTCAGTCCCACGACCAAACTAAAAACAGAACAACTAGCCAATGGAAACAGAGCTAATTCGTAGCGGATAATTCCAATACTAAATTCGTATCCATCTTTTAATTAACCAGCGGATATGAATACAAATACTAAAATCAAATCCGTCTTAAACGGATACAGATACGGAGAGCACAATCCATGCATACGGAATAGAATACGGATATGAAACAAATAATTGTCGGATAACTGAGTCATATGAATAAATTGTAAAAGATATGATGTAATTTTGTAAAAAATTATGGAGATAATCAATAAGAGGATTAAAAAAAATGATAATTAAGTTGCTAATAATTGAGCGGATAGTCAATACGATACAAATTATTCGTTTTCTTCTCAATTGAAAAAAATATTATGTAATTAAACCAATGTTATAAGAAGCGGACTGGACATTGGCCTGGTAGAACTCAAGTTCAATGGTTTATTGGTCGGACCGGTGAGTAAACCGGTTCAATCACTGATTTTTTTCAATAGTTGTATTTCAATAACATTAAACGATAGAATTCCAACATTAAACCCGGCTTCCATCACAGAGCCGGAATTTTATCAAGAAACAGAGCCAACAAAACATAATATAAGATTCATTACAAAAAAAATTCCATTGAAACTAACGGTTTAAGAATCTATAATTATATGTACTTTACCTTAATACCGCCAAGTTAATATACTTATTCAAAGCAAATTATACTTCATGGAAAATTGCAAATTAGCCCACCAAATGACAGAATTCCAACATTAAGCCCTGCTTCCATCACAGAGCCGGAATTTTATCAAGAAACAAAGCCAAGAAAACATAATATAAGATTCATTACAAAAAAAATTTCATTGAAACAAACGGTTTAAGAATCTATAATTATATATACTTTACTATCAATTAGACAGAGTCTGTTGCAGAGAATGTTATTATGAATGAAACACATAATTCTATTCTTATTTTCATTTTTTTTCCACTTCATCTGTTTACTAGACATTAACCAGTACCATTTTGCCACAGCAATTCAAAACTAGAGAGAAATTTAAGAGAAGTCTTGAAATTTTGGAAACCGACCAAGATCTTTAAATGAGGTCATAACATCTAGCAGGGTTTGAGAGAGGTTTTTAACAAAGAAAGCACCCCCTCCATTCTCCACATCCACAACTGCAAAATAAAAGTAAATAAACTCTTCCTTTATTCATTCTTCTTCTGAGACTTCTTTCAACTGCTATGTTATGTAGCTTCGGCACTCTCCTCTCTCCACTAACTTATACTTTCAAACATACACAACCATGTAAAAATCATTAATTGAATGCTGACACCCTTTTTTAAAATACTGGCGATAATGCTGTTTAATTTCAGGATTTAGTCATTCCGAGCTCTATTGAGCATTTGAGCTTTCAACATCAAAAATCAGACAGTACAATTTTAGTGAACAAATCTGGTACAAATGCTGCATTGAATGAGGCCTTAATCAGTAAATACTGGCTCCACTTAATGAAACTGCAATCTTTGGGGAGCACTGAATACATATCTATATATGACAAGTTCAGATGCCTTTATTGTAATTTTTATATGTCCAATTTAAAAAAAAAAAAATAGAATTACTAGCTGTAGCTTATTCTCTAGTGGTCTCAGCTCAGGCAAGACCATGTCTTCCCATCTTTGTCGTGGTGCTTGATTGTATGGGCTCATCAGTTTTTATGGGTATAATCTCCGATCAATTGCTTTAAAAGAATGCTTGACCCTGCATAAAAGAAAAAATGTCAAGTGTTCAATAATGTCCCCTTTTAGAATAATCTATTTTTTGGTCTTATTCTACAACTTTGGTTATTTTTTGTTGTTGTTGTGAATCAATCGAGGCTTAAGCATGGAATTCCAGAAAATATACCCAAGATGTTGGTACCGGTTGGATCTGATATTAATAGATATATAGAGTCAAGGGTCTCTAGCCTCTAAATAATCTAATCTAATTTATTTTTAATGTTGTACCCAGACCTCGTTGTAAGTGATGTTGTTCCTCAGGCATCAGTCTCTCATCAGAGGACAATTACCAATGTTAATACGAGGACTGCATGGGAGGCTTTTAGTAGCAAGAGAGATGCTTATGTTCCTACAGTGTCGTATGTCCACAGTTTTCAGTTTCATCAGGCCATGAAAATCTTCCAACTCATCCAGCCTTGGACACTTCTTTATGACAAGAACCTCAAGAGTGCTTGAATGGTTTTGGAACTGATAGAAATGGCAAGGAGCTCAGCTGTCACAATAATTCAGTTCCAGGAACTTGAGTGATATTGGCAGTGTTTTATCATTCCAATTGCATAATTCTGGACAGAATGATATGCTGAAGCACTTGAGGTTGCTGAGGTTATCCAGCCCTGTCACTGATATGACCTTTGTGCACCTCATAATCTCCAGTATCACCAACGAAGCCAGATTTAGAATTACAAGTTGACACTTGACTGCTCACTCCAACTGATGGTGCACATGTTAATGATTCCACTTCTCGAAAATCTTCTTTTGTTAAGAATAGTTTAAACTGATTTTCTAAAAGTGGAATCGTGGAATCTGACAGATAAACTCATTATTCCCAGACAAATTCAACTCTTTCTTCGTTGTGTCTCTCTGTTGCATAAGTAAAATAAATTAGTGTAAAGAAGGTAGAGTAATGAGTAAAACAGAGTGTTTAAAAATTGTAGATCAATGAAAAAATTATAAAATGCTCATCCCATGGTGATCATTGTAAAATTTATGAGAATCTGATATTGATATTGATTCTTTTGTTATCTATTACATTGGGTTACTTATAGCCTCTTAATTTATTTTACCGTTGATGCCTAGAGTCTCCAACGGTAACTTCCTATTCTTCCTAAATTACAATTTTACCCCTTTCTATTTTACAATGTTAACCCTTTAATTAATTATATTCTTCAACAATCATGTACCTTGTAGACATATCTTTTTCCCAAATATAATCTGGGACAGTCTTAAATTTCAGCCCAATGGGTCGAGTGTAACACATCCTTCACAGGAACATGGAGTTCCAATTTTGGGCAGTATTCAAAACTAACTTTTCCAACAGAATTTAAGCCTCCATGCATCCAATTTATCGAGTTTAGCTCTATGCAGTTTGAGATTGTTAAGTACTTATATACTGACCAGAACATGATTTCATGAAAGCCACACTCGTGTATCTCCATTTTAATGGTTCCAACTGGAATGGTTACAAGTTCCAATTTTGGGCAGTACTTAAAACTAACTTCGCTAATATAATTTAAGCTCCCATCCCCCCATTTGATCAACTTTAGCTCTAGACAGTTTGAGATGGACATGTCATGAGATATTGACCCGAACATAATTTCATAAAAGCCACACTTGTGTATATTCAATATTTGTATTACTGATGGACATGTTAGGAATGTCAATTTTGGGTGGTATTCGAAAGTAACTTCCCTAACGTCCTGCAGATTTGTTGCGATTTTCCATAATTGTAGAAAATCGCAACACATTTTCTAACACATTTTAATATGAAGAACATGTTCAGTGATTCAAATCGACTGTTTGGACTTTAAAAACAAAAATAAAAATGTGAGGCACAATTGAGGCATTTGAACCCTCTACTCATGCCAAAAATTACACTTTACTAGTAATTAGAAAATATTTCACTAGTAATACTTTAAAGTTATACCTATGACCACTGTTTCCATTACCAAGAGCAACAAAAACAAAGTTTTACTAAATCATGATGAATTTCTTGAATATGAGAAAATGTATGGACAGGATGCTAAATTCCTTCCCAGGTATGTAATAAGCTGGAAAGGGATTTAAGTAATCTTGGGCCCACATGCATACTCTTATAAGGTCCTTGGCGCCTCATGTGACATTTTCCTTGGCCCACACGCTATATATATGAGGATAAGAAATTTCCTTGGCGCCTCACATGAAATTCCTGGCAATTTTACAATATACTTTTACTTATATTAAAAAGAATCAAAAGATTTTATGTAAAATGTTTTGGTACATATATAGTCTGTCAACAGGGCCTTGCACGTTTTTATTTAGTAATGGGTAAATGCATTTTGCATTGTTTAAGGTAAATGCATTTTGCGTATTAATTTACATGTATGTAATACAAACTAGAGTCCGGCTAATGTCATAACATTATAATTTCATTCTAAGTTATAACGAATCAGTTTTTGCAATTTTAAAGTCCGAACAGTCGATCCAAACCACTCAACATGATCTCCATATTAAAATGTGCTCGGAGACCAAATTTTATATTTTTCGGAATTTTTTACTTTTTTACTATTTTTAGAAACTAGCTCACGAAATATCTACAAATCTAAGCAAAAATAAAATATATACACTAATTTAAAAAAAAAACTGATATACGCTCTTTATTAATAAATATTTTGAAAGAGTATTGTTAATTTTACGTGTGTATATAAAAATCTCACAAAATTTATACAAATCCAAGAAAAAATAAAAATCTATACAGAAACAACTAATTTCCATAATCAAATGTCCAATTTAAAAAAAAATCAAAAGATTTATGTAATATGTTTTGGTATATATTTGGTCTTAGTCGAAGATGCGACTTGCACATACCCCATCGCGTATTAATGATTTTAGGTCTATTAGTGTATATCAGTGTTCTAAATAGCGCGCTATAGCGGCGCTATAGCGCCGCTATAGCGTTTTTGGACCCCAAACGCTACGCTATGACATCAAAATGCGCTATTTGCGCTACGGCCGCTATAGCGACCGCTACAGCGCTATAGCGGTCCGCTATTCGCGCTATTTGCGCTATACAATATGGGTTTTTTTTTTTAAAGCAATTTATATGGGTTTTAAATAAAGATAAAAAAAATCTCAAACCGAAATTGAATTTGTTGCTACTTGCTACAGATAAATCAATTTGAAATTGGGAATAGAAATTGAAATTTGAATAGAAAAAAAGTCCAAATCGAAAATAAAATTTGAATAGAAAAAAAAATTATGTCATGAATCATGATGCTTAAGATATTTTTAATAGGAAAAACCGATAGTTTATGATATTACTATGGATATTTTGAACCGCAATTTGAACTTTGTACTGGTTCAATATGAATATTATAATTTCTTAATTACTTTGGTGTTATTTATTGTTCTATGAGACTTTAGATAATGTTGATATTTAGTACAAATATTGAATATACGAAATGTAAAAAAAAAAAAAACGCTATTTGGAATAGCTTCCGCTATAGCGACGCTATTCGCTATAGCTTTTTTTTTAGCCTTCCCGCTACGACGCTATAAACGCTATTTAGAACCTTGGTGTATATAAAGAGATATCTCACAAAATATGTACCAATCTAAGAAAAAAATAAAAATATATACACCAACAACTAATTTTCATAAGAAATTATCCAATTTTTAAAAAGTTGATATACTTTTGTTGCTACCAACTATTTTGACCCGTCAATAATTTTTTTTAACAAGTCAATTTTTAAACAATTTATCTCCCAATTTTTTAATGTATAGAATCAAAAAATTCAAATGGTAGCACGTAGATGAGAAAAAGTCGAAACCTATGTTAATAAAAAATTGTAGTTTTGCATGACTTTATTTCGCCTCTTACAAGTTTTTATTTAGTAATGGATAAATGCATTTTGCTATTGTTGACAACGTTAATTGAATGCATGAATAATGTTGAATACGAAATTGAATTACTTAAGAAGAAACTGACATAAAAAATTGTTGAATTAAACAAACATACACAGTCATCACAATATAATCTCATAAATGATCATTACAGGAAATAAAAAATTGTTCAATTAAATAAACATGCACAGTCATCACAATATAATCTCACAAATGATCATTAAGGAAATGAAAAATTGATCGACTTAAAAAGTCCTACATAAATGGTGCAAATTGATTGCAACTCAAAAAGGAGAGCTGCTTTTGTCCGATACTCATCGGACTCAAATTTGGGTCCGATGGATTTCAGGACCGTCCGATTCACTTTAAGATTCATGCGCACAAATTTTAAAGCAGACGAGAAAGTTGCGGGTGCGAATCTTAAAGCAGATTGGACGGTCATCGAATCCATCGAACTCACTTTGAGTCCGATGGGCATCGGACCCAAATTGACCTCCAATGACCATTTCTTCCCGTTTTTGTCTTGATGCTTGATTGAGTGGGCCCATTAATAATCTAATTACAGATTGAAATTTAGGCCCAAAATTCATCAATTTTGGATCCGGGCTCAAATTAGACAGGCACTGTACTGAGACATCTTTGGGCTGCTAAGGCAGTGTTCGCACAAGCATCAGTCTTTGGTACAAAGGCACCGGTACTTGTTAATTTTACCCAACTTATGTACTCAAGTTTCTCTCTGTTGATATGACATTCAAGAGCATACAAGTCAGCCATAAATTTAGCTTACATAAATCTACATTTAATACATCTTCAAGGTAAAAAAAAAAAAAAAAGGCACTGTACTGAATTAGGTATGGTGAAACTACGTACGTACATAATATTGGTACATAATAGCAACATTCGGGGACTCGTGAAAAATCTCTCACTAGGAACTGAACAAAAAAAGGGAAAAGCCTTTTCTATCTTTCGCACCACATCAACTCAACTCAAATAATAGTTTTATTTTTACGGCCGAAAATATATATAAAGTAGTCTTAATAAAAAAAATTACAATCCAAATTAGATGGAGTGATGTTTCAACGTTTCTTTGAAATTAACCCATGTGGCAATGTGTGAAAAAAAAAAAAATTATTGGAGGAAAAGATGTGTTTTATTCAATGTTCTAAATAGCGCGCTATAGCGGCGCTATAGCGTTTTTGGACCCTAAACGCTAAGCTATGGCATGAAAATACGCTAATTGCGCTACGGCCGCTATAGCGGTAATAGCGGTCCGCTATAGCGCATAGCGTGTAGCGCGCTATGCATATTGGGTTTTTTTAGACAATTTATATGGGCTTAAATAAAGATCCATAAAATTTATTTTGTATAGAAAAAAAAAATAGAATGAATCATGATGCTTAAGATATTTTGTATAAAAAAAGATCGATAGTTTATGATATTATTATGGATATTTTGAACCATGGACTTTTGTACTAGTTCAATATGAATATTATAATTTCTTAATTAATTTGGTGTTATTTATTGTTCTATGAAACTTTAGATAATGTTAATATATAGTACAAATATATAATATAATTTTTGTAAAAAAAAAAAAAAAAAACGCTATTTGGAATAGCTTCCGCTATAGCTACGCTATTCGCTATAGCTTTTTTTGTAGCCTTCCCGCTATGACGCTATAAACGCTATTTAAAACATTGGTTTTATTTGTGAAAATTAAATACCGGAACAAAATATTAATATGGGCTAGATCTCTATTTTTATGAAGAAAAAAAAAATGGGAGGAGATGATGGAGCGGGTGGCGAAGGTGTATTTATGTGGCAAATTATTGTCGCACTTTAACGGAATCGTAACACTTATTTGAGAATAATTCAAAAAGATTAAGGCTTAGGTGCTATGCATATATAGCATAAAGTTTTTTGTGATACGTCCTCAAAAATCTATTGTATAAACTTCAAACTTCGATCCAAGTAGTTCAGTAAATTAGTTATATAATGAAATTGTAGAATACCAACTTTTACTATTTTTTTATTTATTAAAGATGACAAAAAATGACTTAAAAATAAAAGAAAATTGCAAATATTTTAGGTCATTCAATCTTTCATAATTCATAAAAAATAGTAAAAAAAATGCCAGAAGAACAAAATTAGTATTCTACAAGTTCATTATATAACATATTGGATTGCATTCCGCAATAAAAAAATTAATAAATAATTACATCAAATACTATAAGATAAGTCAAGCAATGAAACATTTGTACGGAAGAGTACATCAATGAATTAATATGCTATTCACGAGAAATGATGGCATTCGATCAAAACCCGCTACATTAAGTTCATTAAGTTAATTCATAATAAATGGTCTTATTCTTCTTGAACTGAGCGGAGGGGTTTTCGCTCTTTAAAATAGTGATTCGAAAATCGTTAGGAGGCATTTAAAGCCACTAACTAAAAAATGATAAAATTCTAATTAAATATATAAAAGACTATTATGTTCTAATTGAATATGACATTGAAAAGCCGATGACGCTTGATTGGTTCTTGTAACCTATTAACATATCCATTTTCATAACCTATTAACATATTCATTTAGTGGTAAAGACACATAATCTCTATGTGGGAGGTCATGGGTTCTAAAATTTTGCTCCCTAAGGAACCTTAAATTGTACAACTGCGACTTATTTGATAATTATTCAAGAATCATAGTAATATTACTATGACTTATTTCGTAATCGAAAGAATGGCCATCATTACGTTAATAATTAGTATTAATAAATTGAAAGAAATGTGATCACTATGCTTAATACACATATATATTGAAAACATAATAACAGATGGAATTAGTCGGAGCAGTACTAGTGTCAATCAATGAAACAATTATGCGTAAGAGTATATCAATGAATTAATCTGCTATTGAAAAGTTTTATTTCCGACTCAGCTATTCATAACAAAGGAAGGCATCATATATACGATCCAAACCCGCTACATTAAGTTCATAAATGGTCTTATTCTGCCCATGTTTTATTTTAATTTAGCAACGATCAACTTCTAATTAAATAAATAAAAGACTATTAACTATGTTCTAATTAAATATGACGTTGAAAAGCCGATGATGCTTGATTGCTTCTTGTAACATATTAACATATCCATTTCACAATATATATGCTTTATATGTTATAGTTCTACTATATATCACGATTACTAGCCAGATAACATGGGCCACATACAGAGACACCTTGAACTTGAAGCGCTAGCAATTACATATTGGTGATAACTAAAAACTAACAAGACTATTGAATTTTCCAATGTCTTACTTCTCCAAAAATAAATTCTAATGTAAATTAACAAAGCGTCTGCCCGTTCAGGAAAAAAATTCAGTAAAGAAAGAAACATCCATTATAAGAAAGTCTAACAAACTAAGTACATAGCAAAAATGTTCCTTTTATGTCATAAATAAAAGAACATAAAGAAGTAAGAAAATGATAATGGAAATTAAAGGCTCAGTAAGGCCACGCAGAAAGTGAACAGGATAGACACGGCATAAATTCCCAATAAACTCCTACCATCATAAAGAAGGTCAGTAACATTTCTCAAATATTTTTCTCCGCATAGTAGTAAACCAATAAACACGGCAGGAGACCCTATAAAAAGAGTGATAACAAGGAGGATGATGGCGATTGGCAAACAAACTGGAGCAAGCGTCACATACAACCCCAATCCAAATGCCACAACCATACTACTTGCTGCAAACAGAAAAGTAATTGTTGCAAATACGAAGGTGTCGATAGGTATACCTGGCAGAGCATTAATAAGAAGTGCAAATAAGCTTAAGAATCCTTGTATAAAGGCCAAGGCGTTCGCTAGAATAAATGCCCAGAACATATATCTCCTCCCTAGAACTGGTGTACCGTGGTCTTGGTTATAACCTCCGGGGATTGTGAAAGCAGCAGCAAATGTCACAGTTGTGATCAATACGGAGCCCAGTCCGATGACTTGAGTTCTCTCCCATCTATTTTCCAAGAATGATGGTGGTGGTGGTACTATGACATCCATAAACCACTTTTCAGAAAATTTCTCACCATTAGTCCGCTCCTAGGCATCAATTCTTGAATATATCCGCAAAGAAACCTGTGATAATTTTAATAACCAATTGAGCACTTAATTACCAATACCAACAGTTCTAACGAAAGATTAATGATTAGGAAGGTGTCACATTTTAATTAATTTATTATCTTTCATTCTTGCAAATTTAACTAATTAATAACAGTTAGTAGCTAACAGTTTTATTGTATTGAGTGATACTCTAGTACGTCAAAAAACATTAGAAGATCCAAAACAATTAAATTCATAGCACAATTGTAATTTATTATAAAATTTATTGTTGTGGGCATTAAATTAACAACTCTAATATTTAGAAAAGTAAAGAAAATATGGATAGACTACTAGATTTCACACATGTCTAACTCTCAATTATCACAATTAAATCTAATAGATTTGCTACCAGTAAAACCAAAAAATGAATATCTATATTTTTTTTTATTGACCTTGGTTACTTGAAAGGTTGAGATCAAATGAAAAAAAATTAGTAAAAAATGGGGTTCTATAGTAAAATTCATATTTGGACTTTAGTATTTTGGCCCCACAATTCTCAGACTAATTTATCCGAAAATATATATCTATTGTTCTTTATGCCTCAGATCAAAAGTATATCTACACTTTCCCTATACTACAAGCATTCAATCGCAATTGTGTTGACAATGAAGCTATTATGTATCACCTAATTGGCAGTGTGTTTTGCTTGCTTGGTAGTTCAGTATTTGATAGCAACACACGAGTTAAGTAAAATTAACAAGATTTGGGAATTTGGACATACCTCATTACTATTTTCTTTTAATTGCTTCCTGGAAACTTCGTATGGTGTTAAGCCTCGATTGTTTTTGACAGTTTCTGCATTGCAATTCGTCATGTTTTCCCATATAGATTTCATAGTCCACCTATGTCCCTTCATTGCTGCAATGTGCAATGGTGTATTTCCTTCATAATCGGTTGCATTATTCATTCTTGTTGTCATATCTTCATCTTCACTTGATAATACATGAAAAAAATAGTTTCCTCCGTGCTCTTCGGCAACTAAGTGACAAAGATTTCTTCCACGAGAATCCACCAACTCTACACAATCAGGGAAATTTTTAATTAAATACAATAACATAGTCGTGTTATTCTTGCGTGTGACTAAATTAATTGGAAGCATTCCATCTGTGAGTTGGGTGCACGCAAGCATAGGGTCAACACATAACATTTGCTCTGCTAAGAAATCATGTTTTTCATCTATAGCTATGTGAAATGGAGAGAACATCTCTTTGTTGACATTGTACGCAACTGCTGAATCCAACCACATCAGGTTGCAACAGATATATGCCCAATTGTATCTGGCAGCAACATGCAAGGCTGTGTCTCCCTTTTCATTTGTTTCTTGTAGCACATCCTTGACAACGGCACGTTCAATATCAATGAACATGAGGATGACCTCCTGATTTCCGACCTTGGCAGCACAATGTAGGGGTGTTTCTAACATCTTGTTCTGCGTTTTCAACAGGGACGGATCTCTTTCAAAAACCTTCAAAGCAAGCTCATTGTGCATCTTAGTAACAAGTAGGTGAAGAACAGTGTCTCCAAAATGGGTTGCACATTGGAGCTCGCATCGAACATTTTGGTTTTCTGTCCTTATTTTTTCTGGAGCAGAATGAGAGTCTTTTATTGTCACCTGATTAGACAATGTAATTAAAATATCAGTAAAGCATCAAAATTAAACATATTTAAAATATATCATGTTTTTAGATTGAGAAGATAACATAGAGGAGGTAACTAATTAACGAAAATTAAACACATCTCAAAGATATTTTGATTTGATAATTAATTCGGTTGGGGAACATTCCAATTAAGTAACCATATTTTCAACGGTTAATTTTATGATCTTAGCTCCGCTTAAGAAGCATTAAAAACATTTAATCCTATCTAAAACCACCACCAATCTATTATTATCTTGTACCATCAAAAGTTAGTGCTTCTAAAGTTCCATAATACTGGACAGCCATTTCGGATCATAATTAGTTAATATCAGAGCAAAATTGGACCATAGAAGAAGCTTCCAGTTTACTCACATCTTTCAACTAATTTTAATTAGGTCATATGTTTCAAGAGAAAAAGAAAAACACTGTTGTTTTTCCATTACATCTAATTTAATACATATGTCATATGTATAATAAGGTCACTACAATCAATATTAAGAAGCTATTTTGTATGAATGTATATATGGTCGTATTATGAAATGTGAGTGTTTTTTTGTGCAAGATGAAAGAATCTGGTAGATAAACTCCACCCGATATCTTCAAATGAAAATTATTATTGTTGTCATCGTGAATTTATACAAAATAAATTTAAAATCCATGATTTTTTGACATGTATATGCATTAGCAAAGAGTTATTGGCATGGCTTTTGAAAATTAGAATCGGAATGGAATTTGTTAAATTGGATTGGAAACTCATATTTTTTTTGGTAGAAGCTTGTTTTGTAATAAAAAAAAAGACTTATTTTTAATGCCATAAATTATGTGAAGCTAGCTGATCACCTCGTCGTCATCCTATTTAAAAACAATGAAGATATTGTATAGCCAAAAAAAAAAAATTATTATTGTTTTCATATAGTGTACTTCATTTACTGGTAAAATTAGTCATTAGTTTTTAATTTTCAAATCTCCATACGGAAAATAATTAAAAATATATATACTAAGTGAAATAAAAAAAATGACTTCAAACAAATATGTAAAAATTGAAGACGTCCATTTCATCCAAGACATATATCTTAACATAGACAGAGAGAGGACTATACCATCCCGAAAAAAAAAAAAATATGAGAAAACAATTAAAAAACAAAAGAAAAAACACAAAAACTTATTAAAATGGATAGTTGTTGGTCTCATCTTTCCTGTATACCAATAACCATTAATGGAAACTTTGGAGCAACTCTTATTAAATTGGGATAATTGTTGGTCTCATCTTTCCTGTATATTCTTATATGAATCCGGCCCATAAAAACCCTTCTACAATTTTCTTTAATAATGCGTACACCTTGTCTAAATGATTGAAGACTGGAAGATCCTCTGGTGAAAAAATAATGCGTACACCTAGTCTAAATAGACTAAGGGGAACTTTCTTCCCCAACACAGCTCAACGAAAAATCGAATGGAAAAAGAAAGAGCTCGGGAAGAACGGAAATGGCTGAGAGAGAGAAGAGAGTCCCAAAATCGGTTGAATCGGCCGAGTAAACCCGGTTCAACCGATTTTTGGTGGAAAAAACGCTAGGGCGAGAAACTCGGTAAATATCTGCTCGGACCCGACCGATACCATTCCGAATTCGGCCGATTTTCCAAGCAATGGTTATTGGTGTTGAAATTAAATTTTTTGTCAAATATTTATTTTTAAATTAGTATTTGTGATGCATTATTACAAATTTGTGTATTCTTGATTGGCACAATAAAAATTAGTCAGACCTATATTCAGAAAAGATGTATTTATATATTTATACACTAGAAGTTAATTTTTTGATAAATTTTAAAATAACGATAAGAAGAATAGCAATGTTAATGCCAATAATAATCATGATAATTGTAACAATAACTACGACAACAATAATGACGATGATATTACAATATATAACTAACATTTAATTTAGTGGTAAAAGGTGACGTTCTTTGTGTGAGAGTCATGAGTTCGGAACCGAATGGGAGATCCTTTGTAGACTCGTGGTTTGAATCTCCGTCTTCCTATAAAAAAAAGTAATATTATAAATAAAATGAAAACTAAATGTAACATGTGTCGTCCCTGTGGGATTCCCTGTTTAGATATGTAGATTACAAATATAAGCAAGAAATAGTTTGCGAAATATTACCTGGATTTGTGTTTGTTCTTTCGTCTGTAATCCAAGACGTTCTATTAACACATTGCTGTCGCCTTTCATTGCTGCATCAAAAATATCACGAGGCATAACTGGGCGTTTGGGCACCGTTTCACTTCCACATGTTTTGCTTTGGGAGGATGTATTGGCCATTACTATCACGTTTAGCTTGAATTGCTCTTAATCTATGGCAAAGGAGGATAGATAGATTGATTGTTGGGGGGAGATTTGGAGTCCGAAAATCAATAGCGTGCTCTATTTATTGAACTTACAGCATGTTGCATCGATCATGGATGAATATTATTTTATGCATGGTAGGGTCTGAAGGTCAATAATGTGTTATAGTTATTTAATTTAACTTCTGACCGGTAGCACGTTCGTCTCTCCTTTTTTTTTTTTTTTTTTATTTCTGTCATATATCTCAAACTTAAAATGTTTCAAAGGATAATGATAATTTCTCTCGTTTAAAAAATTACTCACCAAGATTTTATCTAATATATATACAGTTTAATTACCTAGAATAATGATACCAATGAAAAGTAGCATAAGCTAAAACTCAAACAATATCCCCTTCAGAAGTTAATTAATTTGACATCACAGAAAAGATAGGAAAAGAAACAACCACCAAAGTATCCTAAACCTAAAATTTAGAAGACTTCAAAATCGAAAAGTATGCATTATTTCCTCCCAAAAGTATATTACAGGAATCAGCATGTGTGCATTATTTTTGTTTTTATGAGTAAAGTTGGAGGTCAAGTCACCCAACTATTTAATATCTTTGTTATTATAACAAATGATTTCTCCTATCTGGATTTCGAACCCATGATCTGATGCATGCATGTGCATTATTTTTGTTAATCTGTTCATTACTGTTTTTCGTCTTTCCTTTTGCATTGGTTGAGTCACAACAGCGCTATTGATGGCTTAACTGGAGCTTGCTTATATTATTGATTGGAAACTTGACCAATAATATTTTTTGATGGAACATGTGGTGCTATATATGCATGAATCATGTTAAGATGGTTATTTAGCGCATAACTCTAATGCCTACCAATGAGTAATTAATAATCATTTAATCAGACGGTATATTTAGAGCATAACTCTAATTAATGGCAATGGCTTCTTTGAGCCACAGGAGGAGTCGATGTCCGTGCTGGCTGAGGATGGTAATGCAGGGGTACAATGGATGCCTTGAATGATCGATATTTAGCAAGAGGTCAATACTGAATTGCTCTTGCGCGCTATCAAGTTTTTAAACTCTTGGGGTTCTAGTGCAGAAATGTGATTACATGTGCTCTTTTTTTTGTTTGTAATAAATTGTAAGAACTGAGATTGAGTTATTTTGTACCGGCTTTCTAAAGGGGTTTTAGTCCCTGTAACATTGCGTTTCAAAATATCGGTAATACACAAATTCATTACGAATTTGATATTTAACTTGTCATATATTTCTAATTTGACAAGCAATAATTTGAAATATATAAAAAAAATGGAGCGACTAACAGTCTCTCTCAAAAATCTCCTAAATGCCCCCCAGACATTAACTACTTGGGGACCCTATATTTGAAAAAAATTACATCTGACGCGCACATGTATGGATACCTATGGGCGCAAGTATTAATATATAATGAAAGCTTTCAAAATTTGACAGGGCTCCGCATCTGTGAAAGGAAAAATAAAATTGAGAGCGTGGATTTTCTAATCGCTAGCGAGGACTTTGCAATTCGATATGCAAGCCACTGAATATATATGCACTAATATATAAAGTATGCATACCTAAGATATCAAGTATTTAAAAAAAAACTGGACATCAACTTTCTTTTATCTCTCTCATCACACGCCCATCTTTTACACTTTTTTAGATGTGGGTTTTTTGTTATCCGTTCAATCTCGTCAATATTTCTGATTATTTTTGAGAAATTTTGCTAATTTAAAACCATGAACATTTTCTGTGTAATTTTCTCTTTCAAATGAGATTCATGATGAAGTACTTTCGAGTTCTCCATTGTTCAAGTATTCATAACTCGTCGTGCAAGTATTCATACCTCGTCGTGTAAGTATTCATACATCGTCGAGCAATTTTTCATACCTCATAATGCAAGTGTAAACTATTCATGTGTCAAGTGTTTGTACCAAACAGATTCTATCAAAATTTAGTTTCTTTTTCCATATGACACTAGATGATGTCTGAAAGTATTAATATCAAGTATTGCAAATATTCATACAATTACGAGTATTGTGAGTATTAATATCAAGTATTGTAGGTATTAATATCCAAGTCAGATCAGTCCATTCTTCAAAATCAAAAGGAAGAAGAAAAGTAAAATCAGGAGGGAGAGAGAAAGGAGAGGACCAGTGATGGAAAACATTCATGCGCCTCAGCCTTGCGCTCCTTAAAACTCACAGAACCTCTGAATTTGTTGATGAAACATTTCTGAACGCATAAGACATCTGATGAAAAACATGCATGTCTATAACATTTCTAAAGGCACATACTTGAAAGCTTTTAATGAGGCACTTTTGATAAAATGGTATTGGCAATGGATGAAGCCAGAAAGAAGATTTTGGAAATCTCTTTATGTCAATTCAATATTGGAGACATGATTAGGGCATAGGTCTTTTGCAATCAAAATATCCGATCCTATTCACTTACAATAGGAATCAGCACATATCCATTAAGGAAGTGCACCAATTACAAGATTTCACACAAATGTTCTCAGATGGCTTATCTCCACAAGCCACAGTGCAACTTTTAAGACTAACTAATGAGTTGAGACGAAATGGATTTACAAATGTGAATAGTGAGCAGATAGATGATGCATTTTGGAAGGGAGATAATTTGGGAAACTTTACGGTGAAATCAGCATATAAGTTGTTAATGCAGGGACCATTTATTAAATCAAGGTTAGTGAAGATCTTTACTTGGTTAATGCTACAAAAATAGAATCTTAACAACGGACAATCTTTATTAAGCTCAAGACTTCTGAGCTTCATTTTGAGTTTGTACTAAAGGCTTTAGTTAAAAGCCTAACCCCTTTTAATCTGACAAAATTATTAGAACAGTATAACAGAGAACACGGACATAATCACTTCCACGAAGCTCCTTCCCTCCTTCATCAAAAAAAATACTGGACATTGTGCTGTAAATATAAGATCTAAAAATCGTCTGAAAACCTCGAAAGAATTATGTTGAGATTTGCTAACCATACTTTGAATTGTTAACACAAGGGATGACGTCAAAAATTAATAAATAATTAAGAAAGCACCTTTTTCTCTCCCCCAAATTTATTGAATATATACACTAGAAAATCTCATAATTTTGTGATATACAATTGAAAGCTGGGTGCTAAACAATGTCAACTCCTCCGTCTTCATGGAAGAAACCACGCATTCACTTGGAGAGGGAATAATGCTACCACATTCACTTGGAGAGGCAGATCCGGGGTGTAATTAATTTATTAGTCATTTGATATAATCTAGTTGAGGTTTCATCGGGCACTGCCAACAGCTCATTTCTATTTAATTAATTCATTACTCAAACTCGCAGCCCAGGTCTCGAGGTCTACTCTATTTGTTTAATTAAGTTGATTCCCTCTAGCTCAGATTGCATATCTCGAGCACGTGCACTGTCAACTGCTCATTTTTATTTAAATCATTAGTCAAACTCAATGCCCAGGTTTCGAGGTCTACTCTATTTGTTTATTTAAGTTGATTCCCTCTAGCTCAGATTGCATATCTCGAGGCTACTTCATTTGTTTACTTCTGTTGATTTAATCC